>VZSC01000335.1:0-114823 GCA_013398225.1 Steatornis caripensis | reverse complement strand
ATTTAAAATAGTAAGACCTCAGTTTTAAGACTTTTATTGGCTTACAGTTGAGCAACCAAGAATTTTTAGGTGTGATTTGATGGACATATTGATGAAAATTATTATGCTGATAGCTGATACTACTTTGGATTTCCTTTCTTGTTTAAAGAAAAAACAAACAACCTAACAAAATTAAATAATTGGTGTACATAATGTTTTTACTTTCACTGTTTTGACAGTTCTCTTTTACACCTAATGCCTACAGGATAATTGCCCACTTTACTCATGAAAGAAAGGCATACCATTCTATTTTACATAGATACTTTACATGAGAATAGAAACGCTTCAAGAACAGAGATTTTTTGAAAGAATGTATTTGGAATACGAATTTTATTTGGCATACAGTTGTAGTTGCTGTGACAATATTTTTTTCTGAGATTGAAACAATTTATGTGCATAGAATGTGCCTCAATTTTTAAGGTCAAGTGGACCTGTTTTATGACTGGGTATATTTGGTAGAATCACTGCTCTTGAAGTTGAAAAATGAAATTTAAATAATTGGATAATAATGTTTGTTCACTCAATATAAGAAGAAAGTATCTGTATTCTTTTTAATGTTTTATGCTTTCACTCCTTTTGGTTTGTCTGAAACAGTAGCTGCAATTTATGTAAAAGGAAATGGAATGGGTTTGATTTGGAAAGTCGCCTACCTTTGAGTGTTTTATTTGATGAATTGTATTTTGAGACAAGGAATTAGGAACATTTTAGTTACACTCGGCACGCTACCCTTAAATGTTAAGAAATAAGCAAATAATTTTTGTTAGGAAAAGAAATTTTAAGAGATTGATAATGTCTAGTTTTACTGTACAGAGTTGCCTTTCAGAAGTACAGGGCAAAGTGTTTGTGTGATATATATATTCTAGTATTTCCGAGTTCCAGTGATATTTGAAGACTCCCATTTGGTTGTGGCCTGTATATATGGCTACAGTTACCACTGAACATTTTTTAAAATTTTGAAACTGCACAGAAATGTGACGAGGAGACATGCTTTTCACTTAAATTACTCACAAAAGGTTTTTTAATACATAATATGAAAATGAGAAGTTAGTGCATATTGATAGACTTTGTTTTACTCATTGTTTCTAAGCAGAATTCAGCAGAGATTTCAAGACAGTAATAGTCTAGTGGAACCATCCGAGAAGGTGCTGGTCATTTTTTTTTTTTTTTGTAGGCTCAACACGATAAAATTATTTCACAGCAGCAGGCTGTCATAATAGCAACTCAGTCTGCTCAGGCACTGCTTGAGAAACAAGGGCACTACCTTTCCCCCGAAGAAAAAGACAAGATGCAAAGGAACATGAAAGAGCTGAAGGCACAGTATGAGACTGCTTTGGCTGAATCAGAACGGAAAATGAAGTTGACTCATTCTCTAAGAGAAGAACTTGAGAAATTTGATGCAGACTATAGTGAATTTGAAACTTGGCTGCAGCAGGCAGAACAAGAACTTGACAATTTGGAGGCAGGTGCTTCTGACTTCAGCGGCATTATGGTTAAACTGAAAAGGCAGAAGAGTTTTTCGGAAGATGTTATATCTCACAAAGGTGATTTACGGTATATTACAATCGCTGGACAAAGAGTTTTAGATGCTGCAAGGTCTTGTAGCAAAAGAGATGGTGTGAAGGTTGACAAAGATGGTATCGATACTTCAGCTACTTATGCTGAAGTGCAAAATAAACTGGATAGTGCTGCAGATCGTTTCAAATCTCTCTACACTAAGGTAAGTTTTATTTATACGGAGTAGGAAAGACTACTATAATTGATTTAGCAGTTTGTATAAAAAGGGGTTAGCTGATGAAACAAATACTGTGAGAAGTTGTAAATTCTGTGTTTCTTAAAGTTATGTTAACAGAACAAGATGCTTTTCTAGGAAGATCTGTGTTAGTTAAGTGCCAGACTACTTAAAGTCTGAATGGATGAAATGTTCTACCATGTATTATAAGGGAGAAATCCGACCAGATTTCCTCATTGTTCTTTCCAAGCTTAAACAGGCTCTTTGAGTTTATGACAGTACAGGATGCCTCAGCAACATTTTGGAGTGGAAAGAAATTCTAATACTTTTAGATGGGTAACATTTCTTTATGTTCCCTGTGATATTTCCGACAACTGCTTATTTAATTGGCTTCCTGCTAATTAAATGAGTATAGAAAGAGATGCTGTGCCAGGATTAACAGTCAAAATTTCAATTTGATTTGTATCCTGAAATAATGTGTCCCAATGTGACCTTTGTTGTCGGTACTAGGCATGGAAGAATGTACTGATTTGAGGATAGCAATTCTTCTCCACTACTCTGCGAAGTAAACATTTTATCCTTAACAATCTTGAGATTAGTCTTGTAACTCATGGGAAAATAGCTGTGCAAAATCCTCCGTGTACCTTAGGGACGGAAGATAATCCATCTCTGTGTGCGAGGTTCACATATGGCATCTGTCTGGTTGAACGAGACAAACATCACCAGCAGGTCTCACATGCCAGCTCTCAGCTGTTTTCAAAAAGCCAGCAAAGTGTTGTTCAGTATTCTGGAATTGTAAACTTTTGAGATAATTATTAATTGAACCATTTAAGGTTGGTGTCAGTATCCTGTGGCTATGCCATTTCATAATTTTCGAAGATCATAGATTCAGACTCCTTAGTAGAGCTTCAGTCTCCACTGCTGCAGTGTTGGTCTGCAGCAGCTGCCATCTTTGTCTGGGAATTTTCATCTCTTTAACATTTTCTAGCTCAGAAATTGAAATTCTGTAAAGATACGGATTTGATCGCTTGATTACAAAACCAGTGTGAAACCTGTTCTCTCAAACAGTTTGAGAAGAAGGCACTTCGTTTGCAGAAGCTCGTTTTCATTTTCCCGCTTAACTTCCACGAGCAGTGAAGCTAAAAGCTTGTATGAACACATCAGATTTCCTCCGGTGGATTTATTGGATTAGTTTGAGTGTGAATGTAAAGATTTCATCACACAATTTTCAGAGTGCTTATTTTTATGCACATGGAAATCCTATGCCAGCAGCTTGATTTGTGGTCTCAGATTTGTCAACTTGCCAAATTCTATCCTTTCCATATATACATTTAGCACAGACGTAATAGACATGCTGTAAATATTTAACCGTAAATATACAGAGCAAAACCAACACAAAGTAGACTTTTCTTATTAAATCGAGTCTTGAAGGACAGACTTTAAAAGGGAGATCTTCCACAATTTGTGAGATCTTCCAAGTTGTAAATGGGTTTGTAGTAAGCTTTTAACCTTTTGTAAAAGCTTCTTGCTTTTAACAAATATATATACATGGCTTTTATTTATATATATTTTTATTTATATATGTATTTGCACACATACGTATGAGTTTATAGGCTTACATGTTGAAAGAATCTTAAAGTCAGTTCTTAATTAACTGGTTGTGTAACTGAGAGTGCATGCTGCGTTTGCCCACCAGATGGAGACCAAGTACCAAATACAAATGTTAAAATACCATGTATAGAAGTTTCAGAATATAAATATTTAAAGTAACTGTTTGTAAATATTATGACTTGATACAATCAGATTTTGCTTGTGAAACCATCTCCAAAAAGTCTGAAAGTTTTCCACTGACCTTTTTACATGACGATTCACTGTATATGTTTTGGGGTGTGCTGACATATAGGATGAATAGGATCTTGGTCACGTGACATTCTTAAGTGACCAAAACAAAACGTGTCAATACTGAGCCATATCACTTTGGATTCGCTATTCACATAAGGTATTTATGAAAGCAATACTCTGCTGTCTGTGTTTTGACAAACACACATCTATCTTCTGATTTTTTTTGAAAATTTCTAGCTTCCGCTGGCTACACTTTCGGTGTCAGAGTAAAGAATCTTTACGTTAATGGATCAAAACGTATTCCTGAAGCTTTTCCCATTCTAGTGCAATGGGTTAGATTCCAGTTTCTCACCTGCATCACTAAATTGATTCTAAATCATGCTCGAGGAGCACAAACTGGGAAGACCTGTGTAGCCTGTCCAGCGGTTGTGCCTTAGTTCAGAAATGAATTAGACAGTGGAATGACAACAGGAAAAAATCATGCAGTATTTCAGGAAGGAAAGTAGGAACTTGAGACTGGTATGAAATATGCAGCACATAGTTTAACGCCTGGGTATTTGCTTGTTTGTTTTCTACTCTTTTAGTGTAGCATCCTTGGAAATAACCTTAAAGACTTGGTGGATAAATATCAGCATTATGAAGATGCCTCATCTGGACTTTTGTCAGGTCTCCAGGCCTCTGAAATAGCTGTGAACAAACAACTGTCTGAGCCCATCGCAGTGGATCCCAAAAATCTCCAAAGACAACTAGAAGAAACAAAGGTGAAAAGCTTTAAAAAGCAGTACTTTTGTCCTAAAAGGAACTGCTTTTTGTTGAAAAGCAGGATAATCTAATATAATCCAAGTGGCTGTAGGCCTTGCACGTGGACATGCAACTTCTATAGTTCTGAAATTCAGCTGTCCAACGTGTTATCTGGAAAGCACTAGGGTGAAAAAAAATGGGAGACCAAGATGCCATTAAGCAGTGGTGAAAGCAAAATGTGTTTCATATCACTTGGCAAATTATAGGGTGAACTCAAACCACAGCGATGTTGGTTTGTCAGACCAGGCAACAAAATTAGAAGTGTAAATTTTGGACTCCTAACAGTGGAGCAATTTAGGTACATTTGTGCTTCCAAGCACTAGAAAAGTAGAAATAACACCAATTACAATTTGAAGCTTCATTTAAACTTTTTGTTCCTTATGCCAAAATGAATTATATCCTGTATAATGCCAATTTTCATGCAAGTAATACAAAAGGAGTGGGTACTGGAGTTCTTTTATGAAACGCCTACATGGATTACTTGCCACACAAAAGAGCACTCAATGAATATGAACTGGGAAGAAGGGAGAGATTACAAAGCGTCAAAAGATTCAAAGGGAGAGAAAAAACAGGAGTCTGTAGAAAGCAAGCCGATTAATGAAAGCAAAACAAAGAGTATTTCTGAAGAAGTCAGGTGTTGCAAGTTAAAGCTGTCCCTTGTAGCCAACACATGCAGCTGATAATCCAGCTAGACACAGACCCTGGCAGCATGGTGGGGTCTAATCTTTTTATGGGGATTAAGTGTTCCTCAGAATATTCTTCAGTGCCTCTGGCGTCCGTTTGCTTGCTTTCTGTCAGCATACAAGGTTTTCTGGTATATCTTTTTTTCTTCTTGGCTTTTTAGGTTTTTTTTCCATGAGTATAGTATATTTCTCTAGTGTAAGGAAAATTCCTCTTCAGGTCTGTCTCAGTTTTATTGTGTCAAGTGCGTCAGCAAGACATACCATGTTCTGGCATACTGTTGTGCTCTGGATGCACTGATATGACTTCTTTGTTGTGACAGGGCAGATAGGGTTACCTTTTAAGTCATATATTCATTGAGTTAGTGTGTATCAAAAATAAATGAGAAGTTCCTTCATTTGGACTTGTATAAAATTCACGTGAATAAAGCCAAAAATATACATCATATACACTAGCACAGAGGCCTGAAATAATTTAAAGACTACTCACTCTAAAGTACTTTTATAAACTGGAGAGAGAAAGCCACTTCCAGAAGTTGATATACAGCCTTTGTCTCTCTCTGTTGACTCTGGAGCAAGTCATGGCTGGGCTAGTCTCTAAACCTGTGTTCCTTGGTTAGATGGACAAACTGAGGCAAAATTCAGTGACGCTAGCTCCAGGAGGTTCCGAAACTGTGAAGGTGATCATCTTGTTTCAAGCTATTCTTGTTTACGCTATGGTATCAGCCTGATTCTTCATCAGTACAACTGATGGTGAATGTGTAACTGCTGCTGCTGACTGTATGTTTTTCCCCCTGAATTGTTCTCTGATGCCGGGTTGAAAAATATGTTTATTTTTCTTTTGGGTAGTCTATGAGTCTGTACAAGTGCTCTTTAAAAACAATTAATCAAAAGACACAATTTGAAGTTACATGCAAGTAAGCAGTTGAGTCAGAGAAGTATTGCAAAACAGAAGATTAAAAAGATGGTGAATAAACTAAAACACGACCTGGAATATCAACAAGCCGTCATAGCCACTGGTGAAGATTTTTCTTAAGGAGAGGTCACAAATTGGGTTAGTTTATTCCTAGCAGTAAGTTTAGGTTGTATGGCATATGTCAAGCCTTGCATGTGTAGCTATTAGCTGTATTGAAAAGCGTAACTGATACTGGTGGAATTTTACAGGTTCTTCAGGGACAAGTGTCTAACCACCAAATTGCTGTAGAAAAACTGAAAAAAGCTGCTGAAGTGTTATTGGATACAAGGGGAGAGTTGACAACAGACAAAGATGAGATTCAGAAAACACTGGGTAAAATGTTTACTTTTTTTAATACCTGTTTTTATCACTTGTGTCTGGATGCAGATACTGAAAGAGACAAAATACAGTTTCCACATTCTTGTGTCACTGTTCAAGTCCATGTTTTATTGAGCCATAAGCTATGACAACACAGTAACTTCATTATTGGTCTGTCTACATTGATCCATATGCTTTTCACTTAAAAGCTGTCATTTTAGTTTTGACTTTTTTTTTTTTTTTTTTCAGAAATTGAAATTATGTTTAATTCCCATGTTACAGATGGGGATGCCAGAGTTAGTGATTTGTTGAGGATCATAAATTCTCCAGTGTGAAGGAGCATGTTCAGGTTCAAGGAACATGACTCCCAACTATCTGTTTCCAAGCAATTATTTGAAGTTTGCTTGGCCAAGAAATTATTTCCTTCTGACTTCAAGAAGCTGTCTGTGATGGGTTGACCTTGGCTGGCTGCCAGATGCCCACCCAGCTGCTCTCTCACTTCCCTTACCCAACAGTGTGGGGGTAGGAAATAAGATGGAAAAGCCCATGGATCGAGCTGAAGACAGGGAGATGACTTACCAATTACTGTCGTGGGCAAAACAGCCTTGACTTGGGGAAAATAACATTTCATTTATTGCCAAATAAAATAGGTTTTGATAGCGAGAAACAAATTAAAGCAACGCCTTCCTCCCACCCCGCTCGTTTTTCCAGGCTCACCATCACTTCTTTCTTCCCAACTACTCACACCTCCTCCCTTGCCAAACAGGGCAGGGTGGGTAGAGAATGGGTGGTTGTGCTCAATACACTGCTGCTGTTTCCTCCTCACACTTTTCCCCTGCATGGGTTCTTTCCACAGGCTGAAATCTTTCAGTATAATCTTGCTCCAGTGTGGGCTCTCTACAGGCTGCAGTTCCTTTGGGACATACCCACTTCCTCCAGTGTGGGGTCCTCCATGTTCTGCAGTGTGGTTATCTGCTCCAGCACGGTCCTCCACAGGCTTCAGGGGAAGCTGTGCTCCAGCACCTGGAGGGCCTCTTTGCCCTCTTTCTTGTCTGACCTTGATGTCTGCAGGGCTGTTTTTCACACTTTCTTTTCCCTCACTTCTCAGTCCCAGGCAGCATTTTCCCCTTTCTTAATACGTTTTCCTAGAGGCACCATAAGCTTGGCTGAGGAGCTCAGCTGTGCCCTATGGTGGGTCAGTTGGAGTTGGCTGGAACCGTCTGTGTCTTCCATGGGGCAGCCCCTGGCCTCTTCGCACAGAGGCCAAAACCCTTGTCACTTACACCCAGTACTCTTTCCTATCAGTTGTGACAAGTAGCACAGTGTGACATTCGCCACTGTCTGAAGTTTGAAGACTCTCTGTGTGTATCACACAACTATCTCCTACTGGAATGCCATAAGTAACTTGCAGAGCAACAAAATAAAACAACTGTGGGCTTGCCTCTTTGGAGTCAGCGATGAAATTCCATGGGAGGTACATAGTAGTTGTGACTTTAGGAGTCTTATCTTGAAAGTGTTGAAGGTCTAATGAAGAACCACATCCTGGTTTTGGCTGGGATAGAACTTACTTTCCTTCTGGAAGAACCTTTCACCTCTAACAATAACATAAGAGACGTAATTGTGAAAGAGCTGCCTTAATACTCTGCGGTTTTATTTCTTGAGAACAGCCAACAGCTATCGTAAGCTAGAGATGCATGGGGACCGGCTTCTAAAAGCTGGGGACCACGTCTGTAAGCTGCTCCCTCATTTCCCTGGTTCTGTGGGCCTCTTGGCTCATCTGAAGATTTTGATCTTTGTTTGTGTGTTTTTGCTGAATAAAGCTGATGTTTTTGCCTCATTCTGATGTAGGCAATTTTTGACTCACACTTCCCTGATGAGAACTGGTGAAATGAGTTAAAAGCTTAGTTTGGCTAAAAGAAAAAAATGAAATATATTTTTTCTTTATCAGATGATATTGTGGAGAGGTATGACAATTTATCCAAGTCTGTGAATGAGAGGAATGAGAAGCTCCAAATAACTCTGACACGATCCCTAAGCGTGCAGGATGGTTTGGATGAAATGCTGGATTGGATGGAAGTTGTTGAAAAGAGCCTTGAAGAACAAGATCAAGTGCCTTTGAATTCTGCTGCTATTCAGGATATTATTAGTAAAAGCATCGTAAGTAGCATTCTCTGAAAGAGGAAACAATTGCTTGATAATTCAGTTTTCAAGAAAGAATTAAAATCTTAGTTTGGCACCTTCAGTGGATTCAAAATAACAAAAAGGACTGTTGTGTGAAGCGAAACTGCACATAAGGATTTTTGTAGCTGAAATTTACAGATCTATACTGATGGTCTAGCTGTACTGATTTGTTGCTTCATATGGTGGACCATTTTCACTTCTTAAAATTTAGCGATAAGCAATACAGAATAGTTCTTGCTTGTTTCAGATGCTAGAACAAGACATTGCGGGTCGCCAAAGCAGTATAAACACTATGAATGAAAAAGTGAAGAAGTTCACAGAAACAGCAGATCCATCCACTGCATCCACACTGCGAGCTAAGATGAGTGAACTTACAGGACGGTTTTCTGAAGCAAGTAACAAGCATAAAGAGAAGCTTAAGAAAATGGAGGAGCTGAAGGCTAAAGTGGAGTTATTTGAAGGTCTGTCAGAAAAACTTCAGTCATTTCTAGATGAGAAAAACCAGGCACTCAGTGAGACGGAGGCGCCAAGGAAGGATGTTAGTGAAGTGTCTCAATATATGCAGGTACTGTACCATTCCATTTGTGTATACTGTGCATTTCTAGTCTAACTCATCTAAGTGATTGAACAATAAATAAGACATGCTTGTTTCCCAACTTGGTTGGTTAGCTAAAATCAATAATTTAATTTTGAGCAAGTGATTGTAAAGTCTAATATGAAGAATGTCATCCTGTTTTGCAGGAAGCTAGTATAGAGTTGGCACAACATAAGAAAGATCTGGAAGTTTTGCAGCAGCTTCTTGAAGAACTTTCATTCCATGCTCTTCCTGGGGATAAAGCATTGGTATTAGAAAAAGTAAATGCTTTGTCAAAGAAATTCAGAGAGGTAGAGGAGACTGTAAAGGAAAAGTAAGTTGAATAATTGAAGTGTTTCATGCTTGGCTAATAACACAGTGTGAATGTTGTGATGCCTGCTGTCCTCTTGCATGCAATCTCAAGGGCTTGCAGTTAACCACAGAGTAGAGAGTGATTTTATTTTAAAAGAGAGATTCTATTTGGAAATGCCCCTGTCTGTTGTTGGCTGTAAAGACAAGTCACTCTTGTCAAGTTTTGTGATGTTCACCGGATTCCTGTCAGTACTAAGAAACCTTGCTTCTCCCCTCGTCTGGTAGGATATAAATTGCTGCTTGTACAAATTGCTTTTGAGTACCTCTTGGAATCAGGCTGCAAAGGAAAACTGAAGAAATTCTTAGAGCTTCCATATAAGTTACCTGTACAGCAAGACTAGATTTTCCACTTTCTGCTACTATCCATAAAATCAGTTTTTGTGACTCTGAATTTAGAAATAGCAATATCAGATTGATGATATCTGTTGGTTTAATTATCAGAAGAAATACTGACATTTAGTGCTCAATTTCTTTTGTTGTCATTAATTGTCTAGAGAAGAGGATGTATCATCTTGTCAGAAACAAATGGATACTTTTGAGCTCCTTGTAGAATCATTAAAGAAATGGATAAAAGAGACAACAGAACGAGTTCCAGCAGTGCAACTCTCTCTGAATACAGAGGAGTTAAAGAAACCTTTGGAAGATACATTGGTAAGACATTGCAGATGAGTAGTGAAATATGGCTGAAGGAAATAGGGCATCTGTTAGTAACATAAAGGTACAGACTTAAGGGGTAAGCATTCACAGTAATTGGGACTGGGGAGCTTGCAGTCTGCATTTACATTCCCATTTCCTTTGCGTGTTTGGATATACTGCAGGGGATTCCCAAGTAGCAAGGTTATGCTTTTCTCTGCATGAAATCTTTTAAGTCTGAAATCAGTTTCGTGATGAACAAATGACTATTTTTCTTAACCAGAATTTAAAAGACGAGTGGACATTAAAAGCACCCGAACTGCAGAAAATGAACAGCAGAGGGACATTGCTGTGTAATCTAATTACTGCTGTGACTTCTCCAGCCAAACTGAGAGCAGCTGCAAAATCAGGTATGCAGTTGCGTAATCAGGTACGCCTAACATTTCAGGAGTTTTAAAAACCTTTAGACAAAAACTAAAATATTTCACCCTTTGATTAGCTTTCTGAATATTATGACTTGTGAGAAGTCAGTTAGCCATCTCTGTTCTGACTATTGTTTGCTGTGACTGTCATTTAAACTTTCTCAATTGCTGTACTAATTCAGTACACATTCTGATTGCTTTACACTGCCAAAATAGTGTAAAAATGCTTTGGTGTAAATGATTAACAGGTCCTAAAGCTGTTACTTCAGTATGTAATTCTCAGATAATGAACAAAATGAACAGTAGTACAGTTGCTTTAACCTCATCCCAGAAAAGTTCTGATTATGAGAAACTGACTTATTCTGTTTGGTGTTCAGTGCTTCACATATCCACAAAGTCTGCAAGTAGGACAAATACAAGCCCTGCTTTCGGAAACACTGATGTACCTGCACACCTTTGCTGCCACAGAGAGACCTCTTTCATGGCCACAAGGCTGTTGTGTGTAATGCCAAACAAACATAAATGTTTGCAGAGTCATAGAGTTACAAGGGTGATGAGGACATGGTTTATCTAAAAAGTGAGCCTAAGCGAACCTTCTCATCCCAATGTGATAGCATAATTAATGCTAGTCAGTATTTTAGTTGAAACAACAGCACAGAAGGGAATCAACTCCATATCCCAGCATGACTTCCCTGGGCCAAAATATGTTTCCAGTCTGGAGCTTCAGCTAAATCCTTTTTACCGGTAATCTGGTTTTAAAGACAGCAAATCTATTTCCATGATTTTCTGTACTCTAGTGTTGAAATGTTAATTTGTTTTACAGAAACCAGTAATTCTGCTAAGTATCATTCAAGCCGTAGTTCAAGGCAAGTGGTACCAAGGGTGTTTTAATGGCCATAAGCACATTTTCAGTCAGTTCTTGAATTTATTTCCAGACCTAGTCAGTTCAAGTATGTTGGCCTTTGTTGGTCATCTGCAAAGAACTGGGAGGATGGGGACTGCCAGAGGATACCTATTTGGTGAGAGTAGAGCACTGTCTTTGTCGTATCTCTTTGCAGTAGCTGCTTCTGGTTTCATTCTTGTTTGAATTTTAAATAAAAGTTTTTCAAAGGACATTTTTGAACTTTATATGGGATATTTGGGCTTCTTTCTCTGCCCCTTCCTCTACTCCTATGCATCCAAATAGAAGAATAGTTAAATAACTAGCATATAAGACCAACTGTAATCCTCCAGACTAGAGTATTCGTCCTCCTAGGCAAGAGCTGTACTATGTATCACTTAATCACAGTTGTAAATACTGGAGCCGAGCTAACAGACCATGAAGATTTGCAGGCTGGGGCCTGTGACTTCCCTTATCTGGTTTATTCTCTCTTGCCGTCCTCCAGCTGCCACTAATGTGGTCCTCACTGTCCAGCTGGTACTGTAGGTTGGATGCATAGCCTTTTCCAAGGCAACTGTTAATCTTTCTCTGTTAATTGCTCATCTGAGAATACATATGTGCAGGAGAGCAGGAAGTGATTCTCCTTGCAGTTCTCTGTGGCTTGACCACGTGCCCCAGCTCTGCCCTAGCTCTTGCCCCAGGCTTTGAAATTATGTTTAATTAGTAGGGCTGCCTGGATGAGTGGCTGCCTCCAAGTGACAGTAAGGACTCCACGTTGCAATCCCTGTCATGGAACATGTGCTCAAGTCTTGTTCGTGACAAGATAGGGAGGGATTCATCCAGTTGGTATCAAAAGCTGTTTGTGCAGGCGTAAGGTGCTGCTTAATCATTGAATTATTTAGGTTGGAAAAGGCCCTTAAGATCATTGAGTCCAACCATTAACCTAACACTGCCAAGTCCACCACTAAACCACGTCCCTAAGCGCCACGTCTACATGTCTTTAAATACCTCCAGGGATGGTGACTCAAGTACTTCCAGGTGGGTAAAGGTGTCCTGAGTAAGCAGTGCCTTTGGTTGTGGTGTCTGCAATGACTGGTTTGGGCTGCTTTGCTGTTTAGTGATCTCCTCAGAGTCTCAGTGTTTGCCAGCTAGCCCTCTTCCAGGCTATGCCCAAACATGGCTGCATAAAACCATGTTCTCAGTAGGCAGTAGGCAACACGTTCTTTTTGGGGAGAGGAAAGAAGCTATGTTAGCCGTATGGATGTGAGTAGGCCGCGCAGCTAGGGCGTAGACTTTTGTCCACTATAGTCATTTATTTAGCATAGTACTGTGAGCGGTAGGACTGCTTAAACATTGTGCATATGTGCATACTTACACGTGCGTCCATGTGCGCACCCACCCGCTATGCATATGCTGTGCCTGTGTGGTACTACTTGTTGTACGAACTGGCTGGAGCGGCTTAAAACATAACACAACCTTGAAATATATAAGACAGTTTAAACAAAATACATGCTATTACAAGGTCAGCATTCAGATACTTCAATGTTACAATGAGAGGTATGTATCATGTTGTTTTGAAGTGGAAGTGTAGTGCTGGGGTTTTCGTGGGAAAAGGTCCAGATAAGCATGGGACTTGTTCTCTCTTGATCCGCAGGTGGCACAATGTTAAATGGTGAAGGCGGAGCTCCAGGAACTCAGGATTTCCTGAAAAATAAAGGTCAGTAAAAATTTCAGGATGTGATGAAGAAATGCACTTGCCAATTACTGCTAAAATGTAAGTATTTTTAAAATGTTGTGTATAAGTCTGCTTGTAGCAGTCACTACTAGATTGAAATTTCACATCACCATCATGTAAGGAAACTATATTGACTAGGACATGATAGTAAAATTAATTGTAAAAACACCTACCTTCGATATTTTCTTTGAAGACTGATCAAATCTGGCTGTGTTTTCTGAATCAACATGTACTTCTATAAGCATATACAGGGATAGCTATTTTAGTATAATGCATGGCTTTTGAGAAAATTCTAACACGCGTGCATGTGGTTTGAAACTTAACACTCACCAGCATTCACAACATGCACATACACAAGCATACATATACAAAGACACCTGTTTTACATATGTTTGTATCACTGTATGTGACCAACCCCTTTACAGAAACTAGGAACTTTATATGTGCTTATGGATAGCCACTTACTACATCCCGAGTCTGCAGTGTTTGTTCTCCTGAACTATGGTCTAGTTAGTACAGTCTACCTGCTGTGCTCTCTCAGTGATAAAACACATTTATAATGGTACATTGTAAGTACTATTGCAGTAATGATAGGCTGTCATATAAGTAACCAAACTGTAGACCAGTATGTTCAACTTTTTGTCATGGAATTGTTGTTTAAAATATTAAGATAAAAATGGGTAGAAAGATTGTAAGGTAGTTGTGTACCTGTGTGTATTAAAGTAATGATTTCTGTGAAACGAGACGCTCTTGCAAATAGGAACTTACATTAGGTCACTAGGAGTAGTGTTACCACATTTATAATGAACTGGACATAACTCTTAATACATTCAGTGACTTCTTATTTGGGGGACTATTAGCTATTGTAACTCAGAGTACTGTTTAGAAGTTCTTGAAGACTGGGGCTTGTAACCTCTAACATGGTCTTTGTGCATCCCTCCTTTTACAGAACTAACAACTGTTCAACAAGCCATGTCTGATGTGAATCACAGTTACGAAGATTTGGGAGTTTTACTGAAGGAAAAGATTGCAGAACTAGAAAATATGCTTTCAAAAATGCAGAATATTCAGGAAGAATCGACCTCAATGATGCAGTGGTTACAAAAAATGGACAAAACTGCATCGGATTGGGAAGCTACTCCAACTGATAGTGAAGCAGTTAAAGCCCAAGTTGAGCAACATAAGGTACTTTGTGACTGTGACTTCAAAAAAATATTCTTTCTTGCAGTTATTGGGCAAATTCTGTTTGAACAACCGATGTCTCAGCCTAGCTTAATGTTGCAGAGAGTATTTAAATGATCCTAGTAAGCATGCCAGTCAGGCTTAGAGCAGGCAAACTGTGTCAGTGGAGCACTCTCAGAGAGAAGGAGTTGTGCAGGTCAGAAAATAATAATTTTGGTGGCCAGTTTAAATAGGTGCGGCTGTATCGATTATGCAATAAACTTTTTTGATCTCCTTAGTGGTTTAGAGATGTATACTGGATTTCTTTTAAGATCTGAACGCCTATATCTGTCCAAAAGCTGTGTCTGCAGCTGCTGGTTCGCTGACACTCCACAGACCTCCCAGACTCTGCAGCTGCAGCGGCTTATGCCTGTTCCAAAGCAGTGTTTCTCTTCAGCAGCCATGTCATGCTTAAGTTATATAGTTGTACAAGTCTCCTCCCTGCTTTTAAATTGATATGAGGAAACCACTGAATCAGCAGTAAGCTTCTGTCCTGTTTCAGTGTTGGAGACGTATGCTTCTCTAGCAATGAAGGACAATATTTACACATCTAAAGGTTCATCTATAAAGGGAAATGTAATGGGTAGGGAAAATTCTTTCCTTTCCCATGATTGTGGATAAACAAGGACAGAATTTGATTCAACTGAGGTACTTCTTTTGTATTTGGTGAGTCACCCTTAAAAATTAATCTGAACAGCTACTAAGTTTCCTCAGACTTGGATGACATTCAGTCCTAAAACTCAGACTAAATGTGGAAGAAAACTAACTCATTTTTTAACACAGAATGTGCAAAGCTAACATGACCATCTTACCCCCAGTGTAGTAATAGAAGAGTATTCACAGATAGGTGGAAAGCTGAGCAAGTGCTCATGCAAGAATCATCCTGCTGTGTTGCAGTTGGACCTTTTACTAAAAGTTCTAAATTAAGCACAGGTTTGTTCAGTGTTTATTTTAGTGGGTTTTGGGTAATTCAAACGCGGCTCCATGGGGCAAGCTTTGTTACTTAAGAATATTCATATAAGAGCCCTTTGCCAGGCATAAGGACTGTTCATTTCTGTCTGTAAGAACAGCATGAATTAGGAATTGCTGGGGCATCTTGATCTCCTGCTAGGTCTACACTTTAAGCTGTGGTGCTCTTTAAACTATAGTTCCAGATGATCTACAAGAAGCAGTCTACCTGTGATAGCAGGACTTCCACTGAGGTAAATGAGGCTACACCCCACTCCTCTCTTGGTGCTAGCTGGGTTATTTCTGCTGTGAACTGTACTGTGCGTTAGTCAGTTTGCCT
This sequence comes from Steatornis caripensis, assembly GCA_013398225.1. Taxonomy (NCBI): domain Eukaryota; kingdom Metazoa; phylum Chordata; class Aves; order Caprimulgiformes; family Steatornithidae; genus Steatornis; species Steatornis caripensis. The sequence continues at coordinate 99,153 of VZSC01000335.1, read as the reverse complement.
TCTATACAAGCACAGATTCCAAGTGTATGTGAATGTGATGGGACCTAGCGGATCTCGTTTATCCGAATTCTTCTAGTTCTGTCACTTGTTCAAATTAAACAATAATAATTGTTTATGTATTCATATATTGTAATTATTAATTATATAATAAATCTGTCAGGTTATCTCTTTAAAAAAAATTGACTAGAAACATACACCATTATAAAGTGTTTTGAGATTCATGGCAGAAGAGTAGTATATAAGTGCTAGATATTTATTGTTTATCTTCATGCTCAGCTTCTCAGTATTATGGACTTTACCGTTCTTCTTCAGTCATTTATTTATTTTACCACTTGAATTTGCAGCTTTTTGAAACTGAATTAAAGCAAAGTGCAAATAAAGTGCAGGAACTAAAGGACAAAGTGACAGAGCTGTTGGAGAAGAACCCTGACTCTCCTGAGGCACCTAAGTGGAGACAGATGTTGGATAAAATAGGTACTTTGGTAAAGCTGTATTATATAGCTCAGACTGATTTGGAAGTCATCATATTATGAGCTTTTTTTAATGTGTTAGCAATCACTAGTGATTTTAATATCTTGCTCCCTCCTACTGCTTAAATTCTGTGGAAATAATTCCCTTTACAAGAGCGTAGATCTGGAGTAATTCCACTGATGTCCATTGGCTTTGAATTTCTATCGGTGCAATTGAGAGAGGCTACAGCTTGACTCCCTGTTTGAGAGGGCTTTATTTTTTTCAAACGGTGTATGGCTAAAACTTGGCTCGTCAGTTATTGCTCCAGATACATATGTTATTCTTCTTACATAATATAACAAATTATGTTACTTCTAATTTCATAGAAAGAACAGTTTGAATTGTTGGTAAGGCTTTTCTGCATGGTTTTTTCCCATGCACTAGTGGCTTTTGTCATTTTGTGGTTTTGGTGGCTTTTTGCTATTTTTCTAAAATGACCATGTTTGGACAATAGGTTTTGAGATACTGCAGTGCATAATTTTCATGAGCTTTTAAAAATTCTTCTTAGATTTGTCATATTTTAAATAAATTGTAGGTCACTTTTGTTTCATACTGATAGGCATTCCTGTAGTTACACCAATAATAATTTTAAAGCTGAGATTTTTTCCCATCTGTCCTGTTTGTAAGTGACACTCTGAAAAGTTCAAGTAGCAGGTAAGGTCTCCAAGAGAACCTGAGTAGCATTGAAGGGGAATTAATACAGAATTAGCAGATGTTAAAGACAGTGAAGTGGCAAAAGAAACTGAAAAAACATGGGTGAAATTCAAGGACAAGGAGAGTTAGCAAAATATCAGAGTTGACTGAGCAAGCACCGACAGTATCACAGAGTGAAGGGGGAAGTTACAAGACTGTAAGACTCGCTGGCTGCTCTGGAAGCCACTTGCTACAAGTGGAAGAGACCACAGATCGGCCTAGGTTTGAACCTAAGCTCACACAGCACTTTTAAAATCATAGAATCATGGAATGATTTGGCTTGGAAGGGACCTTAAAGATCATCTAGTTCCAACCCCGCTGCCATGGGCAGGGACACCTTCTACCAGACCAGGTTGCTCAAAGCCCCATCCAACCTGGCCTTGAACACTTCCAGGGAGGGGGCATACACAGCTTCTCTGGGCAACCTGTTGTAGTGTCTCACCACCCTCATCATGAAGAATTTCTTCCTAATATCTAGTCTAAATCTACTCTCTTTCAGTTTAAAACCATTACCTCTTGTCCTATGGCTACATGGCGCGCTGAATCCCACTGTCCATGTTGCCAGCAAAGGTGTTGAACAGTGCTGGTTCCAATACTGACCCCTGAGGAATGCCATTTGTCACTAATCTCCGCCTGGACATCGAATTATTGACCGCAACTCTTTGACTGCAACCATCCAGCCAGTTCCTTATCCAGTGAGTGGTCCATTTGTCAAGTCCACGTCTCTCCAATTTAGAGACAAGGATGTCATGCGGGACAATGTCAAATACTTTGCACAAGTTCCGGGAGATGACATCAGTTGCTCTTCCTGCATTGTCCTGCAGCTCTGTAATCCCATCATAGAAGGCCACCAAATTTCTTGGGCATGATTTGCTCTTAGTGAAGCCATGTTGGCTGTCACCAATCATCTCCTTATTTTCCATGTGCCTTAGCATAATTTCCAGGAGGATCTGCTTCATGATCTTGCTGGGCACAGAGGTGAGGATGACTGGCGTGTAGTTCCCCGGGTCTTCCTTTTTTCCCTTTTGAAAAGGGGGGGTTATGTTTCCCCTTTAACAGTCAGTGGGAATTTCACCAGACTGCCACGACTTCTCAAGAAGGATGGATAGTGGCTTAGCAACTTCATCCGCCAGTTCCTTCAAGACCCATGGATGCATCTCATCGGGTCCCATGGACTTGGGCACCTTCAGGTTCCTTAGATGGTCTCCAAACTGATTTTCTCCTACAGTGGGTGGTTCTTCTTTCTCCCAGACCCTGTGTTTGCCTTCTGCGACTTGGGCAGTGTGGCTTGAGCACTTGCTGGTGAAGACTGAGGCAAAAAAGTCGTTGAGTACCTCAGCCTTCTCCATATCTTGGGTAACCAGGTCTCCCACTTCATTCCAGAGAGGACCCACATTTTCCCTAGTCCCTTTTATCACTGTTCCCTAGTTCCCTTTTATCACTGACATATCTATAGAAACTTTTCTTGTTGCCCTTGACGTCCCTGGCCAGATTTAGATCTGTCAGGGCTTTACCTTTCCTATCCTGATTCCTGGACACTTGGACAATTTCTCTGTATTCCTCCCAGGTTACCTGTCCTTGCTTCCACCCTCTGTAGGCTTCCTTTTTGCGTCTGAGTTTATCCAGGAGCTCCTTGTTCATCCGTGCAGGCCTCCCAGTGTTTTTGTCTGACTTCCTCTGTGTTGGGATGCATCACTCCTGAGCTTGGAGGATGTGATATTGAATATTGACTAGCTTTCTTGGGCCCCTCTTCCCTCCAGGACTTAGTCCCATGGGACTGTACTAAGCAGGTCCCTGAAGAGGCTGAAGTCTGCTCTCCTGAAGTCCAGGGTAGTGAGCTTGCTGTGCACCCTCCTCACTTGCCTAAGGATCTTGAATTCCACCATTTCGCGGTCCNTCAGTTTAAAACCATTACCTCTTGTCCTATGGCTACATGGCGCGCTGAATCCCACTGTCCATGTTGCCAGCAAAGGTGTTGAACAGTGCTGGTTCCAATACTGACCCCTGAGGAATGCCATTTGTCACTAATCTCCGCCTGGACATCGAATTATTGACCGCAACTCTTTGACNGTGCACCCTCCTCACTTGCCTAAGGATCTTGAATTCCACCATTTCGCGGTCCCTGCAGCCAAGGCTGCCCTTGAGCTTCACATTCCCCACCAGGCCCTCCTTGTTGGCAAGAACAAGGTCCAGCATAGCACTTCTCCTTGCTAGCTCCTCTGTCACGTCGAGAAACAAGTTACCGTCAACATATTCCAGGAACCTCCTGGATTGCTGTGCCCTGCTGTGTTGTCCCCTCAACAGATACCGGGATGGTTGAAGTCCCGCATGAGGACCAGGGCTTGTGAACATGAGCCTACTCCTACCTGTCTATATAGGGCTTCATCCACTCGGTCTTCCTGGTTGGGTGGCCTGTAGCAGACGCCCACTATAATGTCACCTGTCCCTGCCCTTCTTTTAATCCTGACCCATAAGCTCTCCGTCAGCAACTCATCCATCGCCAGGTAGGGGTCTGTGCACTTCAGCTGGTCATTGGCATACAAGGTGACACCCCTTCCTCATCTCCCCTGCCTGTCCTTCCTAAAGTATCCCTACATTCCAGCACTCCAGTCACAGGAGCCATCCCACCATGTCTCTGTGATGCCAGTAAGATCCCAACCCTGCAGGCACACGCAAGTCTCTAACTCGTCTTGTTTATCCTCCATGCTGCATGTGTTTGCATAGCGACATTTGAGACTCCAACGAAGCTGACCTACTGGCTGGAGTGGCTGAAATTCCTTTGTGCTGCACTTCAGGTGCTCTCCTGCTGACCTCTGATCCTTCACCAGGCTCTGGGCCTGTGTTGCTGGCACTAGCATCAAACTGGCAGAAGTGGGATGGATTGAGGTTCCCTTGCCCCAGCATCTTTTTAAAGCCCTCTTCACCAGCTCGGCAAGCCAAAGATGCTCTTCCCCTTCTCTGACAGATGGACCCTATCAACCCCCAGCAGACCAGGTTTCTCAAAACAAGTCCCATGGTCTAAGTAGCTGAATCCCTAGCTGTGGTACGAGTCCTGTAACCATTTGTTGATTCACGAGATGCGACTGGCCCTTTCAAACCCCTTCCCTTTGACTGGGAGGATACCTGTGTACAGAAGTATTCTCATTGCCTGTCATTGGGTACCTGGTTTAGATGTTTAAATAAAGCAGTTAATTTCCACAGGCTCCTAATACAGACATTTGAAAGAGGTGTGCTCCTTCAGAGGGCTGTTCAGAGTAGAAGCCTAAATTAGGGCTTCTGCTCACCCTTGCAAAGGTATCTGTTTCTTTTTCTGAATAAGCAGGAAGATTTGTTGATCTAAATCAGGCACCTCAGTTATAACTGAGTACAGCCCTTTGGCTTTTATGTCATTTGAGACCAAAGCCTAAATTTGGTGGTATTTCACTTAGTAATATCCTAATCCAGTTTTATTACGTGTTGTATATTCATTGCTCTCAAAATTCCACACGTGGCTGTGCTAAACTGCAGACCTTCATCCAAGTGTGTAAGTATCTGACTGTTAAAAGCTGTATTTGCCGAGTCACTGCAATAAGGCATCTGGAGTTAATCAGCAAGAAGCCTTATTAGAGAGCTCTGTTTATGTTTCATATATAGCCTGCTGTCTGACAGCCCATCTGCTAGAACATGCATGCAATATGTTAACGTTATAATTGTTAGATTCCAAATGGAAAGAGCTCAATAACGTTGCATCTGAGAGACAACAAAAACTGGAGGAGTCTTCAAATTACCTGACCCAGTTCCAGTCAGCAGAAGCTCAGTTAAAGCACTGGCTTGTAGAAAAGGAGCTAATGGTCAGCGTGCTGGGACCGCTATCGATTGATCCTAATATGCTGAATACACAAAAGCAACAGGTTCAGGTGAGTCATGCAAACATGCATTATTGATTTAAGTTTCTTCTGCTTTTTTGCTATTAGCAAAGTACTATCTTGCATTTAGATAGAGTACAGCACAGTTAATATGGCCTATTACATTTGTTTGTGAGCAAATACCAGCGTGTCATGCTTGATTACAGTAATTAGAATAAAAAAATTGTCATAAGAGTGAAGAGAGATCAGAACAGCTAAAGGAAAAAAACGAGGAGATACTGATTGTCTGATACATTTTTGTGTTTTGACCATACTGTGATTTCTCTGTAGCTGAATGAAAGTGTTCCTTTGAAGTTTTATTAATTTGAGTGTGTATGTGACATTTTATGGTCAGTCCTCATATGCAGTCTATGCCATAGAACTAGCTTTTTGAGATTTTATTCACTTGACTGTGCCAGTAGCTAACAAAAATATGTAGGCAAGTGAAATGCAGTACTGTGAACAGATATGGGATGAAGAGTGTGAAAATATAATGAAAAAGTGGAGTTGTTTACTTGCAGAAATACAGCAAACTGCAGACAAAAGAAACAAAAGTTAGATCAAAGTGGCAGAAACTAGAAATTTTAATTTCAAACATTTCTTTTGCTGCCAGTTATTTTAAACTGTGGTGAGAAATAACATTTTTATTTCGCAAAAATATTATTAAAGCTGGCATATCAGTATTGATTAAAATGAAGTGTTTAAAACATGAACTTTGTTCTAATACCATGTGAAAATGACTCAATGTTGGTTTGTAAGTGCTTCAAAAATCCAGACAGCTGGCATAAGACTATCACGTATCACTTAACAGTCCTTAAAAGTTAAACCTAATTGACTTAAAAAGAAAGGGATTTGAATGCTCTGTAAAGTAGAACCATGATATTTGTCCCTTCTTCTGCAAGTGCTATGACTTACTGTCAAAAAAAAAAATACTGAGAATGAGTGATGTAAACTTTAAAGGTCTTACAGTACACATTCAGTCATTTGTGAATTATCCAAATATTCTTTGTGCTATAATAATGCTTTGCAATATTATGTCAGAATACACCTTCTTTGAAGTTCTATCTTAAGACAAATACCAAAACTGTCTAGGAAAGAAGACGCTGCTTGAAACTAAACAGCGATTGTTTTACTTGGTACAGTTACTTAATGACTGTAGTATTAACATAATTCATTGTTTACTTGTATCCGCTCATTGAATTTGTAGTAGATGGTATAAATTAACTGCATTTTTTCTCGTTCTCTGATGTAAATGCTTGGAAACAACACAGTTTATCAGTGGAAGACGCAATTACTTCACTGGCTTTTAAACTCGGGGAGTGATTACTCAGTAAGAGAGCTTAGCTACAACAAATTCTGCATGAGTTTGGAAGCACTTTGCTTTGTTTTTTCACTAGGTAAATGCTTTTTAAAATTTTGTTTCTTCCCAGATTCTACTCAAAGAGTTTGACACCAGAAAGCCACAATACGAGCAGTTAACTATGGCTGGTGAAGGGATTCTGAAGAGACCTGGTGAACATCCACCCTCCCATGAAATTGTAAAAGAGCAACTGGCAGCTGTGGCACAAAAATGGGACAGTCTAACTGGCCAACTGAGGAACAGATGTGACCGAATTGACCAAGCCATTGTGAAAAGCACGGAGTATCAAAGTCTACTCAGAAGTCTGTCTGATAAGCTAAGTGCCTTGGATAGCAAACTAAGCAGCAGCCTGGCTGTGAGTACACAACCTGATGCTGTGAAACAACAACTGGAAACTGCTAGAGAAATGAAGGAGGAAATAGAACAGGAAATGGAGAATATAAATGCAGCTCAAGCTCTTTGTGAAGAGCTGTCAACACTGGTTGGAGAAGAGTATTTGAAAGCAGAACTTACGAGACAGTTAGATGGAATCTTAAAATCATTTAAGGATATTAAGCAAAAATCAGGTTAGTATTTAATTAAAGAAAAACAGTAACTGAGGCATAAATGAAAGCATGTAGTCATGTTTTTCTTTATAGAGATGAGTGAGCTGAGCCAAATGCCAGCTCTCTATCCAAGCATTTGTACATTAGGAGAGTCCCCATACCTTGAAAAGGTAAAGCAGTACTTGAGATCTCTAGTGAACAGTTTGGGAGAGAATTTGAAGCACAATAGCAGGGCTGCTTTTCTCATACCTTCCTTCAGGTGCATCTGCACTGAATTAGAATACCAAAAGAGGATGCTGTTCATTAAGCTACATAACTGCATAGGTGCAGAGCGTAAGCCAAAATTGCAGTTTTTAGGCAAGCACCAGTTAATGGCTTGGTGAAACGGAGTGGTAATTTTGTAATACTGCTTGTGACAGAAGAGGGCCAGTAGTCTGCAGCCTTCCCTTACCCCGTGAACAACAGAACTGAGCAAGTAATGCACTGCAAGCGGTATCATACTTTGTTCTTCCTAATAGCCTCAGTTTTAGCTTTTTAATTTCCTTTGGTCATGAGGAACTTCAAAGGATCTTGCTAAGAACACATATTGCCTGCAGGCCATGAGTTAGACACTGCTAGGCTAGATTACTTAATGTTCCCTGTGCTTACACATGAAACATGACTGTGTTTTTTACCCCTGAGATCTGCCTGAATGGGATTCATGTAGACACAGATTGGCTCATCTCATCTCACTTGATTCATGTCCATATGCCTTCACTGCTCTGCTGTAGTACAGGCACAAGTCTGTCCCTTGCAAGAAACTTGGTTGGCTTGGTTGTCATCCAGTTGAACACCACATACTAAGGACCAGCTTTCCTTACATTAGTGATCTTTCATAGTAGAATCAGTATTATTTCTTCACTGAACGCTAACAGGTTCTGATAATGAACCTCTGTGCTGTATTCTCTTTTGTAGATAACCACGTTCAGCAGCTTCAGTCAGCGTACACTGCTTCGCATCAGTTCCAGCAAATGTCTAAGGACTTTCAGGCCTGGCTAGGCAAAAAGAAAGAAGAGCTGAACCAGGCTCATCCTGTATCAGCCAAACTTGATGCCTTGCGATTGCTAATTGAGGAACAGAAAGATTTTAAGAAGACCGTGACTGATCAGATTAGTTCATATGAAAGAATTGTTGCAGAAGGAGAAAGTATCTTACAGAAGACTCAAGGAGTTGACAAAGCGGCATTACAGTCCCAAATTGCCACACTCCGAAGTAACTGGGATGAAATGAATAAGCAGGTAAAAGAAAGGCAAGATAAATTAACAGATTGTCTGGAGAAAGCCCTCAAATACAAGCAGCATGTAGAAAATCTGCAGCCATGGATAGAGAAATGCCAAAGCAACCTGTGTGAATTAAAAGTTGGCATAAACCCTGCTGAAATAGAGAATTCTATTGTTCAGGTGAGGGCCTGGCAGAAGGACCTGGATAAACACCATGGGATGGTGGAGCTGTTAAATAATACTGCTGAAAGTTTGCTTAGTGCAAGTCAAACAGATAAAGAAATTATTCAGGAAGAAACTAAGGTGCTGAATCAGAAAGTGAATGTGGTCACAGAACAATTACATAAGAAGAGAGAGTGCTTGGAAAATATGGCACAAAGGCTGAAAGAGTTTCAGGAATCATCCAGGGAAACTGAAAAACAGCTGAGAAGTGCCAAAGAGCATCTGGAAGCTCATGACTCCCTTGGACCTCAGTCATTCAGTAGCAAACACCTGACGATGATGCAGGCCCAGCAGAAAGCCTTGCAGGCTTTAAAGCCTCATGTTGATTTAGCAAAAAAGCTTGCCCAAGACCTGGTGGTAGAAGCTTCTGATTCGGCGGGTGTTTCTGACCTTTTGCTCCAAGCTGAATCTTTGGAGCAAGAATACACTGCAGTGAACAAGCAGGTTGAAGATAGGTGCTCATTCTTGGAGACAAAACTACAGGGAATCGGCCATTTCCAAAACAGTATCCGAGAGATGTTCTCTCAGTTTGCTGAGTTTGATGATGAACTTGATAGCATGGCTCCAGTGGGGAGAGATCTTGAGGTGCTGCAATCACAGAGAGAGGACATAACACATTTTCTGAAAAAGCTGGAGGATCTTATCATGAATAATGAAAATGCTAATAAAAACTGTAAAATGATGCTAGCCACAGAAGCAGAAACTTCTCCTGATCTTGCTGGTATAAAAAGAGACTTGGAAGCTTTAAATAAACAGTGCAACAAGCTACTAGACAGAGCAAAAGCCAGGGAAGATCAAGTGGAGAGTACTATTAGTCGTGTTGAGGAGTTTTACAGTAAGCTAAAAGAATTTTCCGGTCTGCTTGGGGGAGCTGAGGAACATGAAGAGTCGCAAGGTCCTGTTGGAATGGAAACAGAGACTATTAATCAGCAGCTGAATACATTCAAGGTAGGAAGATTTCTTTCTTATTTTTGTGAAGTATTTTACCACAATGCAGTTTTATTAAACATCATCGTGAAAGGGATTGATTAAGTGCAGACCATGGAGGGGTCTGTTACACAGCAGTAAGTTCTACCTGTGTGTGCTTTTTATCTGTTTTAAGTGGGTTATCTTCTTGTGCTCCAGAGCAGCTTTCCTTTCTTAAGCCTTGGCAGACATTGATAACTTTGCATCCCAGCTCACGGTTCCTGCACCCCAGTTCCCTCTTTGCCTCTCTGCTATCTTGTTTCCTTATGCAATCCGTCTACCTCTTCTCTTTTTGAGAACTGCGTATTGTCTCTATTCTGATGTCACATGTTACACAAACTTTCTTCTTCACTGTGGTGTGAGTTTCAGACTCCAGTGTTCGCATACCAGCCCATACTCACTTGGCTCATCTGAGTAGTTTAGGATTTTTTCACGTGGGTATAGGCATCAGCACATGTAGGTTTAAGACCTTACCTTTTGCCATTTTCTGTTCTGACACACTGACCAGTTTTACCTCACTGAATCCCACCCTTACCCAGAAACATCCTAGTAAGAAGAAATCAGGTAAAATAAACCCCCTTTTATATTGGGAGTTTACTGTAGCATCCTTATCCAAAATGCGCTTTGGAGCTTCTGTGCGTAGCTTTTTTTAATATGCCAGTTAGCATTCTTTGTCCAGCCAAAAAAAATGCATTGCAGTGATAGTGGGTGCAAATTGTGCTTTGGTGCTGAAATGAAGTACAGATATTTGCTTGGTTTAGGTTACAATAAATGAATTTCCAGTGCTCACTGGAAAGATTAATAAATCCTACAGATGCAAGCAGTGCTTGAAGAAGATCATAAATCTAATAGCTGTGTAGTAGCACTGAATATTCTGTGCTGCTTTGGTTTCATTTCAGTTTAATACTGATTCAAACGTTTGTGTGACTTGTACGTTAGTTCACCATTAATCATAAGAACAAACCTTTGTAGCAGGATTTGATAAACCATGCTGTTAAAAAGATGACCCCGGGAAACAATCATTACGGGCTTGGCCCGACAGGGGGTGCATTTCGCTTGTTTGAACTAAACCGCGTTAGAAAGGAAAACTTAAAACTGAAAACTTTAATCTGGGAATTTCGGGTGCAAGTTACTGTGAGTTTTGATGGTCATTCCGAATGCATAAATAGAGACAAAAATCTTGAACAAATAGTTACATTATGAGGAGATTCCATTAGTCTGCGAGGATTAAAATTGTCTGCCAGTCTGTCCTAACAAGTCTGTCTCAATTTAATTAAGAGAAACAAATGGCTTTTCTTTGTATATGGTTAGTAAAACACTTCGGGTATCGGAAGATAGCGAAATCTCCGGCTGTGATTGCTCTTGCTTATGCTGTCTGTACAGGATTTCAGTTGTAGCCAATTTGTGATCTCTGATCTTACAACATTTCTTGTGTTTTCAAACATTAGGTGCAGCTTTAGGTCTCTATATATCTCTATCTATTTTTGGCTACAAAGAACAATGCTTTTAGGGGGAAGCAGCCTGATGAGCAGACAGTAGAAGAATTCAGTTCCCTGTGCGTTGTCTGGGTGTTGTACTTCATTGGGGCGTTGGACGACCCAGCAGTTGTACAATTTGGAAGTGAGAGCCTTCTCTGGTCTGTGCAGACCTGTGGGGAGATTGAGTCCCTGCAACAATAGAGATTGTATGGTAAAAAGACCAAAGAACCTGGAGAGGCGCAAAGGAGAACAGCAATAGCAGCGTGTTTATATCCAGAACTCTGCTCCAGGATTGTGTTTATATTAGATATTTATAAGCTTAGAAATGTGTTTTGCTCAAAGCAACTATTTTTAGGCCATGCTTTTGCTTATGAGTGAAAACACAATGCCATTAAACAGGAGGTGAAAAACGATGAGAAGGTGAAGGGGTTGTTTAAATAAGTGAAGAGCAAATGTGGGAATAAAGCAGCAGAGTGGGGAGCCTTTGAAGAAAGGCGATAGGAAGACCAGAATGGGAAATTTTACTAGGTGAGGGTGGTAGGTAGCAAAGGGGTACTGATGGCAGGAGGATCAGGGTCAACAATTACTCTCCTAATACTCCATATGAGTGCTGCTGGGGCACAGCAAAGTAACAGTAGGTAATGTACCTCTTCATACTCTTTACCCTTCCAGAGAACAGTTTCACCTGAGGCAGCAAACTGTAGGGAGACTGGCTCCAACAAATCCTGCTCCACTTGCGGTGTGTTTGCTCACATGTTTGTGCACGTACGCAAACACACACAACATGAAAATGTGGCTGTGGCCACAAAACCGCAGTCTAGCTCCTTACATCTTTAGCTTCTGTGGTCAAGTACAATCAACTTCTGTTCCTCAAGAGTGAAGCAAAAGAGTTGTTCTTTGGTAGATAGATTTATTCACATGAAATCTTCACTCTCTTCAGGGAAGGATCTCATGTAATGGGCCAGAGGTGGTTTTTGTGGTTTGACCAATTTTTATGTACAAAGAGTTAGAGCTTTGTGCGTCTTCTTGGCATGACATTAAAGTGCATAGTTATTTCTAAAAAATAAACAGGCTTTGAGTTCTATTTTTTATGTATATATAAAAAGATATATATGCATATACGTACTTGTTTTATTCATATTCCTTCTTTGTAATCTACTTATTCCAGTCAGTATAGAGTGTTAAATTGAAAGTACTTATTGTCAGTGTTAAACTATATTTATTTACAATGCAGATATAAAATTTGCTTTCTGTAAATTAAAATCTCCAGTGGAGTTCATTTGAAAGTAGAACCGTGACTCTTACTTTCACAAGTACTCCAGGAAGAGTATAATCAAATGAAGAATTTGTCTCAATTAATATAAAACACACAAAATTAATTACTAATTAACTCAGCTTTGTTAGACTTTTTTTTTCCCCAATGCATAGGTTGGTACTAAAAGGAAATTTTAGTAAATGAGGTCTGTTGAGGTACCCTGAGTCTGCCACCATTCTTCAAAAGCAAAACAGAAAAGAATTGTGCCAGTGGGCTGAACTGAACGCCTTGGGTGTGGGTAGCCACACAGTGCCAGGATGTTTGCAGTAGAAGCAGTATTTGCAGCTGGTTTCTGTCTGAAACAGAGGAAGAAAAAGCCCAGACGCTGAATTATTTTACTTCTTGAAACCTTTGCACAATTCTTTGTACTGCCATTAAAAGGCGTTCTTCGTAGTAAAACCGACGTAGCACTGTTACAGCTTTCATCAATATATGGTTCATTTGATTTTTGCTTTTATTTTTGGAACAAAAGGAGATGTAGTCATTAGGGATTGCCTTCTAATTGGACTTCATGGGAATTTTCAGCTAGCCTGGGTATTCCTGCCAATGAGCTTGAACGAAGATTTTAATTGTCTTATCTTAGTTGTGTAGAGAGTGTCTGTCCTCAGATTTTCACTGTGAAGGCAGATAATGTTGAAGAATAATCAGAGGTCTCTCTTTATGCTCAATAAGAAACTTAGAGGTGTTGCATTTCCCATACACTATTTTACAACCCCTAGAATGAGATACTTCCTCAGGATTTACTACAGTTAGGGTCTGTGTTGAAAAGCAAAGGTAAAAAAAGCAACTGTGTAAACTTTTTTTTGAAGTATTGCTTTTGAAAGTGACTAATGTGTCATATGAAAATCTTTGGTAGATATGGTGAAAAATTGTACAATATTTTTAAAATGTTGATAAAAGAATTTTGCTGTTGAACAAATACAGACCAACTTCAGTTATGTACTTCCTCTATAAAATGGTGTGAGATGCCTTGAATTCGGTAAGGATCTGTTTGGGGGTGTTTTGAGAGAATAACCATGGATGACAGGACTTCAGAAAATGCTTTTCTCATCTTTGCTATTATAGTATATATTCTCAACTAGAGAATCCAGAAGTATCTGTTTGGCATATTTTAAATGTGTTATGGCTGCTCACTAGAGAGAAGAGAGAATTTGTCTGACATGATTTTAGTGCTTTGATATGTAGCTAACTATATCAAGTAAATCAATGGACAAGAAGTATGGTGTGTTGGTGTTTCTTGCATACAGTGTATCCTGCTCGCTGCCTGATGCAGAAAACTCCAGCTGGTTGTAGTTAATGCCCTGTGTTAAGTTTCAGCACGAAGTACCATATGCTGTGCATGTCCTTAAACTGAGGTCTGAATTGTCCCTGTAACAAGGGACGGCTGCTGTCAGACAGGCAGCGCAGGTCTCTGGTCATTAGGGGTATGGTTTCTACTGGTGCAGCAGCAGCTTGGTCATTACGGCTTCTCCTGTGCTGTTGGGGAGTTACCTGTGAGTCTCCCAGCCCTTCACCTACGTGACGATGAGCTGGAAGTGTAGGTCCCGAGTGTTGAACAGTATTTGTAAGACGTAAACGTCCAAAACCTGAATCTTTGTCCTGTTTTTGTGCCTCCCTACGTCCCATAAAAAAAGTTTTCTGAATATGGATGATTTTTTTTTGCAACATTTTACTGTTTCTGCTGGTGGGAGCGGGTGGCTTGGCGCTGCTGCGTTCCTGGGGTAGTGGCTGTCCCCCGTCAGACCACCCTAAGTCTCAGAGCCAGGAGCTGGCCTGAAGAGAGTCAGAACAGTACTTGACCGGACGTCTCCTTGTGCACGTCAGATGGAGTGAAATGTAACTATTCCGTGACCTAATCACTAGAGATGAGTTTGGGGGATTTTTAAAATAACACACAGGTAAACTTTCAATTTAACTTTCGCGTGGAAGTGTCCGTTTAAATGGCGGCTTTACCAGACGGGGTGATGGGGTGCGGGCCGTGGTTAAGAGCCATGCGTGTCGTTACCAGACTTTCTCTCAGGAGAGCGAGCCGGCCGGAGCGGTGTGGGCTCGGCTCACCTCACCTCACCGCGCCGCGCCCTGCCCTGCCAGCCTCCCGCCTCGGGAGCACCGTGCCGCCGCGCTCCTACCTCCGCCGGCTCCCCCGGCGGCGCTAACCAGCGGGTCGTGATGTCACCAGGCGTGCGTGATGTCACAGCCGGGCGGGCGGCGAGGCCTCCCGCCGCCTGCCCCCCGCCTGCCCCCCGCCGCCGCCGCCGCAGCCCAGCCCAGCAGAGCGAGGAGCGAGAAGTGAAGGCGCGACTGGCCAGAGTGGGGTGGGGGACGGGACGGGACGGGACACACGCGCTGAAGGAGATAAGGAGGCGGCGGGAGGCGGGGAGCCCCCAGAGCGGCGCTCCAGGAGCGGGTGGGCCGGTAGCAGATGTTGCCTGAAGAGCGAAACGGGGCGTTTCTTCGAGGTCGGCGCTGGGAGGGCGCCGCCGGCCCGCGGGAGAGCGCGGCGGGTTGGAGAGCTGGGCGGCTTCGCCGGGCGGTGCGCGCCGGCGCTCGCCGACGGGGGTTCCCCCTCCTTCGCTGCCGCCGTCGCGGCTGATCTTCGGGAGCGAGGAGGAAGCAGCGAGGGCAGCACACCAGCTGCGGCTTGGAGCCGGGACCTGCCGAATGTAAACCTGCCGTGCCTTCTGCGGGGGAGAGGGGGGACACGCCACGCTCGCTCTGCTCTGCAGTTGCCTTAAACAGCTCTCCGGGATGGTATTGGGAGAATCGGTCTAAAAACGTTCGTTTTCCGACTGTGTCTGCTCGAGGGACGCCTTGGCTTGGCTCCTAGAAAGTGATGTTTTCCTGTGGGACTTGCAGAGGCACCACGGACAAGCCTGGTACAAGAGGAGGATAAGCTACCTTTTGGATCAAGGTTATTTATAGCTACTGCCAAAAAAGTGAAGGGCTGGTTTATTATTCGTACTCCTTTGGATTTAACTTATTTCTGCTCCCCCACCCTTCCTCTCCACGATTTTCTCCGTGCCTTGGTCTGAATCATCATACACAGCCACTGTGGATTTTGTCTTTTAAGCTGCCACACTATGTTTTATTTATAAAGGAGATGGGACTCTGCAAACCAGTTAAATGGATTACAGTTAAGCCGTCACCTACAGTATATAATGTGCTGCCTTCTGTAAGGCTTGTTCGTTTGGAAGGCTGATCGGGAGATTTCAGATACAGATTCTGACCTGGAAAAAGTAAATGAAGGCTTCCATGGAGTGTTTGAAATATTTGAGCCACTGCTGGTTTTTGCTATGCTTTTTTTTTCTGTGACATTGAAAGATTTCTGTTACTTTCTTACTGAAGCACTTTATATTTTAGAGGGAGGGGGGAAGACCTCACATCCAGGTAAAGTTGCATTTAAACTGGTGCACTGATTATGAATGACCTCAACCACCTCAGAAGTTATGATGTATATTTTGTATCTATGCATCTTGTACTAAGGGCAAGTTTACTATAATTCTTCAGAGTGCTAGTGTTTTCTAAATGTTTCCCCTGTATCCATGAAAACGGAGGTATAGTGGAGTACTTGTGCGAATATTTTCAGGATGGGGAAGCCACTTAGCAGGCCAGACTGTCTACGTCAGAATCCTCCATGTGTTGGCAAAGGGGAAGAAGATGAAGATCTAAATATTGAGGACTGCTACGTTCCCCAGAGGTCCATCTATGACACTGTGCGGCTGAACGAACAGATTGATTCGGGCTCCAAGGGCAGCCTCTCCTCGAGGCATTTCACGGACAGGACCTTACCCTACAGTCACAGAACACTGGACATCAGCACTTTGTGCTCCAATGGTGCCCTTACTTCTTCCAGTGTTTTTGAGCTGCGAAGCCGTGAAGCTAACAAGTTAGATGAAAAAATGATCTTTGACGCTCTCAAACTGAACAGTGACATAATTCGGACAGCTGGATTACCAAAAGCAAAGTCTCACACAGAAAAGAAGGAGCATAGGCGATCATGGAGGATGTTTGTTCCGCCCAACTTTTCAGATTACACAAATAAAAGTGAATGCTCTTTTAATGAAACTGCTGACATGTCAGATACAGCTAGATCGGGCAAATGCAGATGGGGTACGAATTCTCTTACCTCGGAGGAGGATGATTCTGGTTTATGCAGCCCTCCAACAGAAAGGGAAGAAAAACAAGATAGGCTGTTAGCAGGGGAGCAAGCTCAAGTACGAAGTTTGTCTTCTGCAGAAGATATCCGTGCAGTAGATCAATTCAGACCGTGTTTCCCAGCAATTTGCAGAGAGCAGCAAACCCCACTGCTTGCGAGCAGTAGTGTCCCTGTCAAAGAAAGCTGCAGATTGGCTTTGCGTGACATTTTACCCCCTGGAAAAGTAAAACAGAGTGATGCACAGACATGTGAGAGTGATCAGGAAGAAATGGGGGGGAAATACTCTCACTTACAAGATTTCAAAGAGAAAACTCTGTCGCATGAAGATCCTCTTCAAACTAATGGAAGAAGTATTTCCGTTGACAAAAATGAAGTGGAAAATGCATATGAAGTCCATGAAAAAATTAAAACACGA
Source organism: Steatornis caripensis (assembly GCA_013398225.1). NCBI lineage: Eukaryota > Metazoa > Chordata > Aves > Caprimulgiformes > Steatornithidae > Steatornis > Steatornis caripensis. Next base: position 82,350 of record VZSC01000335.1, on the reverse strand, counting down.
GTCACAACAGTAGAGGAGGATTATGTGGACGATGCACCTCCTCACGCAGATGTTTATTATGCAAATGTTGCTGTAAATACTAGTGACTTGGATTTTGCAAAATACGAGATTTTATCTGATACAGAGGAATCCAGTAGAGCACGTACAGGCTCAAATGAAGTGGCATTTTCTGTTCAACAGCTTGAATTAGATAGTACGGTAAACTGTCCAAAAGCTATTCCAGGGAGAAGTAAGGGCAGTATCTGGACTGCTGGCATCCAAGAAACCTTGGATACCGTCTGCAATGGCCTATTGTCTAACAAGGTAATTTAAAAAAAAATGCATAGATTTGTGAAGTAGTTGTAATGCAGCCTTAAAGGTATTTGTTTAAAGCTTTAAGTTTTGTTCTTATCGCAAGAACGTAATTTTTTATTAATTCAGCAGATGGAGTAATCAGTGTCATTTGCATAGCATACACGCGATGTCCAAAATAGGTGAGATGGTCAGTTCAGAAAATGAATTGGGGGCAAATTCTGAGAGGGATGATTGCTTCCAGCTGCATGGGGCAGGGTTATTTATTGCCCAGCTGGTGCATGTTACTCCCGACATGGGGTGCCTCCTCCGTGCGCCCGTGTTGGTGCTCGGGCTTTGTATGGAGTGTGGTTACAGGCAATGCCATTCCAGGGCAGCTATAGCCCATGTGTTCAGCCTGAGCAGCCTTACTCATCAAGGTACAAGCAATAGTATCAGATCCTTGTGGTTTCCAAAGCAGGCAGATTAAAGGCTCACCGCCTCTTCTGAAAGTCGACTTTTGCGTTTGCATGCCAGAACGCAGCTCTGACATTACGGTAGTATTTTACAAGCGCAGGATCTTGCAGCGCTTTGCGAGTGGTGGATGAGGTAAGAGACTAAGAAGTGAAGCTTTGTAATAAGGAAAGCGTGTTTGTTGGGTCTGTTATTTTTTTTTTCTTCCCACTCTGGGTGAAATCTGAGCTGCTTCAAGCTTTGTTGCTAAGCTGTTCTGGTAAACTTTAGCCTCGGCAATAATTGTAATTTATTTTAAGAGTCTCTCTGCAAAGAATGCATGCGTTTTTAAAGGGCAGATTGTGGAGATCAGTCCTCTCTGTGGTAGGACGTTTTCAAAAGATGAGACTTTATGGCACGTAAAGGAAGAATTTGTTACTGATTCTGTGTAGAAATATTATTCTGCCTCCTCCCTGCTCTACAGTCAAGAAAAACACAAGTGTTTCCCCTTTTCTGGGAGCAGCCAGCTAGTTGCACTCTCAGTTTTCATGTAACCACAGTCTTAACAGTTTTCAGGGGTGTTTTTTTGTCCGTAGGAACAAAATTCTTAGGGATGCTTAATTTATTTTACCCCTCGTGTTTAATGTAGTTGCTCTAGCTTCCAGATTGACTTGTCAAGCTGGTGGAAGCGTGCTCAGCCACCTGAGGTCTACTGCTTTAAAAGCAATCACTCACCACGCTGTGTTTGGTGCAAAAGAGGAGAGTCACTGGTGTGTTTAAAGTGATCCCTGCTTTTCAGGATGCTGAGAAAGGTTGCTTTGAATGCACTAAGTGTACACCAAAACTGTTACTGAATGCTGCTATAGAAATAGAAGGATTTAGGGTCAAAAGTTGAGCATTCTTTGGCATTGTTTATTCATTGGTTATTTTTCACTGGCCTGTGTAATTAATTCAGGGGCTTCAGGCCATTTTCTGATCTCATTGACACTGGTGTCAGTGCAGCCTAGTGCAGCTGCATACAAATGGAGATTTACATTGTGGTTGCTAATGGTAATAATCTGGATCTGAAAAAACCTTAAATACCTGAAGGAGTAAAATAAAGCAAACAGAAAACTGCTTAAACTACTGTTCGGTATGGTCAAAGCCCTGGCAATTTGCAAGAATTGCCCTGTGAATGAAAACTCATTCTCCTGGGCATAGTAAGTCCGATGGGATACTGTTTCAGCAGCATCTGTAGTGCCTCCTCCTCGTTACAATTACATTCTCCTAAAAGCTGCCTTAAAATATGTCTTCCTTCACTGCTTATTTAACATAAAACTTTTGCTTTTGTTCTAATTTGGAAAAAAAATGCCCAATTGTCTGTCTTGGTATGTGTTTGTTTGTTTATTTGAGGACAACTTAACTATTCTTCTATGCAATTTTTTGGTAGATTTTTTAGATAATTAAACAGATAAGTTTCTCTGGTCTCACTTTTTTCTTCTATTAGAAGTCCTTTTCTTTTTCATTTTCTTTTTTTTTTTTTTTAAACTTTCCATCCTTCTCTCTCTCCCTTTCCTTCCTCTCTAAAACTGTTTCTGGAAATGTACATCATTTTCCATCTATGGTGTATTGCATTTACTCTGTTTAGATTGAGTCCATTCTGCTTAGATTTATTAATTTTCTTTTAGGAAGGTGCTGATGAGCAATGGTTTCCTTTCTTCTGGGCACCAATTTTCAGCAATTTTTTTGTTGCATGGTGTGATGTAAACACCAGAGGCGTCTTATGTCAGAAGATACAATGTTTCATGTGTGTATTGGATTCCAACTACAGGTATTCCAGAAGGAAGAAATTGAACCCCTGCAAGTAAAACAACAGGAGGTAAATTGGTTGGGTCAAGGCCTTATTCAAAGTGCTGCTAAAAGTACCAACACAGAAAACCTTGAACATGACCTTGAAGATGTCAACACCCGATGGAAGACTCTTAATAAGAAGGTTATTATTTTGTATACTATTCTTCTTTTGTTGTGTTCTGCTTTTTGATTATTTGCTTGCCGACGTCTTTCAAAATACAGGAAATTAAATATTCACTAAGAATGTGAATTATATTACTTTACACAATCACTTTGTTGGTAATTCTGACGATAAGATTTGTATCACTAGTATCCAGAGGTGTTACTGTCGTTTATAAGGTTTTGTCAGACTTTCTGTAGGTCTGTCCTGGATTTTTATTCAGAAAAGACTCCTCCAGGACGATGTGCTCCTTCCTGCTTAAGCAGAGCAGGGAAGTTTGATAACCCAATGAAAGAGTTTGGAGTTGTGACACATTCATGGGAAAGGTAGCTATGTCATTTGTAGCAAGCTACTTTCAAGTAGTTCTTCAGTCTTTGTTCACACGTTTTTTTCACTGTGTTGTGTTTGTTCCTGTACACTGTTGTACCTGCACAGTACACAGAGCAGGGATACAGCCCAGCTTTGTGTGAATAGTGGCACATTTCCTTTATATAGCACCTTAAGGATTGTATTGCTTGAGACATTGGAAGGTACCACTGCTTTGGAAAACTGGCCATAGATGTTCTTCTATGCTTTTTGAAGAGTCCTCTTCCGGCAGTAAGAAAAGGGAAAGGAAAAGGGAAAGAGTGAGAAGTAGAAAAGACACTCATTTTCCTCCACTCTGTCTTCCTGTAGGAGTGATACAGCAGAACCACAGGCACCTGTGGTTCACCTATTTGCCTTCTCCTTTCCTATTTCATCTTCTGTTTGAAGGGATTATTGCCCCTCATGCTGCTTTGGGTTCCTGGCTTGGTCTTCCTATAAGGAAAATAAAGACTGTCTGAAAAACAAACATCCTGTCAGTATACTTCATAATACTGTAGCTGTATAACAGGAGTGTGTCTTGTAAGGAACTGCTAGAGCAGTCTGATTTACTGGGAGTCCACCTCTTCTGTTCGTTGGATGTTTGTAGCCCCAAGAGATTAATGTTAAATTGTGCTGTAGTGCTGTTATGAATAGCTGCAAAAATGGGAGTGATATGTTACTGATATTGCTAAATGTTCTAGAGATTTTGACTACTTATTTCACAGAAATAAAGAAAAGGTGACTATAGTCCGATCCTCTACTCTTTTTCAGGTTGCCCAGCGTGCTGCACAATTGCAGGAAGCCCTCCTTCACTGTGGGAGATTCCAGGATGCCCTTGAATCTCTGCTTAGCTGGCTCATTGATACAGAGGACCTCGTGGCTAATCAGAAACCACCATCTGCTGAGTTCAAAGTTGTGAAGGCCCAAATACAAGAACAAAAAGTGAGTGAAATACCTTCAGAATATCTCTCCTTCCACTGGGTTAACAGGAATAAATTCCCAGTCTTTGGTAAAGCATAAAATCTGTTCAAGTGTATTATATTACATTGAAGTCTGCATAGGTGTTGAAAGCAGCTGTCTGTTTGATACTTGAGAATCTGTCCAGGGCTGGGAGAAGTGCGCATCTTCTAGGACATAAGACGAAGAGTGCCACTGTGCAATCTGAGCTCTGGTTAGAATTACTAACACTATCTGGAAAGGATTGTTAAAGGTCCATTGGAAAAAGAGAAAGTGTAAAATCCAATCTTTGTCCATTTGGAAAGTAGGAAATAAAACCTAGTAAATTTTCATTGTAATAATTCCAAGTTAATATTGCAGATTATGGACTTAAATACTTGCCTCTTGATACCAATTGTGGTCTGATCATTGTTAGTAATTAGTCAGAATGCTATTGGGAAATGGGCTGTGCTGATGTACAAGCGCCATCAGTGTTGTCAACTTTTGCAAATTTTCATAATGGTTATAGAAAAAGAACCATAATGTAGCTCATGAAACTTACAGTCCGCACAGTTGGACTGTGTGGCCCACTGCCACCCAGAGATTTAATATAAATTGATGGACAATACAGATTGTTGTCTTGGGATATCTGCAGAGGCAAAATGTTAATGTTACCAAAAGCAACTAGAGAATGGAGAAAGGGAGGATTTTAGAGAGAGGTGTGTTTTATTCTTTATGGTGAAGTTAAATTACTGGCCTAGATTAGTGAACTGAGTTGTATCTCAAACAAGTGATGAGTTGATTATACAATAGTTTTTATATCTGGTTTCCTATCTCTGTATCTATCAGAATTATCTTTGTGTTGCCAAATCGAGAAGGGCAAGCAGCTTTCTCAAAAATGTTCCTATAAAATGTGTAAGATACTCTAAATAGCTTGTTTCCCTCAGTATTATCAAATAGAACCTTTTCCTCCATATGTTCAGTCTTTCGTCTGCCACACATCTTTACCCCATAGAAACCAAGGAGGTTGTTTGGGCTTGTTGAAACTCCGCTGTGCATAGTGGAACAATTCAATAACTAAAATGAGCGTGTGTTGGGGGAAGGAGAGGGAGGTGAGTTGGTGTGATGTGAGTGTGTGTCTTTCCAATTAGCATTATTCACATTTTCATCACAATATAGGCATTGCTTTTTCTTTGCTTTAACAGGTTTTCAAGAAGTCTAGCTCCTTCTGTTTTTACACTTGTGCTAGTACAATGTTTCTTAATAACCTGGTGCCTAATGGCTTTCTCTGTAGCTTCTCCAGAGGCTGCTGGATGACCGCAAGCCTACCGTTGAGGTGATCAAGCGTGAAGGGGAGAAAATTGCAGAGTCAGCAGAACCTGCTGATAGAGTGAAAATCTTGAAACAGTTGAGTTTCCTGGATAGTCGATGGGATGCATTGCTCACTAAAGCTGAGACAAGGTATTTGAAATTCTTTCATAGATTTGAGAAATGTAGACATAGAAAATGTTAGATGATTAGAAGCAGCATGTGGAGCTCTACAGTGTGAAATCCTGTGAGTACTATCGTTCTTGTTATTACATTATTGTGTCTTGATGTTGACGTAATAGGTCCTCTGAAGGAAAAGTGGAGAGAAGTGACTTGAACAGACCAAAAGCTTCTAAAAGAAGTTTAGCCTGAGATGCTACAATCACTAGGATTGACTACATACGTATCTTCTGAATATTTTATCTCTGTTAGTTCATTAGAATGCAAGTTTCTTGATGCGAGGACTTGTTTTGCATAGAGTGAAGTGCACGTTTTACACTTAGCAAATAATAATGCTGTTCCCTTGGAACTTCGAAATCCTGACATGCTGCTACAAAGAGGGGACACTCAACTCTTCCTCCCTTTTTCTGTTTGGTGTCATCCATATAATTAGTTTCTACAACTTAGAGATCCTCATACTGTCAGTTGCTGATGTACTTACGCGAGGTGCTAAACTCCCTTAGTCCTCAGGAAGAAAAAGGACCATCGAAATATGTGGATGTATTCTAATAACACAGACAACAGTGTCTCTTAAAAGACATTGCAGTCCAGTACAAGTTCCAATTTTAAAAAAAAAACAAACCAAACCAAAACAAACATACACACAGTATCTGGGTATACACACACTTAGATTTATGAATTGTTGTTTGCGTATGAAATACCTGGAAAGTTATGAACTTTAATGTGTCTTTGAAGAAATCTGTGTTGAAAGGGTTGCTGAACATGGTTTCTGGGTGGGGATTTGAAAAAGGACAGCCTTGTTCAGAGTAGAGAGAAGAAGAGTGTGCATAAGAGATGGCCTGAAAAAGGCATATAATTGAGAACAAGAAGGACTTGGAAAGTTGAAGAAAAGGAATTTAAGTGAAGAGTGAAGCTTTACCATGAAGAACAAAGGGATGTGTTGGGATTTGGGTGCTTAGAGTAGCATTGAACTCACCTCTGTTGTGTCCTAGTCCGTCTGCTAACCTCTCTTTAGTTCCTTTACTCTGAACCTCTTTTGTTACTTCTTACTAATAATATGATTATTTAGTTAGTAGAGTCAACCACTAATAGACCGTTATTTCCTTCTTTTTTTTTTCTTTTTTAATTGAAGGAATCTGACTCATTAGCTGGAGTAAATGTTAATGTCATGTTTAATTTAATACTGTTCTTCCAGTCTGGTGATATTTAATTAAGAATCAAATTGCAACTTTTCTCAAGCCATCTACCTGCAAGCTCGTCTCCATTTTTCTTTGGCCAATCTCTAGAAATGAAGAGGAAACATGAGGATGATTTTGAAAACTATGTAGAGTACTTCACTGAGTGTTCTGTGGCGAAGTGTGTCGAGTCTACCTTGTTTGTAAGCCTTGGGAAGCGCGTATAAATACAGCTTTTATCTGGAACTAGATCCCCATTTGAAAGATGATGTTGTGCGGTTTTACACATAGGGCAAATCTCTCTTAAAAGTCTACTTGAATGAAATTAATTCAGCAGCGGTTGTAGAGAGGACTGTTCCTGTAATCAGGAGCCTTCTCTGAAGTGTAATAATCTGAAATGGAAATGTTTTAAATACTCCTTTTTTATTTTGGAGGTTAAGTCTCTGTGCTTTAACGTTGTCTCACAACCTTCATTGAGAGCTGTTATCCAGGACAAGAGGTGCAAAAGTAGAGCTAAATGGTTCTGTTCACACCATTGAACAAATGTTTAAAGATATTTTACAATGCTGAGGAAGCATGACAATGTGTTCTGGTTCAGTAATGCCTTTGCTTAACTTTAAAACATGTATAATAGTCAAGGGAACGTAACTTTATGCTTAAAGACAGCTAGAAACTTGAGAACTATCCTAATGTGGTATGAAACGATGTTTTGCTGAATTGAGTGCTAGATTATTTTTAGCAAGAGTGTATGAATAAAGTGATACTCTTTTTATTTGTGTAACTTAGATATTAGCTAGAGTTTCAAACAGCTTCGGAGGTGGGGTTTTTTAATTTTATTTGATTTTTACTCTACCTTGGTTTTCATTGAATATCATGGATATATTTCTGTTTCATTTGGTGACTGCTTCCTACAATAAGACAGAATTACTTCTTTTTTCTTCTGCAAAGGATTCAAAGGGCCTTTTTTTTTTTTTACACTATTTCATGCTTATTTCATCACAAAAAATAACCTTTCTCTTGGCGTGTTGATAGGAACCGTCAGTTGGAAAGCATCTCGGTGGTAGCGCAGCAGTTCCATGAAGCTCTGGAGCCGCTGGTGGAGTGGCTGACAGCCGCAGAGAAGAGGCTTGCAAATGCTGAACCCATTGGAACGCAGGCCTCCAAACTGCAGCAGCAAATTTCTCAGCATAAAGTAAGATACAAACCACACACTTGCCTGTGTCATTCTTTTTAAATGCTTCTGTAAGTTCTGTAAGATGCAAAGCTGTTGAGGTGTGCCTATGTTTTACCATACTGAATTTTTTTTCTGTAATTTGAGTTTTATATATTTACGTTGGCAATGTGTCCTTTTTCGTTCAGTTTTTATTAGGTTCCACTTATATTTCTTTTATGTTTTTCTGATTTTCTTTTCCATTATTCTTCATTATTTAAAAAAATATAGGCCCTAGAAGATGATGTCCTAGCTCACAGTAAGAGTTTACATCAGGTCATTAGCGCTGGTCAGTCTCTAAAGGCTATGAGCTCCAGGGAAGATAAAGATATGGTGCAGGAAAAACTAGATTCTTCTCAGGCCCGATACATTGAGATTCAAGAGAAGAGCAACAGCAGATCTGAACTTCTCCAGCAAGCTTACAGCAATGCTCAGATTTTTGGGGAGGACGAAGTTGAATTGATGAACTGGCTGAATGAAATCCATGATAAACTGAGCAAATTGTCAGTCCAAGATTGCAACACAGAATTGCTTGAGAAACAGCACTCTGAACTACTGGTATTTTGATTTCTGTTCATTTATTATTTAATTCATTTTTAAATTTGATTTTGATTTCCATACTTCATTTATTTTTTAGTAATATATTTTGTTTAAAATGGCAATACGCTTATTCCAAATAAAAATAATTTAATTTGTTATGTCTGTTCAAACCCAAATGGCCTTTTCTCATAGGATCTTCAGGAAGAGATCCTTCTTAGAAAACAAAATGTTGATTTGGCTATACAAAATGGCTTAGAGCTCCTCAAGCAAACAACAGGTGAGAGCTTCTATAAACCTGTGATTCATCAGGCTTTTGTTCTTGTGCTTGTAAGTGCTTAGGGGAAAATTAAAGTGGAACTTGTAAATATTAGTCCATATTTGCTAGTTAAAGCAGTCATCATTGTTTATTTTAATAAAGGTTTTAGGTCAAGGTAGGTTATGTTTTGGGTCCAGTTTTACTATTAATGTAAGTAAGCAAAAGTCCTTTTTTTGCCTGTAGAGAATTTGGGCCTTGAATCCTTTATTATTTTTAGTGGAAAATTATTTTAGTGAACTGCATTCCATTCCTAATAGCAAGCTATGGACATTACTCATAATGGAGTGCTCTTTGGCAGTGGACGCAGTCAATTCCCTGCAGGCATCCACATACGAACGAGATACTAGGCTACGTTTTATTACAAGAGGAAAGGTTCGTCTGTTGGAGCCAATACTGTGGGAAAAGTTACATTCCAGTTGTATACAACGTTGTCTGTTCTGTAGATCAACATCTGTCCAGGTTTTCCACTACTTACAAAGTTCTTGAACTTTTTAAGACACACATATGATGGGGGCAGGGGGGTTGCCTTTTCTGTTCCAAACTTAGACATTATGCATAGTCTATAATGAAATTTGAATATATGCTAATAAATTTCTGTAGGTTGTTTTTATTTCAGCCTTTTGAGTTGTTCCATTTGTTTCAAATGGATAGTAATGAGAGTGTACAGTCAAATATTACTGTAAATAAAAAATGTAGTTAGTATTTTGTTGATTTTTTTTCCTTTGCTTTTTCAATAACCCTTTTATAATTTTTTTTTTTGGCCTTTATAAGACGTCTTGTGAATTTAAAGGTGGAGTTTTTTTAAGGAACATTTATGTTAAACATTGAATCTAAGTCCTTACTTTCTAGTAGTTTCGTAAAGGAGAAAAAAGACAGAAGAACAGATCTTAAGCTGAGGTAAAATAGCTCTGTGGACTCTAGTGAAGGCAGGATAATTTACAACAGTTGAGGATTGACCTTGTCATCTTGTTTGGGTTATTTTATAAATTAAATACTAAGATTTCTGTAATAAGTGGAGTTCGGGATTTGGGGTTGGGTTTTGTTTGCTTTTAAATATTTGTGATTACAGGAAATAACTTCCCTCTGGTATTTTAGGTGATGAAGTTGTAATAATTCAAGATAAACTGGAAGGCATAAAAGCGAGATACAAAGATATTACAAAATTGAGTTCTGATGTATCCAAGACCTTAGGGCAGGCTCTGCAGCTTGCAGGTCAGCTGCACTCAACTCATGAGGAACTCTGCAAATGGCTTGACGAAGTGGAAGTGGAGTTACTCTCGTATGAAACTCAAATACCAACGGGTGAAGAATTGTGCCAAGTACAAGAAAGACAAAAAGTAGGTTTTAGAACCTGTGAATTATTTGTTGCTGTATGATTCAGCTAGGTTTTGTGTTAACTTGTGTTTGGCATGAAGTTGTTTTGTGAATAAATGATTTTGGCATCAGATCATTTGACTAAATGTAACAGTAGTTTAGAATCAAACTCACTTTCCAGAGTCATCTGTTATAATCACTTATGAAATTGGGCTGAAGTTTATTTTTAGCACAAGAGAAGCACAACATTTCCTTTCTATTCAAGGAGCTACCTAATCCTGGGAAAACTCTTTAAGTTGTCAAATGAAGTTATTTTGTTTCTTTAGTTGTGACATGGATAAAATCCTGTAAAGTGTAAAAAGAGTCAGCATTTTAAATATGTATTACTAATCTTGTTTAAAAATATTTATTTTGAAAGAAAATGTATTATAAACTGGAGGAAGGGAAGCGAAAAAAAAATCTTTCCATTAAATTTCTTACATATATGAAAAGAAATGAAACAGCAGTGGGTCTCTGTACAGGTAAAAACTCATTCCTGAAGCCTTGTGTGATGATTTGATTGGAATTTAATACAGTCATTGTTCTTTTAAGAAATCACTTGGATTCATCATATTTTGCTTTATTGCATGGCTGATTTCACTTGATGTTGATTTAGTTGCAGGTTGCAAGGAATATGCATTAGTTTTATTTGCATTGTTTGCTTCATTAAGTACTAACAACTCTTAAAAAACTACAAAGAATTTCAGACTGTCATACTGACTGGAGAAATACATTTAAGATATATTCTGTAGACAGTTCTCTTCATTGATGACCCACTTTTCTGTCCAACAGCTTTCGGTATCAAAAAGCTAATACAATTGAGCTGAAAATGAGTGTGCTAATTTACCCCTTTGGTTTGTGTGGAAAACATTTCAGTTCTCAACTCATGGAGTAGTTGAAAGAATGAAAATACGTGTGCAAGCTGTGTGTGTTCAGTTTGTATGCTGGCATGTTTACTATAAATGGCCTTTTTCAGGAGTTGAAGAAAGAAGCGAAGAACAACAAAGGCTTACTGGACACTCTGAACGAAGTTGGCAGTGCCTTCCTGGAGCTGGTGCCGTGGAGGGCCAGAGAGGGGCTTGACAAGATGATAACGGAGGACAATGAACGTTACAGATTAGTGAGTGAGACGATCTCTCAGAAGGTGGATGAGATTGATGCTGCCATCCTGAGATCCCAGCAGGTACTAGAAACTCTGCTCTGGGCAGTAACAGTCTCCGGCCATGTGTACCTGAAGAAAAGGTACCGGGCCTGTTCGAATGAAATGGGACTCTGCTGTTAAAATACGAAGGCCAGAACTCTGCTAATCTATACACTGTTGTAGTTGTCTGTGTTTTTGTTGACACAAACATCAGTCTTGTAGCTAAAATTACTTTAACTGTCCTGTGGCTCCATAAGTGGGAGTTTGCTTAAGTAAGAACTGAATGACCCATGTCTCCTGTAGATCATGTTGTGTTAAGTAAAATATGGTCCAGATCCCCAGCCAATTTTACTGGATAGAACACTGAAATCTCTAGGGTTGCCACACCTTTTAGCATCAGCTGTTTGTCTAGCTCCTCTGTACTTTCCACAATTAAAAAAAGTTGGATCATCTTGTTCAAGCTGAGTGGAGGATTTAAATAACAATTGCTTTTATTCATATCCACAACGCTTTTCTTCTTGGGGCTCAAAAATTGGTTTGATATGGAGGCTTCTGTACATGCACAGAGGTATATAATATATGGGTACACTTTGAAGAACTGACACTCTAATTTCATCCCTAAATAGGCCCGTAGTCAAGCTTACTTATAAATGCTTCATGGAAACACAATTTTCCAGTTTCTGCCTACAGTTCAGGCATAAAAATATTGGTGGAGATTTCTGTTTCTGCTAATAGTTCCCATAAACAGTTGTAGCAGGACAAAGAGAAAGCATTTGTGTTACTTTCAAAGTTTACTGAAAGCCGACTAAAAGAGGCTGGCAGTAACTCTTGTAACCGGTAACCTTGTAACCAAGGTTAAAAATAACTTCATGTTTCTTTTTAAGGGAGTTGCTAAGAATATTATCTTGTCTCATTAACCAAATTCTCAAAAATGAAGGGTGACTTTTTTAGTGAGTGATAAGGTGAGATAGTATATGTTGGCTCTCCTTCAGCTTTTCTGAATTCCGTGAGTATGTTGCATCTCCTAGCACAAGTTCAGCAGATTCAGGTCCAGGCAGGAAGGGTCCAGAGCTAATGTGACGAGGACATGTTTCACCCTAGTCCTGCATGCGCCTAACCTCTGCTTCAGCCCAACTCGCGTCGCCACAACAGACTCCTATACAGTATACCCTATGATAACTATCAAGTGGCTTAATGCACTTCCAGTGAAGAATTAGCTACTTTCCATTTCGCTCAGAGAAAGACCAAAATAAAAAATATTTTTGGAGAAGCTAGTGCTCTGTAAGCTTGCCCTGTGGCAACTTATTCAAGTGCCTGTACTATTAAAAAGTTTTGAGTGGAGGACAAAGCCACTAAGAATATGAGGGTTCGATGGAAGTAGTGTGGGGTTCGTGCTAGATGTTACTGGGCCAAGGTGAGAAATGCGGTAAGCTATATGAAAGAGTGAGCATATTGTTCCATGTTGTGAGCAGAAGCTGGAAAGCTTAACAGACTAACGCAATGTCCTGGTTTTTAACTACCTGAGCAAAATGCTCCGAGATGGATAGAGTTATCGAGATAAATTCAGCTGCATGCTTTAGTCTTCATTTCTCAATACGGAAGGCATTGGTCAGTGTCTTACCCTAGAGAAGGAGTGCTATGTAAAAACAGAAGGTCATACTCTACTTTTGACTTACTTGTTCTTCACTCTAAAGCAACTATAGAGAGTGCTTTAGAAAGCATTCACAGAGCAAATCACAGTGTCATCATATTCAGAAGTCAGTCATTCCTGGTTAGAAGTAAAAGTACCGCAATGAACTGTGCTTGGTCAAGCTGGGTAGGGATGAAATACATGATTTTTTAGTGACTCAAGTGAAGTTCAGGGCTCATAAATAACTGTCATGTATAATGGGAAGAAAACACTTAAAATTTTGGATGCAGAGAGTACCAATTTTCTGCTTTTCATTCCCTAATGTTATATTAGAATATCACAAATTGGAAATCCTATACCCTCAGCAACTGGAGTTTAGAGTCCTGTTCTTCCTTGATGCTGTGTAATCTAGAAGTTTTACTGCCATGCCTGAATTTTGTTATTTCCATTAAATGTTTGCTCAATATTACTTATGTACCCATGAATATTTGGTCACATTGCAGTTAATTTGTACATCTAACACATTTGAAGTCACCTTCTTCATTTTCTTCATTTGGGTCATAAATACATGGGCTTCTGAAGAGCTTGCTTGTGAACTGCAGTTTCTAAAGCCAAGATTTAACTACTGCTGGTGCATGTGCTTAGTACGGATTGTTTCAGAACATGCCTTTCTATTAGGAAATCACAATATTTAGGACAAAACTTACCTTCTTTTACTTTAAATGAGAAATGACATATAGTGAAAAAGAATGTTTGTGCTCTTTCATGTAACAAATGGATTATAAAGGCTGAAAAAGACTGACTCATAAAGAATGAAATCTCAGAACTGCTTCTTTTGTTTTTGTGTGACTCATGATTAACCACTAAGGCAAGACTGATTTAGTGGCTAAAGTGAACTCCAGCTACGTTACAGGAGCAGGGCTATCATGGTCTACAGCCCCAAAGGCACAGACCAGCAGATTCAAAAGACAAGAGGAATTGAGAGAGTCTTCTGAGGAAAGCGTGGGTGTCAACAACACAAATAGCAGATTCTGACCTAAAATGCCCTGATAGACTTTCACAATAAGTCAGAGCCGTATTGATGCTCAGCTAATTGCAGTGAGGGTCAGAATTTAAAATAAATAAATTAATCCTTAGTAGTTTCTGTGATGATTGTTTTGTGCGTCTGATCATCCCATGTAATATTTCTCTACGGCATAAGATCAAAGCTGCGCCCATTGAGTACTGCAACATCTGTGTGCTAAGATACATGCCTATAAACTTGAACTGAAGAGAGACTGTATGATTTTTTTAAACTTTGATCTTACTTTTCAGAAGAATTAGATCCCCGTGTACTTATTTTCAGGATCTCATGCTCTCATTTGCAAATTAGTAAGAAACAGATCCTTTAAATCCTCTTATTACTTTAGTGCTTTGAGGTAATTTTTGAAACATTTAAGTGTTGATTAATAGTAGTCAAAAGTTAATCTTTTAGGAAAAGGTCTGGCTGCACTCAAATGCCCCATTTTTTGCATTTAATCCAAGGTCTAGTTCTGGATGAAATCCTGTCTTCTCTGAATCAGTGCAGTTTTTCCACTGACTTAGTTGAATTCTGATTGTTTTGCCTTTATCATTTGATACCAAAGCAGCTCTTAAGATTAAAAGGATAACATCAAACAACTATTTCTTAGGGTAATTGCAACACTAGCAGTAATAATAAACATAGAGATGGAAAAGACACGTGAAAGTAGATTAAACTGAAAATAAACAGTCCAGTTAAATTTCCGAAATTATAAGCCTTTTTGTTTTCTTATGTGTGTCAGAAGGCTGTAGGCTTTGGAAAAATGTATTTGCTTCTGTTATTTTGTCATGCTTATGAATTAAACTGCTTGTGTTACAATCCTTCAGAACCATTTTGGGCTTTGTATTTCATTTATGTAAGAACCTTGTATGGAAAATGAGTCGCTATCTTTCTAACAATTAAAAAATATGCTTTTTAATCTACTTTAAAATTTTTGGAACAGTCATTCTAATTTCATGTCTATACAACTACTGAACTAATTCGTGTCTCCCTCATTTAGTTTGATCAAGCAGCTGATGCTGAATTTGCCTGGATTGCAGAAACAGAAAAGAAACTGATGTCTCTGGGTGATATTAGGCTTGAGCAAGACCAGACCACGGCTCAGCTACAAGTTCAAAAGGTAAAAGAAATGCATTTCCAACTGTCATGTTAATTATTGGCCAGCGCACTTTCCATCTAGAAAATGTACTGGCATGATTTAATTTTCAGTCCATCATAATGCACTTCAAAACTAGTTTTTACTCCATGTACTTTTTTTTTCCCTGACCAATTTTATTGTGTTTTAAGGCTTTTACCATGGAGATTTTGAGGCACAAAGATGCTATAGATCAACTTGTTAAATCTGGGGATAAGATTATGAACACGTGCACTGAAGAAGAGAAACAGATCATAAAGGTAAAGTTCTTTAAATTGTAGCTGCAGCAGTAGATATGCAGACAATATGTAAGAAGAAGGATTCCTATAGTGTCTTTTTGAAATACTAATTAAAAAGCATTAGTACAGCCAGTTCTAGTCTGACGATTGTAATACTAGAAGAAATGCTGTTGTGTGTCACTGTCCTTCCTTCAGGGTGTTCAAAGAGCAAACGCTATGTACTTGCTTCATTGCTTGACACTAATTGTGAGCCCCATTTCTCGTCTTCTTCCATGGTAAATAGTATTTTAGCCAATGGACGATTGAATGAATAGGTGTTAGTCATCAGGTGGTGTGTGTGGAATCTGGCTGTTCAGCTTCCCCAGTTCTCTTGAGTCAGTGATGCTCTGGGTGTGTGTATTTCTGTGCTGGACTCAGTGGCAGTGCATCTCAGTGTGCATCTTTACTGTCATTTCTGCTGATTTCAGTGTAGACTTCACTTGCCTGAATTATTATTCCATCCTGTTGACTAACACAGCCCATGAAAGGCATTCTTATGCCTTTGTTTATTACACACACACAGACAGATTTTTCGTATTGACATTTAAGAATGGGTTAGTTGTGGGATTGGTGGGTGGGTGTTTTTATTAAGTTGTGGTGAGGCTGGACATCTTGTGTAAATTTAGTCCTTCCAATGACCACCCTCCATGAACAACAGTACTTCACTAACTGTGCTCTGCTGCAGGATCTCTGAATAAATTTGATTTGCTCTTAAGTGAATTTAAAATAGATGAGATGTCCTGTCTATGAAACTGTAGTCATAAGGGAGAACAGTTTTATGTGAGTGTCTATTAAATTTAGACGATGTTTTGTCCTTTGGATAGCATCTCTATACTTAATTTACATGCAAGACATAACAAATGAAAGGATAGCTTGTTCTGCCAGAAGAGATTCTTTACTTCATGTTCAATGGCTTGCTTATATGTCTAGTTTTTCCAAGGCAAGCATTTACGTGCATTGTCACATACAATATTTCATAAAAATGATAACATGGGCAGCCTTCCACAGGAAAAATATATAGTTAGTTGATACTTTCTTTTATTATCACATGCCCAAATTTATAAATGTAAATTTGTAATGTTTAAACCTTGTAGTTCTATCATATTTCTAATGGTAACACATGCTTATTAATTAATGTATACTGACATAGAAAATAATGTTTTGTGGTTTCTGTTTGAAGTTTGTAAGCTACAAGCACAACAGTATACCCCATTCTCTTGCCGGATTTAAAAAAAACAAAAAAAACTCGAACAGATTTTTGTGTATTGCTCATGACGCTTTGATTCAGAAATGCTGTGGAAAACTTAGCTTCTGCCAAGTGTCAGTGAAGATAAGCGTCTTCAGTAAGGAGTTGGGGCTAAGATCTACAGTCAAATCATTTGCAGCTTGCCTGGAAGCCCTATGAATAAAGTGTTATTTGTAAATATCAAAATAATTAAATATGTTCTAATGACTTTGAAAGTACTCTGCCAAATTCCTATTTCCCACAGTATCAATTCTGTCTACCTTAAACACTGATACTGTAGAAACATCAAAACTACAGTTTGGTTCACTGTGGTTTGGTGCAGTAATTATTGTTTAGAAATGGAGGTAATAGACATGTGGAAAAGCATACATTGCTATTTTTTTGTTAATACTATTTTGCAGAAAAAAATGGAAAGCCTCTTACAGAAGTATGATGCCGTCTGTCAAATGAACTCTGAGAGAAACCTGCAGTTGGAACGGGCTCAGTCTCTGGTTAACCAGTTCTGGGAGACTTACGAAGAGCTTTGGCCATGGTTAACTGAAACGGAAATGATCATCTCTCAGCTTCCTGCACCAGCACTCGAATATGAAACTTTGAAGCAACAACAAGAAGAGCACAGGGTAAGGATTTTGCCAATTCTGAAAAACAAAGTGTCAAAAGCCAGGTAGTGTTCTGCTTAGAGTTGTGAAGTACTCTGCCAAATGCTGAAACCCCAGACAGTTACGCTTCTGTTGAAAAAAGAATTATTTAAAATAATAATACAAAATAAGTTTTCAGTCATGCTTCTACTGTTTCCCAAACTGTGCATGCAAACAAGATTCTCTGGGGAAGGCAGCAAACCATCAACAGGCATAAAAGAGGGCTAAAGGGGAAAAATTGCTACTGTAGTGAGAGAACTGAGCACACAAAAGTTAATAATTACAAAGTTTATTTAGAAGTACACATTAATGTCAGTAGTAGAACAAACGAAACACTTAAACAGAAAGAGCAGACATGGGATGTTGTAGCAAGGAACAAAAGAAGGTAAAACATGACGAGGGAAGTGGAGTACCCGCGGTCAGCATGCGGAAAGTGAAATGCTGCCTTTGTGTACAGCCTGTATACAAATATGCACATATGTTGACCTTATGTACATCTCAAAAAAATGGCTTTTGTTTTGTTGGTATCATTGGAACTAAAGTTAGCTGAGCCCAGAAGATAACTAGAGGGCCAAGAAATGATTGCTCGGGTTCCAGCCGATCCCATAATCATTTCTTATGTCAAATATGTTTGTTATGTAATAATTAAAAGAAACAGTTGTTTACTGTAACATCAGCAAATAGAGGCAACAGTGTTGCAGGCTGGCTACCATATGGACTTTCTTACATGGAGGAATAATCAGCTGGGATAAAAACTAGTACTTTTCATATGTGGCTACTAGTATCACATGGAATCAGGTGTATCTTACTGAGATTAAAAACCTGTGTGTTTTGGCACATGCAAAGCCCATGTGGCTCCTGGAGATACCTGTCTTTCCCTACTGAGCATAGAGTAACTAGGTTTTTTTATTTTAGCTGCCTCAGTTAAGTGACTCAGGTTAGATGGGATGAACCCTGGCTTTAAAGTCTTGTTTACTCTGAGACCAGTTAATGAAGATGTGCCACTCTTACATACTGGTAAACACTGGTTTCGCTCATTTGTCTTCCTATTATGTCCACAATGAGCAAACATGGTGTATTAAGACTACATATATAACATGAGCTTTACAAAGTCTTTTGATTAGTCACCGTGAAGCAAATCACGCTTGCTTTACTTGAAAGTTTGTTCCCCATCTACTTTAATCATTCTGCTTGCATGAGAGGCACTTCATATGAGCTTCTATTTTTGCATTTTCCCTGGGCTAGGCCACTAGCTGAGATTTGTTTGTTAAGTAGAAGATTAATGTCAGGCAATTTTAACATGTAATCTGATCTGAAATACTTGCTTACTGGAATTTTTTACTCAGTAGTAGATCATGGAGAACACCAAATCATTTATTGTTTTGTTTTGTTTTTTTAAAAAGAAGGTTCTGAATGTGAATTGAAAACAGTTTTCTATATTAACTTGCATTTCTGTTCTGATGTATTTACTGATGACTATTTTTGTTACAAGTCATGGAATTCATAGAGCTGATACTGTGCGAGTAACACGCAGTCAATTTGGTTTGATCTGAGCTGTAGGCAGAGTACGAGCATAAGGCTTGGACCCAGAAATGTGTCAAGTCATTTATTTGTGCACAAAAATAAAATACACTAAACTATTTTCTAAAAAGTTGCAAACTTTTTAGTTTCACCTTCTCCTCTTCTCTGCTAATCAACATTATTTTTATTGTTGCAAGGTATAAAAATAGAGTTACATTCTCAGGAAGTAGCTAAAGTCAGGAATTTTTGTATTTTCTTTGCTGTTTTGTCATCAGGGGACTGTGGAGAGTCGTGGTCACTGTCTTTTCAGTCTTCTCAACCTCTCCTCTACTGAGGAGGAGCAAGTAAGCAAGCCAGTATCAGGATTTCTTTTTAAGGGAACGACCTTAGTTGAAGAGAAGAGGATTTATTTACACTGAGACTGATATAGGCCCTTTTCTGTGTCTTCATTAGTTTAAACAAACTCTTGAGCTGGGAGGAACAGAGCACGTGCCTCTCATGTTCCCACACAGGGGCTATAGGGTAGAAACGTGTGGAGTTCTTAGTGCCGAGAGGGACAGTGCCTCACAGGACTGTGGGAGTTTTCTGAAAAGGGAGGAATGAGCTGAGAAAATAAATAAAACTGGAGGGAAGGATCGGGCTACTCGCACAAAAAACCTTTCCCTTTTGTAGATCTATGGGTGCAAGTAAACAAAACCAAAATCCTTCGGCAAGTTGGAAGACACTGTGCGATCTTTTACTTCCACAAGCCTCTGCACAATCTTCTGCACAGTTTTGACTTACTTTGGGGGTGAATGATGAGAGGGAGTAGACAGCTGAGATAAATTTTAATTTACTTATTGATTACTTTTAAAACTTCGTGTCAGTTAAGTAATAGCACTGCTTTGAAGACAAGAGGGGTCTTGTGACCAGAGGGAAGGCTGCTAAACGAGATTGATAGGTCTCTACTGATCAGTCCTTCTTGTCCTTTTGTCGTTTTCACTGATTTCTCTGAGCCCTCCTTCTGCTGGTTTCCTCTACTTAAATCAAGGATAATTTGAATATTGTTGCAATGCCAGTACCTCTTTCGGTGATGTTCTTCGATGGAAGGAAGGCTTTGCAGCAAGTGACAAATATCAATATGAAAAGCGTATACATGGTGGAATATTGTTGCCATTTCTGTCATTATATGTACTAAATATGATGGGGAGTGTCTGTTGCGAGCATCCTGTGCATAGTTAGCATCATCTATTTTGCCTGTAATCATAAGTCCTACAAGAGTATTGCATGGACCTTTCCAGTGTGTCTCTAATTGTGATGTTTCTTGCCTGCGTAGCTCTGTGTTAGAATGGGAGTGATCACTGGCAGAGCAGTCATTAACTTTATTTGATATTATTTGTGCTTTACATTAGGACGAAGGGTATTTGTTTGGAATTTCTTGCCAGCTGGATGTGTTAGAAGTGTGGACAGCTGTAATGTGGTGGTGCAAGCATAAGAAACTGATAAGTTGTTTCGTTTGTTATAGCAACTGCGTGAGCTGATCGCTGAGCACAAGCCTCATATAGATAAGATGAACAAAACCGGGCCTCAGTTGCTGGAGCTAAGCCCAGGAGAAGGTTTTTCTATCCAAGAGAAATATGTGGCAGCTGACACCCTTTACAGTAAAATTAAGGAAGATGTCAAAAAGCGAGCACTGGCACTGGATGAAGCCATTTCTCAGTGTACCCAGGTATCAATTTAAGTTTCAAGTATAATTGGATTCATTCAAATGGAAAGATATGCAGACATTGTCATCTTAAATGTATATATCAAGACTAAACTGCTATTTTATCTGTATTTTTCAACCTAATCACCTGTGAATGTTCGTATCGCTACTTATCGCATGGATTTTTCTATTTCTGGAGGGGTTGTAATTTTATATATTGGTCAGTGTTATGACTGCTGCAGCTGAAAAACGTTATTGCTGCTTAATTTTGAAGTTAAATAAGAAACATTTGGTCTAAAAGTGTAAGATTTTATTTTCACTTTATTCCGTTTTCTCTTGCTGGTCTGTTACTAGCTGATGCTTTAAAGTTATATGGATGTCACTGTGAGCTTGAGTGTAGTTATGTCTCAAACTTGGCAGCTTTAGTTACAGTCCATTACCAATGGGTAGTTTGGCAGTGGTAATAGCATTTAGTCTTCGTTGCAGACCTACAAGAACTTAACGTAATATATGCTTGACCTATTACATGAAAGTGTAGCGAGCAAAGTTGGATCTCACAAGATGTCATCATAAGCATAAAATTCAGATCAGGTCCATAAATGCTGCGTATCTTAGGTTCATCAGCCAACGCAATGAACCTCAGTATTAAGTGTCACATTCTACGGACATTTAAATATTGAGTTAATAGTCATTAAACCCAAACTGAAATTCTTTTACTTGACCCCAAATTCAGAAAAGAACTCAGTAAAACTGTGTGCATGAACCCGTACAAAAACCTGAATAAAAATACTTTGTTCTATACTGCTGTTTTTATAGGAAATTTCCCTTTTCCTCTGTTCGCTGGAAATTGAGTGGTATATTCTGCTCAGGTCTAAAATACTAAATAAAGAAATACATCTTAAAGTTCTCATGAAGTCTGCATTCTAAGTATTTTTTGTCATAGGTTGCTGTACTTGATGTCATATTGATAGCCCTTGCAGACTGAGTTGAGAAGCTGAGGAATAAAGTGACAATAGATATGATCCTGCTGGTTATAGATCAACTGGTTATAGACATTATATTGTACTTGAAGTCATTCTAAACACCTTCCTTATTCACACCTCTGAAAGATGCCTGATTATTTAGATTCAGTGTTCATCATAAATGCTCAATCCTCCCTCTATTTGGAGCTGCACATTTGAAAATCAAGATACTTACTTAGCATTCCAGTCCCTACTTTGTATGTGATAGACATTAACATGTTGTACTGGCTAAGTACAGAAAGCAAGAATAAAAATGCATTCATTGGTAACAGCTGGAATATAATCAGATGTTGAGAAAACAATTATTTGTGCAATACTTTAAGGTTCATTTTATATACATGAATGTATATGCAGGTGGCAAAGCAAAACATTGTAACGCCCAGAATGTAATTTTATATAATCTCCTTTTTTTATTAAGATAATGTAAATACATATCATCAGGGCTCTGTACTGTGATGGCTATGTCAGTGTTTGTCTAGACAGTCCTGGAAGAATAGTTAATTAACTCTTCAGGTTTTAAATTATATTAAATTGCATTATGTATCAAAGGCAGGATGTAACCTATGGAGCCAGAATGAGAGGTTGTAATGACTTGCATTTTCTTCCTTTTAAGTTCTAAAACACCTTGCCTTGTTCATTGAAGTATGAGTACAAGGAGGCCCACTGAACGTACTGACAATTTTAAAATGTAATATATATCCTAAAATTAGACATGGATATTGCCAACTTAATTTCAGTTTTTATCACTTCTGTAAGGTTTTGTTGCCCTAGTCAGTTTTTCAGAAGTCTTGAACATGGGAAGGCTACTTATCTTTTGTAACGCATTTTTCTGGCTTATATGATATCCACTCTTCTAACAAAAACACTGAGTCCCTAACGTTAGTCACAGAGTCTGATTTGAAGTGGGTTGTATGGTGGGAAAAAGTAATTACATTGTATAGCCTATATTCCTTTGAATAGAAAGGATGTATGTATTTGTTCTGATAAGGTAATCTTGTTTTGCTGTGCTCTTTCTAGCATCTTTCCGAAGTGTAGTCAAGAGTGCTTTTTGTAGATCCTGGAGGGTCGTTAAGTGCACCCACAATTAATTAATTTCTGTAATTTTAAAAGGGCATGGTGGTGAGATATTTTTCGGAATGTCTATGGATCCAAAAGCATATAGTAAAGGCTAACTTCACCTGTACCAAAGGATGAACCATTTTACATAGCTGTAATTGAGTTTCTCAGCACCTTCCTGGGCTTGGTCAAATATGGGTGAACATAATACATGCTGTTACGTGCTTCTATGTGCAGAAAGTGATGTATCTTTACTGCACTAACACACATCACCTGGGCACTAACAAATGTCTTTTTGAAACCTTACGTATCGAATCTTAATTGGTGACTATATGCCAGTATGTTGGTCCTAATGTGAAAATGTGTGTATTTAATGTTAAGGTCAATGTCTTCCTAAAATGATGAAATAAGAAAGCCGTGGCTCTTCAGAATAAGGTACAAACTACTGTATGAATTATGCAGGACTAAATGCAAATAGATTCTGCCATACATACAGTATCTTCAGATGGAGTGTCTTGGGACTGAACGCTGACTTCATAGTAAAATTCTTAAATTTGAGAGGAATTACTGTTTTGCAAGGTCATTTTTGTAATTTAAATATTGAAAGAGGGGAATAACCACAAAGGGAGGTATTGCAAGTTGCACATATGTATATGGGATAGAGATGTTAAATATGTTAATTTTAAAGCACATTTTTCCAAGAGAATTTCAGATACTATTTTTCAGGGTTTTTTTTTCTAATTTCTCTGCCATTTCTTTCTGTCATTTACTACCCTCCCAGTTTCATGACAAGATAGATCCAACACTTGAGAGTCTGAAACGCATAGTTGAACGTCTGAGGCAGCCACCTTCAATCTCAGCAGAGGTTGAGAAGATTAAAGAGCAAATCAGTGAAAATAAGAATGTGTCAGTGGATCTGGAAAAACTTCAGCCGGTATATGAGACACTTAAACAGAGAGGGGAAGAAATGATTGCTCGCTCAGAAGGAGCCGATAAGGATATATCTGCTAAAGGTAGGAGATTGAGGAAAGTTTCATGTACTGAAAGTGCAGCAAGCTGCAGCGTATAAAAATCTTCATTTCTAATGGCCACTAATCTTGGGGATTGTGTGCTCCTGGAGAAGCTGCTAAAGTTTTATAAAAACAAAGCATTCGTTTAAAATAATTCATCGTGGATATGACCTTTGTTTTATTTTTAAAGGCCATGCTGATTGTTTCCACTTAACATTATAAGGAGTCCTGTAAAGAAACAAGTTTAGAGTCTAAATTTTAAAATGTACACATATGTTTCTGCTGTAGAGAGATTTATGTCCAAGAATTGTTTGCCAAGGTAGTAATCTAGTTCCTTTGTTGTTTAGCTGTTCAAGATAAACTAGACCAAATGGTCCTCATTTGGGAAGATATCCAGACCTTAACTGAGGAAAGGGAGGCCAAATTGTTGGATGTAATGGAACTAGCTGAAAAGTTTTGGTGTGATCATATGGCTCTTGTAGCTACTATTAAAGATACTCAGGACTTCATTCGAGAACTGGAGGGACCTGGAGTTGACCCATCTGTAGTCAAGCAACAGCAAGAAGCTGCTGAGGTCAGTAGAAAGTATTTTGTTGACTTGAAGTATTTAATTTACAGTATGCAGAGAAAAGACAGAATTACTATGAAATACCATAGGAGAATTTTTTTTTTAGAGACCAGGAGGTATAATTGTATAGAAATTTACTGTAATGATATCTCAGGAGTCTCTGGTAAATAACATGTATCAATGTTTAATTGCACTGAGCATGCAACATGTGCCTGTCATTATATTTACATATCTGTTTATAAACATGTATATGATAAACATGTCACTGAGACTTCTAAGTTATACATACTTTAGATTCCCTGAGTAATACGTAACATCTAAATGAAAGGTGTACAGATGTATTATGCTCTGTATTATACTCTAAGCCTGTAATTATTTATGCTGATAGTTAAAGACTTGAAGATTGAATGATAACCTCTGAAAACGAAAACACTCTGATTAAAGAAATCTAATTTAAAACTTCCTGTTTTTTTTTTCCACCTCATGCAAAATGATATCATAAGCCATTGTTATAATTTAGACTGATGTCAGTTGATTGCACTCTGACACTGCAAAGGAATGCTTATATTGTAAGCATCCAGTTGTAAGTCCAAGCGATTTTAAAGAAAACAAAGGTCGAATCCTGCCATGTTCTATCTTGAAAGCAAGCTGTATGTAGATTATTAAATTTGGTATTAGCAGTGTTGGATTTTTTTTCCTCTTTGTAGGCTGCTAAAGAAGAAATTGATGGACTACAAGAAGAACTAGAAACAGTTGTGAGCCTTGGCTCTGAACTTAGAGCTGCTTGTGGAGAGCCTGACAAACCTATTGTCAACAAGAGTATAGACGAGGTATGGGAAATGCAGATGCTTAAATCTGTTATGTTAGGTGCTTGTTCAGCTGAAATTGGTATATCCCCT
This sequence comes from Steatornis caripensis, assembly GCA_013398225.1. NCBI lineage: Eukaryota > Metazoa > Chordata > Aves > Caprimulgiformes > Steatornithidae > Steatornis > Steatornis caripensis. The sequence goes on along the minus strand of VZSC01000335.1, from coordinate 57,386 downwards.
CTGGCCCCCAACAAATTTTGAAAATAAAAATTTTGTGGCAAAAGTAAGATACCCCTGATGCCTTTGTGTAAGGCTTAAGGTAAGGTTTGCTTTTCAGATAAATTAATCTTGGCCCAAATTACATTAGAATGTACTGACAATTTTACTTTATTGATTCATGGGTTACAATTTTTGTAAAAGACAGAAAGGTTTTTGTAAAAATACTTGCTGATTAATACAATAGATGGCGACTGTTTGCAAAAGCAATGCTAGAGTAAATTCCGGATATATCTGGTTTATGCCAAGTGGATATCATAACTGAGACAATCCTGTTTGGATCACTACAGAGTACTTTCAATTTCTCTAATGTTCAGCAATGTATCTTTCTTTAAGCTACCTTTTTTATAATGATGCAACTCCAAATGATTTAATAATAGTATTTCTCATATTAACTATAATCCCTATGTTAATAAAAATACTCAATAATCAGTATCGAAGTTTACAGCTTTTGTAATGCAGAATGTCTAGTGTATTCTGAAGGAATGTAACTGTGCAGTGATAGGGAGAACAAGAGTGTTAATACGGAATGAATGTGTACTATTCATGCTTAGTTTATTTGTCTTACTGATCAGTGAATAATTAGTGAATACACATTATTCAGCAGTAAAATTCTTCTGTCCATTGGAGTAAATTGCATTTACTTGCAGCTGAATTCTGTCTGGGATGCCTTAAACAAAACATGGAAAGAACGGGTGGATAAGCTTGCTGAGGCTATGCAGGCAGCTGTTCAATACCAAGATGGACTGCAGGTAAGTAAGTAGGTGTGATATACCTAACCCAGTCTTGAGTCAATAGGATTTAATATGGTTGTAGTAAAAAACATCATGTGATTGGGTAGGTGACAAATAATGTACCACTCTGATTATAGTGACTATTTTCTTCAGTAGGCAGATTTTTTTTCTCAGGGTTAGTTGAGTTTGGGGGTGGGGGGTGGAGAGAGTGTGTTGCATTAAAGAGTAAGTATATTTGGGTTGTTTTCTTCATGTAGTTGTTCATACATTGCACTATGTTTAGATTTGAAATGAATGTCCCCCCAGAGTTTTTTTGATAGTACATAAATTTACAGTAATCATGCTCACATTTTCTTGTGATAGTACTTCATAGGCAAGTTGAAGTTGTGACACATTGATGCGATCTGAAAGGAACGGAATACAGATCCATACATCTACTCATTTGCTGCTGTTTTCTTTGAGTGGAGGACAGTGAAGGAACTTCAATTTTATTCCACCTTTTTAATAAGTCAAATACTTAAGTTTGAGTAGTTTAAGCAAAAAATATTATTACCATAATGTTGCTGGACCATTATAGTAATTCTTAGTGTAATTTATCCAATGACAGTACTTTAAAAGATGATTCACTTTTAAAAACTGTAGGTAAATTTTCCAGCAGTTTTTTTAAGATATCTTTTCTAGGTAGGTGCTGGGGGGTTTGTTTTGTATGTTTTGACTGATTGACATGCCTCATATAATTTGTCAGTGAATGTCTAGAAGATTTAAACATTTGAAAAGATTCCAAACATGGTCAGGTTTTGCAGAACTGTTTTTTTGCTCAGTGGAATGATGTCTTTCTCGGTTCATTAAATCGTTAAACTTAAGAGTTCCACATGATACTGAGGGCAATTACTTGTGTGTTCAGTGCAGATCAAGCAGCAGTACACTCCTTAATAATAATAATGCAACATGCTTGTTTTCCACTGCACCCTCACCATATATTTTTCTCACAAGTTCTCTTCTGTTCATGCTGCGCAGAGGTTGCCTTGTAGGGTTATGTTAGGAACGTTGCCATTGGTTTAGGTGCTTTGTATTTCCTGTGACTGTACATTGTATATCCTACAAGCTTGGTACTTAGTGTAGGAACTGTTCTGAAATGCCTTCTTGTGCTCATTTCAATAGACAATATGAAAAGTATTGTGGGCAGATTGTTAGCTGCAGCTGCCTCATCCTGTTGAGCTTGTTGGGGGTAATTCTCCTTTTCTCAGGGAGCTGTATAGCAGCAGGCAGCTCTGACAAGCTGTCCTAAGCCTTTCTCGGTAATGAATCACAGATAATGGGCAGGAGGAGAAGGGCTTAGCAGAGGTGTTTTTTCCACTATGCAATTACCCAGATTGATATAGCTGTTCTTAATCTCAAACCAGGACAGTGGAGTATTTTTTAGGTTGTTCTGTGTTATATCAGGAGCAGAAGTAGTACCCCCAAAGCCTCAGAACTAGGGAGATGTCATTTGTTTTTTAAAGTTATGACTGCGTTATCCTACAGAGATTTGGTCAAGCTCAGTTAGGGCCCTGCACTATCTAACATGTACCGAATGGGTCATGTTCCGTGTTCCTTACACAGATAATGTTATCCTTCAAAAGAAGTTTGTTTGTAATCATCATTTAAAGTGCATTATCATTCAGCTGCCACTTTCCATCTTTGCTCCAAAAGACTGCAGAACGGAGTTTGTCTTGTATTTACCTTTCAGAGTATTCATAAGAAATGCTGATTTTATTCAAGGAGTACTACTCAGCTTGAAAAGTCCTGGCAGAATATTACTGCTAATAGAAGTTCAGTGTTGCAGCATGTACATTCTCATAACCATTACATGAAATACTTTGGTTAATATTTGATTCCGTATGTTGCAAAGAAACCTAGGTTTCGCTGAATAAACTATTTTCTTTCAAAAAGCACAGCAATATTGCTCTCTGGAGTAAAAAAAAAAATCTGGTGTTTTACTTAATACAACTTTCAAATATGATACTATTTCTCTGTTCACACTTCAATTTCATACTGTGATTTTCAGGCAATATTTGACTGGGTAGATATTGCTGGCAGCAAGTTAGCGTCTATGTCCCCAGTTGGAACAGATCTAGAGACAGTGAAGCAGCAAACCGAGGAACTTAAGGTATGAACTAGCAATTTATTTCATTTGTATTTTCATCTGTGTGCATTTTTCTGTGTTGTTTAGTATTTTTCTGTGTTTTACAAGAGTCAAAAGCAATTTTCGTTTTCAATTTCTAGTAAAAAGGATCTGTATGAAAATTTCAGATAACATTTCATTGCAAACTTTTCATTTTAAAATGTGTTTCGTTTTAAAATCTATGCCAAACTTTGGTGCGACTACGTTTTATTTTGTGACTGTGTTCTGATAGCCCAGAAATAGTTGTAATAGCATTCCTTCTCTTTCAGAGTCTATAAGGTTATTAGGTACAGGATTCTTTTGCTATGGTTTTTACGTTTTCTGGTTTCTACCATGAACAGCTTCGTTGTGGCTTCCAGAGAAAGCCTCCAAAGCATCACTTCTGCCATTATAGGCTTTACCTAAATGCTCACACAGATCACGAAATTCTCAATACATGAGTAAGCTCAAAATCCAAGGTTCAGGCTTAGAAACCTGTCTATATGGATCAGTGACTGAGTACGCTCCTGACACTGGTAGGCTGTTATGCTATATATAAAAGCCAGGGTCATATAGTGATCAGGGAATGTCCTTGGTTTTGTTGCTCACTTGTACGTTTTTTGGCTGTAGGCAGGTTGTTTAACCTATTTTATGATGTAACTTCAAATGAACCATAATCTTACACAGTTCGGAAGAACACACATGTGTGAGTTGTATTCAGACTGCTGCCCAGGTTGCATGAACAAGAGAGGGTGTTCTACTAAAGAAAATTTGCTTTCAGCTCTTTTGAAGAATAATTCTGTTTGAAGTTTAAAGATAATATTATCACAACCACAAAAGCTAGAAGTTGCTCAAGGTATGTTCTGCCTTTTTTACAGACCAGGGAGATCATTGGAGAACACTTTCCTGTTGGGCACTTTTATCATCTTCTGGTCACAGTTAGCAATGTCTGCTAGAATAGTAAGATATTGTTGCATATTTTTGGCTAGCTAGGACTATCTGGATTATCGGTGTCTTACAAGCACTTAGACCCTGGAAAACAAATCCCCAAATTTATGAAAGTTGACAGTGATGCATTAGTATTGTAAATAACTGCTGTGCTATGCTATATTCAAGAAGATTGTTACTTGCTACATGTTTATTTGTGTTCTTTTTCTATTTACCATAGCAATTTAAGTCAGAAGCTTATCAGCAGCAGATAGAAATGGAAAGACTAAATCATCAGGCAGAGCTATTGCTGAAGAAGGTAACAGAGGAGAGCGACAAGCACACTGTTCAAGACCCTCTCTCAGAGCTCAAACTAATGTGGGACAGCCTAGAAGAAAAAATCATCAATAGACAGGTAAATAAACTTCAAGGTGATAAATTATTCATGACTAAGATTTTTGAGAAAAGGTTTTTATTATGTATAATGTTTATGTCAATTTACACATTTATTCCTTTTGGTCTGGAAACTACAGAGCTATATATAATAGAATTTGAATTTTACAATTTATTGGGTTGGTTTTACGGTTTTTAAACCCTTAGCAATGTTTTTTGTCACTTCCTCTGTCAGCAGTGCCATGTCGAGTTATTATTATTTCATTTTGGTTAGTAATGACATCCTCAGTAGCAGTTGAAAACATGTTTATATGTGCAATAGTAGCTGCTGAACTGAGCACTTCAAAAAACCCAAAACTTAATATGAAACCGGTTTAGTGCTCTTTCCTTAAATTATCAAAGTGAAAGAGAGATTCAAAGATGCAGTGCTTTTGAAGTGTATCTTTTTTTCTTAACTGCGTCATTTCATGACAAAGAAAAGATCATACACCAAATTGCATTTATATTGAAATTAGTTTTAAATGATGAAAAGCTACTGTCATATCTCTGATGAGAGGACCTTCAAATTTAACTCTGCTCTTGTTACACAAGGTCTTCGCAGGTCAGGAATTTAAGACCGGAATGTAAGGCTTTACAGGGGAATTGCTAACTCAGCTCTAACTATAAAGCAGTTGCTTATGTTGGATAACTGTTTCTCCCTGGTTTTTATGCTATCATATGCAAGGACTCTGCACTGGATTGTGGTGACTAACGGTAGTGTAAGCCAATTCAATAGCATTGCAAAACCATTTTATTGTTAATTTTATTTTTACTGTAGCACAAGCTGGAAGGTGCCTTGTTAGCCTTGGGGCAGTTCCAGCATGCTCTGGATGAGTTACTGACGTGGCTGACGCATACAGAAGACTTGCTGAATGAACAGAAACCTGTGGGTGGAGACCCCAAGGCTATTGAAATTGAACTTGCCAAACATCATGTATGTAATTATAATTAATATTAACTGTGATGTTATTTTGATGTTTATCTTAGTGATGAGTTTGTAGTAAAACTTAGCACTTGATAAATAATTCTCTATAGAGGTTTTCAGATGCAGATTATAGCTGAAATGCAGGCTTGGAGTGACTAATATCTTTCCTCTTCATCCTCCATATTCCTTCCTTCCTTGCATGTGCCTTGCAAGTGGCATAGGTTTTAGCCAAAAAGAGCAGTTCACCCTAGTCTCCATGTTTATTCACCTTAATTTGACCCAGAGAACTCAAAAATTGAGCCTGCTACTCTCCCTGAAGCAATAACCTCCTCGAATAGTTCTGTTCAGGCCAAGTCTTGCAAAATGCATCTGACCATTACACATCTTCTGTTCTTGTTTGTTTCTGTGATTTGTTGTTTTGAATTCCGCAAAATTGTATCTCATTTGGGTCCAAGTAACACAAAGAATGCTTCTCTGAAAATCTCAGCAAACTTCAAGGGTATCCACGCCCCCATCTTTTTCTCTTCGTTACATACAATGTAGGGTTAGTTTATTTATTTATTTATTAGTATTTTTGCTGATTATTGTAACTTTGGAGCCCATGGAAGAATGCTTCCATTGTTTTGGAGAGTATTTTGAATTTTATTTAGAAGAGTATCTCCTGGGAGCAAGAGATCTTCTCTACCTCTTTGTGTGACTCAGTGCTGTTCATAATGGTGTGTTCTTTGTAGGCCCGAAAATTTCAAACTTTAAATCTGCCTTTTAATTTTTGGCCTGTGTATGATGTGAAACGTATTCAGAGTCCATTTTGGATTTAGAGGGAATTGATTGAAATTGACAACACATGGATTATTTTCACTGTTTGTTGTAATGCAGCTATGCGGCTTCTGAAGCCTTGTGTGTGGTCAGTTGGAACTTGAGTAGGGTAAAATACCTACATATCCTCTGTGACTACTGTTAGACACATGTCCTTAAAAAAAACCAAAAAAATCCAGCTTCCACTCCGTGAACTGTTATGTTCTTATTGAACTGAAGTGTTTTACTATTGAAGAAGCTTTCAGACATCGTTTACGACTTCATCTGCCTTCAGTGCTGAAGGAGTTCAGCAAACAGATGAACAAATCTACTTCCTTTTCATAAAACAAGGGTTTATAGGTTAGAAAGTTCACACAGTAGTGCATCCTGTGGTAGCCTGGAAAAACATCCATGTCTTGAATAACTTTGGAAAGAATCGACCTTGTTCTTAGTGAGCCTCAGCAGGAAGGAAGGGATAAGATGCATCTGCTTCTGTGAATATCCATTTTTTCGTCCTGTTGGGAAAATAAAATAATATGTTCCAGTGCTTAGCTTAGAAGAATGAAAGCAAACGTGATGTGTGTTTTGCATACAAGGGCTACTTGTGACTTGCTGTTTCGTCAAGTGCTCTGTATAGTTTTTTTAAAAGTTCTGCTGTATTTAGCTTTATATTTTTTCCATATGCTGGCATTTTGAGGAAGGTGGTTTTGAACCAGACCCCGTGGAAGACAGCAGTCATAAACTTGAATTTCTTAGATAGGGTTTACCATTCACTTCCCAACCATTTTGCATACTCTCTTTTTCTGTTCTTTTTTTCTGGTAAATATTTTCTTTTTTTTTTTTAATTATCCCTGAAAACAGCATCTTTTTCCCAAACATACTTTTTGCTTCTTATGGTTTTACTGTGGTTGGTGATAACATGTTTTCAAGCAGATGGAGGAGGTCTGGTGGTGTTGGTATTACAATCGTTCCCCAGCTTTTAGCACAGCTGAAGTGTACTGCTAGCCTGACATGACATGAAACAAGTTGTACACCTGAAATGCATGGAAAGACATCGTGGCAGTCAGGTGGCTGTATGGCACAGCAGGCACATTGTATTCTTGTTCCTCTCTTTCCTCTTTCATTAGACTACTGCTCCACTGCTCCACAAGCAATTTGCACAATTATATATAACACTGTTTTCACACCTTACCCTCAAAACCAAAGAAAAATCCCATTAGCGTATGTAGCAAATTAAGGAAAGTGAAGAAACTATTCTTCACTAGTAGTGCCGGAAACCTTTCATAATTTCAGAAATAAATTTATTCCGAAGGAACATACTATTTTTTCCAAGATATAAAATAAAATGTAGCTTTTTGGCAGAATAGTCTGTTACTGGTTTTGACTGAAGAGACCTTAGTTATTAGCTTTAATTGCTAGTACCCGTGCTGATGTTAAACTATTGCCTTGTCACTGGATTAGAACTACTCAGTCACTGTAATTGACTTATTTCAATAATTTAGCAACATGGCCAGTCATACATACTGTGTTACAATTGTAGGTGCTGCAAAATGATGTTTTAGCACATCAGTCTACAGTGGAAGCAGTTAAGAAAGCAGGAAATGACCTGATTGAATCAAGTGCTGTTGAAGAAGCAAGTAATTTACGGAGCAAGTTGGAACTTCTGAATCAGCACTGGCAAAACGTGTTGGAAAAAACAGAACAAAGGAAACAGCAGCTGGACAGTGCCCTGATCCAGGTGAACAGGAAATGATCAAATAATGAGATAACTGAGAAAAAGTGTCTTTTTACATGAAATACACAGATACATGTATTAGAAGTTGGCCTAAATCAAAACCATTACACAGACAGTCCTGAATTTGGAAAAAGTTTGAATCCAGCTGTGTCTTCCATAGCTGGCCACTGTCTTTTATAGTGCTGAATCAAGACTTCAGCTTTTGGCCTACATATTCCAAAAGGGTGACATCTCTGTATAGATGTATTATCCAGGGAAAACATTGATCTCACAGTTCCTCATTTAGCCTGCTTTCAAGATTTCCATGGGTTTTGTTTTTATTTTTGTCATTTAGATTGGATTGAGCTAGTTTAAATTTTGATTTGGTTTGGGTTTTTTCCTTTGTTTTTTTTCCTTTCATGTCCTCCGATTATTGCAAACATCTGATTAAATCTGTTGCCAGTATACTTCTGCATCTGAGCTAGTATTAGAATGGAGATAATTTAAGTAAGCTCTAAAATGATACGGTGTAATTTAGGCCCAAGGTTTCCATGGTGAAGTTGAAGATATGCAGCAATGGCTGACAGACACTGAACGTCAGCTGTTGGCATCAAAACCTGTTGGAGGCTTACCAGAAACAGCAAGAGAGCAGCTCAATACCCATATGGTAAGTATCAGTATTAGAATGCTTTGCAAATTGCTTTTCAGGACTATCTTTCAAGAGTGTTTATGGTAAATACAAAGCGTGTTCTCTATATCACAATGTCTGTGCAGTATCTTAAAAAATTTTAATAGCCTTCAAAACAACAATAACGACTGTTATTTTCAGTGTAGGAAAAGTAGTCACTTGCGAGATGCCGAAAGCTGAACCATTGATAGTGTTGAGACAGAAATAAAAGAACTTTTGCATCCTTATTCTCAGAAAGAAAAGCAGAAAGTGTTTGCAGATTTTTCGGTGATTCTTATTCTTCTTTTCCATTCTGTCCCCGTAACTACATTTACGCTTTTTCTGAGATACGAAGATGAATCTAAGAGTGATCCACATTCATTGGACCTTGAATTAAGAGTCTCAATCCTTTATTCTTTATCTAACCAAAGCTGACATTAAAGTAACCATTAGCACAGATGTAATAAGGACTGCTGGGTCATACAGAGACTCTGCTTTAATTAAAAATGGCAAGCTGATCAGGGTGCCTGAATTATTACCTTCCTTCCCTTCCTTTCTCTTTAAGAAACATGATGCGGAATTCTCCTCCCCCATTGAACTTAAAAAACCGCACTTGAACTTCATCTCTTACCTCAAAGCAAGGTGGTTCACAGTGCTCCATTTGTAAATCCATGTAAAATCATGCTCTGCTGTTAGGCCAGGATACAAGCCCAAACCCAGTGATCTAAACTGACCTCCTGGCTGAGATGTAAGAGTAATATTTACTGAACTGTCCTTGATCTCGAATATGCCTGACACAGTTTCCGTTAGAATGCTGCATTGTCACAGCTTTAAAAATCAGATTTTAGTTTAGAATGATGTTAAAGGTAATTGCCCACCAGTGTGGGGCATTCTTTCTTTTTCTTTTTTTCCTCCAAAATTTACCAGTAACTTATTTTTCAGAAGGAAAATAATTCACAGTTTTAAAAGCAGTTATGACAGGAAACTAGGACAAGACACAGAAATAACCTTGCAGTTTTGAACCCTCCCAATCCTTCCCTTTATGTCTTAAAGAAAAAAAAAAGGGGGGGGCAAAAAAGTGCGGTTTTGGATTTTGGGTTTTTTTTCATGTCAGGGTGGGGCATAATCACGAATCCATGACAGTCAGTGAAACTCTTCCCATTTTTCATCCTGGACTTAAAGTCAGATCAAGACTAAAGAATTTTACCTGGAGAATGTCAGGGTTTTCTTCGGTGCTTTCTTTTGGTATGCAAGTTCTCTATACTTATTGCACTTACAGATTGATTAGTTAAAGAATCTTTAAACTGAATGTAGTATGATTGGAGCATATGCTCCAATATATGTTGGAGCAAATGCAAATGTATCCCCAGTAATATGTACTCTATATGTACAATCATTTCCTAACTCTGCATGTGTACATTTTAACAGATTGTTACTATGTTGTGGGCCATCATATAACTGCAGGCATTGACTTGTTATCACTTAATGTATATAACTCTTAAAAAATAGGACTTGATTTCAGTTTAGTTAAACCTCAGTGCATCTATGCAGATATGTGTAAATTCTCTTCTTTCTTTTTTGGCAGCTGAAATGTTGAGGCCACTTGTCACATTGAGTACTATTTATCATAAGTCCCAAATTCAAACTTGCCCCCGAGTGATACAAACCATGTTAATTTGTGACATGTAACTGAAGAAGAAAGTTTTGTGCTGTATTTTGATTTGTTTCTCATTGGAAATAATGTTATGAACCATCTTCTTGAGTATAATGTCTGTTTCTATAGATAAGAGGAGTAAAAGAGCCCTCAACCATAATCAGTTCACAAATGGAGTTGAGATTGGGCAGCATTTCCAGCTAAGGCAGCTCCAGGAAAACAAAAGATACGAAGAGATATTACAGGACACCAGCAGGAAAGGGGCTGTCCCAGCACTGTCCCAGTGCTGCTCAGAACATCCCTCTCCTTTTCTTAAAACAATCATTTATCTCATTCCTGCTTTAAGATAGCTTCAGTTGGTCCTGCGCTCTTACAAGTGTGTGTGTATGGCGGAATTAACCACTATAGTGAGCCCGTCTTAGACTGAGCCCAGCCCCAGTGTTTGGGGCCACTCCTGTCATGCCGTGTCTCAGCTCTGGTGCACTCCCTATGTTTACTTCTGAGGGGTTCTTGTGCTGCAGTAGATGAGATGCTCTGGGGAGTTATGGAAACCAGAAATACTGTAGGGAGGTTGAGAGCATAGGAGGAAACAGGCTAGGTGACACTATTTTTCAGTGCTCAGAAAGAATGCAAGGAAGCTTTCTGCCCTGTTAACATCTTAGCTCATGGTTGAACCTGCTTCCTGCTTTGCCCTCCTCTGTGATCAGCTACAACCCTGTGTACAGTATCTCTTAACCCAAAGAAAAAGTTATTTTCCTGCTATATACAAGCCACTTACTGCTCATCTCCTGGAAGACATTCCTCATTTGGGAATCTGCAGCAACTTGGTTGGTACATTTTAGATGGTCTGTTACAAATATTGAACATGTCCTCTTGAGTCAGAGGGATGCATGGGAGCTCCCAGTCTCTTTCCACGTCATCTTGAACGTGGTTAAAAAAGAATAGTTAGTACAATAGTTAGCAGGTAAAACGGTTGTTAGCATTATTCTTCCAGCTTTCTTTGTATGTATAAAATGTCTTCAGTGCTCTTGCCTACCGAGCGAAGGAAGATACAGACAAAACAAAAGAGACTATGTTCAATAAAGCAGCCCCCCCAAGTTGTCCCACCCACTTCTGAAGGTGTATTGGGTAGGTCTGGGCTTTCAGCACACTGTATAGTGCTGGTACTTTTTGTGTTTCAACTACAGAGGGACTTCAAACCAACGAAGTTGTAGCAAATCTTGTGCAATAAGTGCATAGTACTTTTTTTGCCAAACTTTGGATCTCAGAGAAAACATCTGACAGACAATACAGGTTCTCATTTCCTGAAGAATTGAGCCCTTTCTTTGCTCATTTGGCTTTTTATTAATTACATATGTTTCCTTTATTAGTCTTAATCATACCTGCTAAATGTTGGGGGAGGAATAGATGTTATACTAGCATTTTTAAAGAGTATTGAATTTCTACCTGACATATTTTTTGGTGCTTTCTTTATTTAGGAGCTTTGTGCTGCCTTTGAAGCCAAAGAAGGGACATACAAGTGCCTAATGGAGAAAGGCCAGCAGATGCTTGCAAGATGCCCAGAGTCTGCTGAAACGAACGTTGAGCAGGACATAAATAACTTAAAAGAAAAATGGGAATCAGTACAAACAAAGCTTGGTGAAAGAAAAGTATGTGTTTTTACATTAAAAATAGAGGTGTAAATCGTGTATTTAAGGATGTTAATGTTTGCTGCTTTTATGCATGCATACTTGCTTGATCTTTTAGATTTAAAATAAATTGTAGAGACAGTTAACGCAGAATACATTGGTATGATTAGAAAGTACTGGGGAAAAAAGGGGTTCAGTAAGTTAGTTATCAATAACTGGAGGGAGGATGGGTGAGAATGGCACAAGTCTGTCCCATGGAAATATGTTAACTGATGCTGATAATGCTCATTTGGAAGGAGGAGGGATTTTCTGGTTTTTACTACAGTAACTGTAGACAGGAGAGAATGAATAAAATTATTTGGTCATTCAAGTTTATCTCCTTCTCAGTACAGAATTGCTGCATTAATTTTCCTAGCTTTTATCTGTTATTTTTTCTTAAAATTCTCAAGCATTTGGCCTTTTGCCACTTACTTCAAGTGACTACCTTCTGTTCTAACGTAGATCAATATTTCACTGATACGCAACATACGGTTTTTTATTACTAATTTCATTTTGCTTTCATTCCTTCACGTAGTCCATTTGTTCTACCTCAATCAAACAACAATATCAGTAATTACAAGCAGAGGATCTCTGTACAGCCATGATAGGTATAACACACAAATATTTGACTCACAAGTTAGTTTTAAAGTAAGAATGCTGGTGTCTCTTAAAGTGACTGTATAATTAAGAATGTCAAACTAATTAATACCAAACATGAGCACCTACTTGCTTGAACCTGTAAGGTTGGAGTGCTCAACCAGGCCAGCAATGCAATTGTTTGAAAATCTCTGACTGCTGTCTCATGATCACCAAAAGTCTGTATCCAAATTAGTCTCCATTCAGGCAACCGTAACGACAATTGGGCTTTATTAAAAAGAAGTGTTCTAGGCAAACTTGTTATTTGTTTAGTGCAAGAGAATAAATTAATTACCTCTTTGAGGCTCTTCCAAATGCACTGCCACCGTAGATTTCTGAGACTCTACTGGTTTTGTATGGAAATTGGTAAATCCATATGTCCCATTAGGATTAAGTAGTATAAGATGTAATGTTCTAATGTGGAAAATTTTATCTTGATGCTAGGTGCTGTATTTTCTACTCATCTGTCATACATAATTTTACTGTTACTCTTTTATCCATATCCTTTATATGCTTAAATGTAGGCTGTTATTTTAAATCCAGAAACTTTGAGTTGGAAAAATGTTTTTAAATGCTAAACTAAAATGGTTTACTCCAAAATGCTGAACTAAAATGGTTTACTTGGCTGAAGCCCCTGCACAATATCAACTGCTATAAAAGTATGATGTATCTTTACAGACCAAACTGGAAGAAGCCCTCAGTTTAGCAATGGAGTTCCACAACTCACTTCAAGATTTCATCAATTGGCTTACTCAGGCTGAGCAAACTCTAACTGCAGCTTCTCGGCCAAGTCTTATCTTGGACACTGTCTTGTTTCAAATTGATGAACACAAGGTATGTAAAGAAACAGATGTGTAATGTTTTTCTCCCACTCTGTTGAGATACTTTAACAATGTCCAAATGAACCCTGTAATGCTGGCACTTGGAGAAACATTTATTTTTTTTTTAAATTGCATTTTATAGTCTTTCTCACCACATCATTCTTTATCAGACTGTGTTTTTTCAGTGGTTACCCAGTGCTTGAGCAGCACAGTATTCAGAGTAATTTTCTCCCTTTTTCCAAGGTTTTTGCCACAGAAGTGAATTCTCATCGAGATCAGATCATAGAGCTGGACAAAACTGGAACCCATTTGAAATATTTCAGCCAGAAACAGGATGTTGTCCTTATTAAGAATCTGCTGATTAGTGTACAGAGTCGATGGGAAAAAGTAGTTCAACGATTAGTTGAAAGGGGAAGAGCTTTGGATGATGCAAGGAAAAGAGCCAAACAGGTAATCGGACAACAGATGTTGTACAACTCTTTGAACTTAGCTGTAATTACATCCAGACTCCTGAAGAGTATGGTGCTTTAAAGCACCTTCAAGTAAGTCTGAGTTCAGTGTAACAGACACTGTTGAGTTAGTGGAGCAGTTTCTGTGATTCAGCCATAGAGCACTTCATTTGGGAGGTGAAAGCGTCATTTTCAACTCAAGCAGTGACTTCTCTCTCCAATACAGGATAGTCTGAAAGAAGAAAGTTACACAGTATGGCTTCCAGATGTATATACATTAGTGCCATCTGTCCACAAAAAGAAGTTTCACAATCAGCTCCTTATATTTTAAAGAACGTGATGAATCCCTTTCACTAACCTGTATTAGGGAGTATTCCTTAGTATTTTCTTCTTGGGTTTACATTGTGCCTTGATTAATACTCATCACTTCCACAATCTCTTACATTAGTTACTAGATGGCTCCATTTATTTTCTTAAAAATCTGGAGAGTTTTTTTACACAGTGCTCCTCATGAGGAAGCATTAATTTTTTTTTTCCTTAGATTCATGTTCCCTTCACTGAGGAACATAAATGATAAGATGCAGAATGTATGTATGAATGAGATGAATGTATCTGTTTAAATGTTGGTAGGAAGTTCTAGCTTCTTTTTGTTCAAATCAGCATGACTGTTGAAGATTTGATCATGTTCACAGCCAAACCACATTCCTATGTTCACTGCTACTGCCACTCAGCTCATAGAGTAAGAACTGCTCTGAGCAATAAATTAGCTTATAAGCAAATCAAATACTACTTATTTTCCAGCAGTTTCTCTTGTGCGTTCACACACGCAGCAGTTCTGCAATGAGATGGATTTCATTTCTACATCCATTTACAGAGCTGAATACAATAAGTTGTTAGTTTAGGAGAATGACTACCTATGCAGAACAGGGAAGGAGTACTGAAGGGTACTGATGTCAAGGCCTGACCACAGCCCTGAACAACAAGGTCCAAGAGCCTTGAGAGGTTTCTGAACTAGTTCCTTGTGCTTTCATGTGTAGGCACCCAAGGCAAGAAGAATTTTTTCAAGAGAGAAACCGAGAGAGAAATGACCAGCTTAGAAAAAATTGAATCCCAGAGGGATGGCACTTTGTGAAAGCTGGTTGAATTTTGGTCTTTGCCTGCTTCCTTCCCTGAAGCATTTTTTTTTTTGTTGAGACAGGAAGGAAGATCAAGGATCTGTTCCTTGCGCGCCAAGATAGCATTTGATATAATGAGAGCATTTATGAGCATCATAGGGAGAATCTTGGGCAGTCAGCCAGACGGTTTTCCCCAGTGATTTACCACTTCTGTCCCGTATAGGCAATAGCTAGGCCCCATTTTTGCTGTATTTACCATTCATTACTAAAAACGTAAGAGTCTAAATGACCAGCACGTCAACAGAAATTACCAATGTGTCTTTGAAAGATGCGTACTGTGTGTGCAGATCATATACATAAAAGGTTGCTAGTTCACCTGGGAGAAGGGGGCACATGGTTGGGCTAGTCCCTGTTTGAGAGACCAGGGAGCA
Source organism: Steatornis caripensis (assembly GCA_013398225.1). Lineage (NCBI taxonomy): Eukaryota > Metazoa > Chordata > Aves > Caprimulgiformes > Steatornithidae > Steatornis > Steatornis caripensis. The sequence continues at coordinate 42,240 of VZSC01000335.1, read as the reverse complement.
AAAGCACACCAAATCTTTCTGAAGTCGTCAGAGTACTTGATTGGCCTGTAGAGAATTCATTTGGGTTTAATGTTTTCAGACTACTTTATGAACCAGTGAATGTTAAATTCTATACAAATCTCACTTTCCTGCAGTTCCATGAAGCCTGGCATAAACTTATGGAATGGCTAGAAGAGTCAGAGAAGTCTTTGGACTCAGATCTTGAAATTGCAAATGACCCTGACAAAATTAAGATGCAGCTCGCACAGCATAAGGTGAGTCATGAGTGATAAAATGCAAAGTGCCCAGTGAGATGTAGGTAAGTCTATCAGCCTTGTACTGTTCGATCAGCAAAGGAAGCAGATTTGGGGCCTCACTACAATGGTGTGCTTATTAGCATCAAATTAAATGCTGGTGTGTTATAAGTGGGAAGTGAAAAAAAGCTTTTTCACCATACCTGATCTGTGGGGGAATGGTTAACTATGAAGAGGAAAGATGTAATAATACAGCACCATGGAAACTTTAAAAAACAAAGTAATACTATCTCAGAATAGGAATCTCTGAAGATGTTTTATTACAGGGTTTCTTCAGTCGTTAAACCACAATTTTACCATCCTGTTATTTGCCTTTGGCTTTACCTTTTAATACTACGGGACCACCTGAAAACTGGAAAATACTCTTGCATTTTGATTGGTAGTCGCTTTTTATGTGAAGTGGAAATATTAATTAAATCCTCTAGAAAGTACAATGACATGATTAGTAGCAAAGGTGATTTCTCTTCATGGAATTCAAAATTCCGGGGCCAGCTTTCCACAAACCCAGCTACTGTAGGTGAAAATGTAAAAATCTCTCTGGTTGATCTGTTTTTTCAAGCAAATAATGATAATGTGAAAGCTCTGTAGTTCCATCAGACACAGAGCCAAAAGGATGGATGGAAGAAGTCTTTACTTCTTTTTGCTTTTGCAAAGACCCTAGAATAATATATTACTGAGGATCAAGTGGGTGAGTGGTAGACTCTTCAGAGGCAGACTGTGTCTCAAGATTTATCTTGGAGCAGTTTCATCAGAGAATATTGAAAGAACATTAATTTTTCTACATTTTGGCATACTTCTACTTTTCATGTCAGTCTTATTGTTCTCCATTTACTCCTATTTTATCATTCTGCACAATATCCCCAAGGGTTTGCATATCTAATTTTTCCCACTCAGTGTAGCTTCTGATTATTGCTTTTACCTCTGAGAAGTTTTGCCATGTATATTCATTACTGCATCAGTCTGCTTCGTGTTTTTATCATCTCTCAGTTTACATGATCATTTAAGTACTGTTTATCAACCAGGGAAACGTTCTCCTTTAATATGGGAAAGTTGGCTGTTGGTTGAGCAAAAATAGTTTTACCTATGATTACCGTTAAAACTTATAGATAAAACCTACATTCTGTTACGCTAACTCTGCAATTTCAGTTGGTTCTGGGATTGCTGCTGTTGCCAGAATTTGAAGTCAGCGATAGGAATTTAGGAAAAAAAAAATCTTCCTGTTAAGATAGTCTGTCTTGTCTTCTCTGACTCAATCTTTTAATCCCTCCACTCCTCTCTTATCTTTATATAAAGTTCAAACTCCTCATGAGTATGGTCAACACATTGTGACTTTGCTCTGAGGTCCTTTCAGGCCCTGAGGTTTGACTCTCTACCTTTATTCTTCTCTCCTCTTCTGAAATGTTAAACTTGATAATCCCACTTGTTCTTTATACCTACAGCAGTTCATTTTATGAGCCCAAGCCTCCTCACATGCATTGGCAGACTCATCACTTCTCTCAGTGTTATGTTTTCTCCAGCTTCTTTTCATATAAGATGCCTGCAGAGAATAGCTATTTGAGTTGCTTGAATCTCATTTCTCATTAAGGGACGGGATGGCACGAGGCACAGGGATGTTAGGATTGAAGCTGGTGGTTTGGAGGAAAAAGATGAATGTGTATGAGTGAGGGAGTTCTGTGAACTTTGTCACTTTAAACTTCGAACAACCCCCCCAAGAAATCAACTCAATTGTTTTTTAATGAGCTGTCAAGCCTCCCAACACTGCAATGTCCTTCCTTGTATTTTAAGTCTTTTCCTTCCACTCCCATATATACCCCCTGTGTCTGTCTTTGTCTTTTCAGTCCAGCCTTGAAGGTTTCCTTGCTCCATTTAGTTAACGATTTTGCTATCTGAATTAAATGTGTGCTCTGTGTATGCTGTAAGCAATAATTTGGACTCGCTCTTTGCCAGTTGTTACTGCCAAAAATAAAAAGGGCCCCGAAAGAGAAAAGCCAAGATAATATGTTTTCTCCCTCACTCATATCTAGTGTGTTGCCAGGGACTTTTGGGGGTTATTCATGGTCTGTTTATCAGCAATTTTTTCTCATTTTTAGAATTCAGGAATGGAAAAACCCTTACTAGGTCACCAAATCCATTCCTGTGCTAATGCTGAATGTTCCTTACAGACATTTATATAAACCTGGCTAATTTTATCTTTATGTTCTCATCTTCCTTAGAAGGAAGGTAGATAGTTAATTACTGAGATTTTGTTCATCTTACCTGTCCGCTCCTGGCAGCTTAAACCAAAATCTACTTTCAGTTACACCTCTGTGAAAGTAATACGGTGCAGTGTGTGCAGACTCTCAAAGAATGAATTGACTGCAACCCTTTGTTCACCTTTAAATCTGTTTTTCCTGTATGATCCTTCTCTGGCAGCAATTTCATTGTGTTCCCTCATACAAATCAAGTAACACTGTGCATGTTAAAAAACCCCATCAAGTAAAAAGAGCACAGGCGTATTGTTTGTATGGAAAGAACTTCTATTAAAAACGAGTTATTTTCATTTTGAAAATTATTTTTATTGTAGTTCTAGCTCAACAATGGTGTTTGTGTTCTTTCTTAAAGTGTGTTTCCTTGTTGTTTTGTATGAGGAAAATGAAAGGACAGTGAGGAAACACTGAATTGCGAAACAAATGCTGCCTTTTTTTTCTGCTGATAAATTTTGATCCTCAGTTCCCTCTGGATCCTGAAGTAAGAACAGTACAGTGCAAAATACCAAACAAGTTTTAAAAGAGGAACCTTGAGTCACCCTAGGTAAAGTTGTCATACTGTCCACATGGCATAACCCAATGCCTACCTCCTACTTAAGACACCTCCATTCCACTTGAGCTTTTCCTGACACGCATTCACATCTAAAAAGAGCAGATGACTACATGAGCACACGGGAAAGTCGGTGGAAGAGTTGTGAGCTGGCATAGCACAGGTTGGTGCAGGCCAGCTGGGAACAATTTGCCAGTTGGAGGTGAGCAGGCTTGCATGTGCTGGCGGTGACCACGAGGAATCCTTGCAATCTTTACACGCCCTGAGGAATTACTATAAGTTGTAAGTGGTAATTGTTTCCTTGCTGGATGTGATGATACTGAACATTGCTCTGAGAAACAAATGAAAATCTGTTTCGGCAAACACTGAGCAAAAGCTCTCTTGGCCTACTATGTTTTGGTGTCAAAAAAAAAGAATTATTTGATTCTGTATATATGATTTTCCTAAAGCAAAATTCTAGCAGCTCATGAAGGTGTGAAATAAAACACTTAAGCATTGCTACAATTTAAAAGCTGCTGTCAGCGCTGGTTTTGTCTTTTGGCAATGTTCTTTTATTTAATTACTTACTTTGTCAGTTGGTTAACTCCTCTGCGGTATCAGATGAGCTGTGTTTTCTGTGTGCTCCTCTGTGCCCTTATGAAAATCTTCCAGAGGCTCTGAGAAGAAGGAACTATCAGAGCTGGCGGGCAGATGCAAGTGCTGTGTCACTGTCATCTTCCAAAGTCCCTGGATCACAGAAACCTGCTTGTCATCATGGCATCCAGCCCAAATTGAGCTACTTCTTGTGCTTGGATCTGTATACTTTTGGCATACAATTCTTCCCAGTTATAGTATGATTCGATCTTAAGAGGGCTAAATGCTTGTGGTTGGAGGTTTCCCAGCTTGACCATGCTGAGCTAAAACAGAAGGACCTTTGTAGCCCTTGGGGTGCTCTACACTGTCTTTTGAAATCTTAGTATTTAAAAATGTGGTGAGAAGACTGCTTGGTTCATGGCTTATAAAGCAACAGTTCTTCTGACTACCAGGCAGCCCCTTCCTGAAATTTTGGAATGTCATGGTAGATCAGGAGTCGTTGCTCTCACTGAAGGAGGGGTTTTCCAGAATTTCTTCCCGTAGGCATAGAGCTACATTCCCAGAGAGGGGAATCAAGCTTGCTATATCAAGAGCTTGCTGCTATATCAAGCCTGGTATAATAGCACTGTGGTGCTAGCAGACTAGAAGTTTTTCAGTAAGTTTAAAATGTCCTTGCAGCAACATTTACAATTTCCATTGCAAATAATATGTCAGAGATTAATGAGCTGTGGCCTCTAAGCAGTTAATGCTATATGGGTGCTTTCTTTTTCTTCCATATATATAGGAATTCCAGAAATCTCTTGGTGCCAAACATTCTGTGTATGATACCACAAATAGGACTGGACGCTCCTTGAAAGAGAAAACCACCTTGGCTGATGACAATTTGAAACTTGATGATATGCTGAGTGAGCTAAGGGATAAGTGGGATACAATTTGTGGAAAATCAGTGGAAAGGTAAACGAAAACCAGTCTAATTACTCAATAGATAAGAAAAAGGCTTGGAAGAATTATTTTGGCTTCTGTTGTGTAAAAGTAAAACTAGAGTGGCTAGCTTGTTTTATCATCAAGAGTGCCAAAGCAGCTAAATACTAGAAATGCATTCTTTCCTGATGGTGTGGAGGAGGACTGGGAGGGGGCAGAGGGGTGATGGTTTAAAGCTCTTAGTTGTTATCATTTTATGCTGAAAATGTTTTCTTGAAATGGATGAATGATGATTTTGTGTGTGTGGTGTTTGTTCCATCCTCCCCCTCCCTCCCCGCCCAGACAAAATAAACTGGAGGAAGCCCTATTATTTTCGGGACAATTTACTGATGCTCTGCAAGCTCTCATTGACTGGTTATACAAAATTGAACCTCAGCTAGCAGAAGATCAGCCAGTACATGGAGACATTGATTTAGTGATGAACCTGATTGACAATCACAAGGTAATTCCAAAAATACTCTTTTTTAATTACTAGACTGCTCATAAGTGTAGCATTCTAATGCTATTGTTATTTGGCTATTCTGTAATTTTTAGAAACATGGAATAGTTTTAGAACGCAAACATGTCATCAACAATGGAAAATGCTATAAAACATACATGCAAGAAAACAACTGTTAGTGACTCATTGACACCAGTTAGTATTGAGATACTCCATTTAATGCTGCTGTCCTGTGTATTTATGAATATTATGTCAAAAAATTAATTCTGCTGTCCTGTGTATTTATGAATATTATGTCAAAAATCACAAGTGTGCATTTATGAATATGTGTATGTGTGCAAGAGATGACAAAAATTATTTTTCTGGAAATCATTGGAGAAGACAGGGCTTTTTATTTAGTACGTCTGCTAACCAAACATCCAGCACACTCATCATGACTGCCGCAGCCATTCAGACCTGCAGGGCTGCTTTATAGTCATGGAGAGAAGTAGTTACAATGCTTAAGTTATGCACGGGGCTATACAACTAGATTATGGCCCAGGAAGCAAACATTGGCAAGCTGCAGTATTTTGTTACTGAAGTGTTTTTGGACATGGGAGCAAGTAGGAGATGTAGGACTGTGCCTCTTAGTGCCAGTTTTGCAGTTCAGTGTGTCGGAAGAAATGACTGTTGAAGTTACTGGTTACAGAAATTTGCTGGTTACAGAGTTATAGCTCTGGAGTCTTGGAGGACTACGAGGTGAAGGTCCCTCTGTTCACCTACCAGTGGCTTCCAGTATCCAAAGACTGTTCAGTGAATAGGAGATTTGGTCCCTCATGGAAAAAAAAGCATTTGGAAACATGGGTTGTCTATAAAAATTAGCTGAAATATGCTGGAATTGCTTCTGAAATTCCATTGTATATTGCAACTAAGTCCTAATCAATGGTCTATCTTCTTTTAAGAGCTTCATTTATGTAACTGGAGCTTATTCCATCTGCAGATGTGAACATACTCTCTCATAAATATATGAATATGTGGCAAGATCTACAGCCTTAGTCAGACCCCCAGATGGGGTTTTATTTCCATTTTTATGATTTTAAATCTTCTCCTTGATTGTTAGTATTTTATCTGATCTTTGCCTGCTGCGGCAATTTCGGGCATTAATCAAGTGTGTCACATCAATTGCTTTGATAAAGAGTGTAAAAGGAGGCTAGATTTCCCATGCATTGATTGCATCAGGATGGGTTCTCAGGATCTGCCTGACATTTTCCTACCATATTCCAGTTTTATTAGGATAGGACAGAGTGTAAATATCTTCATATGGAATCTAATGAGCAGAACTTGTGTGTTTTGAGTCTCTTTGATAGAGTTATTCTTAATTGAACTAAATCCATATTTTGATTTCTTCTTATAATCTACTGATTAGATTTTTGGTTTAGGTTTTTTGTTTCCCTTTACATAATTGTGCCTTAATGAATTAAACATATTATTTGTATATGTTCGTGCCTAGGTTTTCCAGAAGGAGCTGGGAAAAAGAACAAGCAGTGTCCAGGCTCTGAAGCGTTCTGCCAGAGAGCTGATAGAAGGCAGTCGTGATGACTCTTCCTGGGTCAAAGTCCAAATGCAGGAGCTAAGCACTCGCTGGGAGACAGTTTGTGCTCTGTCAGTATCCAAGCAAACACGTCTGGAACAGGCTCTTCAGCAGGTAGAGGAGTACTTACTAATGGTGCTACATGTACTTAATGAGAAGCAGAGAAAATATCTTACGGTCTAGTTGCCAAAAATTTAATTTCATTTTCACTTCATGTCATTGGATTTCCTTTAATTTCATTTGAAAATACTTATTTTCTTGCTCATGCATTGCTTACCTTGCCTCCATCCCTGTACCACGGCACATAAATAATGCCTCTTAGCATTTATTATTGATGTTATTATTAGTCTATGCCACAAATGCAAAGCAAATGTTTCAAAGACCTTACCATCTAAGGAAATCATCGAAATTACAGTCAAGCATGAAGGGTGATTAAGAACTATGCCCTCTTCACAGGAAGCTGGAGATTGCAATCGTATTTATGCCCTTCGTGCCTTACTGGAAAGAAGTGGATTTGTGTACTGAAAACTTGTTTACATTGGCACAATTACAGTGCATGGTGAAGTACATTGCAGAAAAAATGGAGTTGTGCTGAGTGCACTCAGGAGCTAGAACAGTGTATGGTGTGTCAGTATTGGCTGGTACCGATCCCAAACAAATAGGTCCATCGGTATTGTTTCCAAACCTCAGATAATATGAATGTACAGCTCTGTGAAGATAGACTAGCTTGGGTTTATGCTAGGTTGAGGCTCCTGCAATAGCGATGCATCCACTGTGTACAAAATTCCTGTCCTGCTTTTCCCAGGGTGCTCTGTCCAGTACTCTCTTGCTTTCGCCAGACTTAAAAGGGTCAGTCACCAACAAGCTGTCAATTAATTTTGCTTAACTGGTGATTTAGGCTATGCAGAAAATACAGTTCTCATCTCTCCAGCTGGTCCATGAAAGCACCTCCCGTGTAATTTGTCAGTGCAAAGGCATGACATTCTCAACTGAGCTGCAAATACACTATAAATCAGTTGGCTAAAAGCATGAGCAGGCTTTTAGGCTTCCTATAATTTTTTGGGAAGCATGAGATATTTTTACAGTTATGAAAATGTAGTACTGTATATCATTGGCTTTTTAATGGAAAGTTAATGTGCCAGTACTGCTGCTTGATTAATGACTCCAAATGTGGGCTCAGTCTCTTTGTGTAAGCTGTACTGTGTCTGTCAGATCCCCTCATGAGTGACTGTGACTACTTCTTGTATTTTAACAGGCAGAAGAATTCCACTCTGTTGTCCATGTCCTTTTAGAGTGGCTGGCAGAGGCCGAGCAGGCGCTTCGTTTCCATGGGGTCCTTCCAGATGATGAAGAGGCCTTGCGTACACTGATAGACCAGCACAGGGTAAGCAAGAAAATGAAAAGGGTCCTCTTCATTCTCATACGTCTGTTAGAAAGTAGAATAAAGGAGAGGAGGCAAAGTCTATCCCGTATAGTCACATCCAGCATCCAGTGTTTGTTTTTGCAGCTGTTTCGATAGAGAAGCTAGAAATTTAATGGAGTTGAGAGTTTGGTGCCCATACTGGTGTTGGGCTGTTGTTTGAGTCCTCTTGGCTTACTAAGAAAATAATAGGCCTTTAGAAAGTTGTTGTAAACATATAGATAGATGCAAACCTCTCTGGAATATATGATGCCTGACAATTACAACACAGACTGCTGCAGTAGCAGAAGTTTATCTGCCGCCTTAGCACCATTGAGGAAAACAGCGTATACTTCTCTTTCAAGGTCATTTGTAAATGTCAGCAGAATGATATTATCATCCATTAACCTTCCATCATGGTGAAACAGTGTGCTGTCATACTTCACATGCATTAGGTACTGCAATATTGCAGTGCCATAGGTACTGCAGATACTAGATTATAGGCCATCAAACTAACTTTGCAGTAATGAAATGGGAAAATGACTAAGTAAGGAACGTAGAGATCATATTTTCACTGTCCAAGCAGGAGGCTACAAACATGCACCATCAAGCCCACGCAAAACTCTTTTTGTAAGTGCAGTAGTAATAGTACCAAGAATGTAGTGCCCGTGTTATAGAACAGATTATAAGAGTAATGGATTTGTTCATCATTGCTCTGAAGAAAGTTATAACAAAACTTATGAAATGGAGAGTGAAAAAGCATCCTGTTTAAATTGAGTTTTGGGAGTAGTATTATGCAGAGGAGTGCGTGCAGGGTATGACTATGTAATGGTCCTTAACTAAGGAGTTTTCAAGGTACTTAGACTGCAGTGTTTTGTAGTTTTCAGATTTAATTTAGGGCCCTGGAAACCTGATGCTATTCTTTAGCTGGCAAAGGTATGTATGCATCAGCATATGCTGACTAATGTTGGCAGTAGCAACCTGCTGTCTCCAATGCAATGAAATTTGTCTTTTAGCTGCCTTCCCTCCACATGTACTTCATCAGTTACCTTTTACTTAATTTTTTGATCTTCTGAATACAGAGGAAAGAACTGTCTGAATGAAATCTTAGGTCCACTGATACCGTTAGAAAAAAAATCTTAAATTTGTCCCTCTGCAACGTAGTTTGATTAACAAAATATTTCTGCACAAAAGCTCAAAATTGCGTGGCCAAAGCTGAAGCATGACTTGGAACCTCAAACCAAAGCAAAGTTTGTCTAGAGAAACCATGTCCGCCTGGGGAAAATAATTGCGAGCACAATACAACCAAGCTCAGTGTTAGATGTGGCCATACTGTACTGACATTTTTTTAGTAGGCTTTAGAAGATGTTCTCCCAACCACATTTTCTTCTTAAAGGCCAAATAATAGAAATACAGAAATTGTCAAGCTGTGAAAGATTGTATCACTGCTGCTTTGCCACTCAATAAGCACATACAGCAAAATCTTCCTTGAATGAGTGATCTCTCCTCTTAGGCTTGTAACATTAGCTTTCAAGAAGAAAAGAAAATACAGGAAAATGCAATATATGATACTAGTTTTAAACACCATGTCTGTATTACGATGCTGCAATATTATTATCAAAAATGTATGACTGACATTATTTACATGAATATGAAATTTATCTTCCTTTTATCACTCTGATTCTTATAAAATAGTTTTAATGCCTTTGTATACAGCTACATGTTGAGAGCTTTCTTCAGGATGATATTTTATCCAAAACTTTATGATTTTCTTTTCTTGAATGCTGCACATGATTTAGTGGCTTTAGTGTCTCAGGCAGAGAGATTTCTGTCACTTGCCATCCTCCCTAGGGACTGAGAGGTGTAGTAGGTTAATGCACTACATTAGTTAATGAGAAGCATCCCATCTCCTTTCTTGTAAATGTGTCTATATCACTGGGCTGCCACAGAGTTCGACACAATTAGTATCCATTCCTGAGGGAAAGCTTAATGCACTGTGTGTAGTATGTCATAGATTTAGGGATATTCTAGTACAGTTGTGCAGGGAAAACAATGATGTCGTTTTCCTCCTGGCCCTGGCTTGTTTTGGTATTCTCTCACTACAACCCACCTCAGCTTTTCCAAAACCATTTTGAACTGAAATATTCTAAGAACACATATGTTTTTGAGAGGACTGTTGTTGTGATTGAGTCTTAAACTCTGTCATTAAGCTTAAGTCAAAATCAGTTAGTAATGAATCTCTTTAAATATACAGCCTACCTGTTCCAGGCTTTTAGAACAAGATAGAAGAGATTATGTCTTCTGCGTTTCTATTGCATGATAGCTTCATATTTACTTTGTAAAGCCACAGAATAACATCATTATGAGTTGTGGTAAATCTGCTTTTACAATGTTCAGGTAGTTGTGAATTTTCTAGGATCTGACTTGTCTTATCTTTAATTTCCTGAATCCAAAATAGCCCTTCGTGGATGGAGAGCGGAAGAGTTAAACTTTCAGAGACATGGTTCGATTTTGTAGCACAATTCAAGATGTTAAAATGTAACACACAATTCCACTGGGCACTCAGAGGTGTTGGCAGTTCCAGTTAAGGGTGCTCCCAAAGACACACAGACTTACACAACGTTTAGGCATAACAAAATAGGCAGAATACTAAAACCATTGTAGTAATAATAATTTAAAAAAAAAAGAAAGAAATGCAAACTATAGAAGGGATTGGAAAAGTCCTTCAGTTTTTCTGTGGTTTCCCCTCCGCGCCCAGTTCTGGTCCTGCCACCCTTTTCTCTGCCAGACTCCCTAGGCACATCAATGGCTATGAGCTTGGATGTCTAAAGCTGTAAACATCCTTTTTGCTTTTACGAGATTTTTCCCACATGGCAGCGCCTCTGAAAACAGCTGGTTAATTAGCAGTCTCTGTCCTTATTCTCACTGTGTCTCTCCCCCTCAGCTGCTGAGTTTTCACATTTGTGTTAGTTTAGTATAGCTGCTCCTGAAGTACTCTATCATCTTGTCTAAGCATGTAATTATTGTTGGACTTTTCCAGCCTCTGCTAGGAGCTTGGTAGTTTATTATGAAGAATTACCGTAACTGACAGACAAACCACATCATCTGAAATTTTGCCAATAATGATTCTAATCACCATATAGTTGATTTACAGCACTTCTAAAATGCTGTGAATTTCCTTGTTTTTTAATAAAGGCATGTGTCTTTCGAGTATTTACAGTGTTGTGAGCTTCTAAGGAGTAGCAAGTTGGGGTGCAGATTTTAGAGCTTCATTTAGTACTTTATGTGGAATAGACTTTTTAAACATTTTTTACTTTTCTCAGACAAACCAAACTTGCCTGTTGCAAGTTGAATCTGTTTGAGTGATCAAGAGGATTGTGACCTTCCAGACCATGCGCTCAGATTTCTCCTGCAAGTTTTGTCAATATATAACTGAAATTGTTACCTCTGATTTAGGAATTTATGAAGAAACTGGAAGAGAAAAAGGCAGAACTGAACAAAGCAACAGGGATGGGAGAAGCTATCCTAGCTATCTGCCACCCAGACTCCATCACCACCATTAAGCACTGGATAACAATCATCAGAGCCAGGTTTGAAGAGGTCAGTATATGTCAAGCCATCTTCATTGCAGCAGTCTATGCTTGATTGGAACATAGCTAACAACTAATATGGTAGTTCCACTAGGAGGAAATGATCCAGCTGTTGAGGACTAAACATTTAAAATACATGCAGTGATGGATGTGAATACCATGCTTCCCTAGGTTTTATTTTAAAACTTATAGGGCTTTAAGAACTAAAGCAGATGGTCGAGCTTCTTTGTTTGTATTAAAGGAAATACTGCCTGACACTTCCCATGTGAAGAAAGCCAATAGTTCCTAGGGAGAAACTTAAAAGTTACAAAGAAAAGAAAATACAGTGCAAACTTGAAGGATTTTCTGATTACATTAAGGATTATTTCAGTCCAACATACTCGTACTCTAGAAGATTTCCAAATTATTTAAGTGGCTACAAGTAGGTCTCAGAGGATATACCATGCTCTCAGCTGCTAAGGTGGTATTTTCTGTGTCTGTTAAGTTCAAAGAAAAAACAAAATACTGTTGTTAGCAAAGTATGGCTTCTTCCATCAGGACAAAGACGGACACCAAATCCTGCGTGATTCACTAACTTACACGTATTGTTTGGTAAAGTTCCTAATATGTTGCTCGAATGTGCTGTATTCACTGCATTTAACAGCAGCTAATCCTGAATATCTGTGGGAAAAAATGTGTTGAACGGTGAATTCTAGTTACCTAGCACCTTTAGTGATTAGCCACTATATCTAGCACCTTTGATAATCAAATATCGATAGGTCGGAAAGGAAGCCCTGGGTTTACAGTTAGCACAGCAATTTGGAATACATTTTAAAGAATTTCAGATGTGCACATATGCTCACCATTGGTTCTTTTATCAAGGTCTTAGCATGGGCTAAACAACATCAACAGAGGCTGGCAGGAGCTCTGGCTGGACTTATTGCTAATCAGGAATTGCTGGAAGCCTTGCTGTCCTGGTTGCAGTGGGCAGAGACTACACTTACTGAAAAAGATAAAGAGGTTATCCCCCAGGAGATTGAGGAAGTTAAAGCGCTTATAGCCGAACACCAGGTAAGGCATGTTAAATGACACGTGTCCCACAGATTCCACAAATGGTGCTCACGTCTCAGCTAGGCTTCGTAAGCAAGTGTGAATGTTTAGCTGTTTTCTCTCCTAATAATTGAATCCCTTTTCAGATACTCACTTGTGTGTTTTGTATGTGTATGATGTGCTTGTAGTTTATTCAATACAGAGGTAAAAAAACAACCAAAGAGTCAGTGTTAACCTTGTTCTAAAAGCAAATCTACAACTCCTCATAGGAACAAGGATAATAATAAAAAAAGCCACATGAAATACACAGTAGTGCTGCTGCCTTAGAACTAGTGCTGCAATGTGGCTTTACTGATTGATGTCAAAAATATGTTTATGAAGTGCCAGAGGCAGCTGGTGGTGCAGTGAGTGCTCGTAGGCTTACCCCAGCTTTCACATCAGAGCTATTTGACTTTGATGAACTGCAGTCTGGACAGCAAGGAATACCTGAGTACTGAGAGTCAAAATTCTGTTGTACGTCACCTCACCTCACCATACACAGTTAGTTAATAAAAGACTTTGACAGTTGTTTTTTAGATTCACCCTTCTTTTAACAGCCAGGCCATAGTGGTCTTAAAAGCTTATACTGCCAATTTTTCTTACCTAAAAAACTTTTTATCTGTGGGGTTTTTTGTGAGGCTGACGTTGTAAGAGTTTTTCTGTGCCATTCTTCTAACTTTGGTGTTTTGCTGTTTTATGTTTTTTTCATTCCTGTGGTCACTTTTGTGTATTGTTAAGTAAAACCACCTCTATCTGATTGCAGACATTCATGGAGGAAATGACCAGAAAACAACCTGATGTGGATAAAGTTACAAAGACCTATAAAAGAAAGGCACTTGAACCCACTCCAGTACAATCTCATATTCCTGTCCTTGATAAGGGGAGAGCAGGAAGTAAGTAATGAAATGTTTTGGGGCAGGTCACACAGACCGTTGCTCTATCTATAGAGATAACAGATTACTAATAATCTAATAGGTTTGATTAGCTTCTAGTGAAACAGGGTGAAGTTCTCTTGGCTGATTTTTCTAATTATCTCCCATTTTCCTTTGTGAGAAAATTTCTCATAGCAGACTTTGTATTTTTAAATTTTGTCCTATACTTCTGGAATACTTATTTTTAAAGTGTGCAGCCTTTCATGTGCTATTAAACTTCCAAGACTCTGCACGTGCCGTCTTTGCAAATTTACCCTTATCTGAAAGTAAAATAACTTATTTTACATAAAGATGTAGAGATGAAATTTTGCTCTTGCTGTCCATGAAATTATATGGATCCAATTAGAAAGTGTGTTCAGTGAAGTTGAATGGAAAGAAAGTGAATCATCAAGTGAGGAAGTTGCTTTTTGTATTTTTAGATGTACATACCCATTGTATTTTATCCTTACCCATGCATGGAACCTGCATCTAAAATCAGGTTGTTTACTTTGCAGCTGTCTGAGAGATTTGCAAACATTTTGTTTAACCTGTGCAGCTTGACTAGTGCAGCCACTACCAGCTGCTTCTGTCTAGACCAAAGATGCTGTAACCACCATGTGGTTCCCCAGCGATTGTTAAAAAAAAAAATCCCGTTAGATGGAATCATATCAGGGTATGGGCTCATTATTTGGGACAGGAAGGAGTAGTTTTAGGAAGGTCAAGTATGAACTTCATGTGACTGTTCATTTTGTTTGAACTGGGTGAGACCGACACATTTTGACATGTTTTAACAGGAAAGCGTTCCCCAACACCAGGCATATATCCATCAGCAGCTCAGGCGCAAATCGAAACCAAGAATCCACGGGTAAACCTTCTAGTCAGCAAATGGCAGCAAGTCTGGCTTCTGGCCTTGGAAAGGAGAAGAAAACTTAATGATGCTTTGGACAGACTTGAAGAGGTCAGAAAAGGACTGTGCAGAATATATGCAGTTTCTGCATAATTCTGTTTACTCTGGATGAAATGGTCGATACTGTAAATACTGTAAACACCTTCATATTTGTTGTTTTATATTGTACGATACAGCTAACTGAAAACACCGTGATGCGCTTGGCTTTAATGTGCTTTAAAAGCTGTCATTCTCATTTAAAATGTGAAGAGAGTTAAGATGTTTAAAATGTTTATATAGGTCCTCAAAGAACCAATTATTCAAAAGAATGCAGGTGGTATCTCTCACTGGTTTTCTAGATTGATTGATTTCAACTGAAAAAGTTCTTTCTCATTTTTCTTCAGCTGAGAGAATTTGCCAACTTTGATTTTGATATTTGGAGGAAAAAATACATGCGATGGATGAACCATAAGAAGTCACGTGTGATGGACTTCTTTAGGAGAATTGATAAAGATCAGGATGGAAAAATAACAAGGCAGGAATTCATCGATGGAATTCTTTCTTCAAGTAAGTTTTGAAATTAACTTCGTGTTGAACTTGGAGCAAATATCTCAGGAAGTCTTATTGTCCATGTAGTGTACCTTACGTGGCTTATTGTGTTAGAAGGTCACAGATTTCCCTTTTGAAGTCACTAATTATGATTAATTTAAACTATAATTATTTTACTTGAAAATGTTTCTAGATTCTAGAAACTCTTTCCTGTACTTTTACATTGTGAATCAGGTTACAAATGTCACATTTATGTTACTGGCTAATTCGTAGTTTACTGGTTTACTGGACTGAGATTGTCATTCCTACAGTACACAAGACACTTCAACAATTACTTATCATTGATTAGTCAGAATAGTAAAACATACCTTATAAAAAATTATAGGTAATTTTCAGAAGCAGTTCATAAGATCATACAGTTTTTATTAAAGAACTTACATGAAGTAGTTTCACTTATAGAAGGAAACTGTGTAATTTCTGAAACCAGTGTTTCCATGAACCATGACCATGTTCATATACCTGTATAATGAGAATCAAAATGTCAAGCAATCAGACTAGGAAGGAACTTTTCCTAGCTTTCCTGATGGATTGATACTCCTTGGGTATGCACATTTGGTGGTGACTTAAGTCCCCCACAGCATGTCTGTGTGTGATCACGTTTCCCTTAAGCAACTGACTTGTAACAGGCAAGGACCCACTACTTAGAATAATGCTTTCTCTTCAGATCATGGAGAGTTTTGCTTTGAGCAGTGAAGATTCAGAATTGGTCTGTTTTTAGCATCTCATGCTAAAGTTACTCAGTAGGAGAATATTGTAGTGTATAGATTTTGCCCTTGCTTTAGGAAATACAATAATATTTATATTATCATCACTATATGTGGACATCGCTGTTTTGCATGAATCAACAGAAGTTGATGAAAAAAACCTGATACCACCAAGAGGTTAAACAGCTTACTCATTTGTAACTGCTATAACTGCTAAATACTCATGATACAATCCCTGTTCACCATCTTGAAATTTTATTTGACTGTTTTGTAGAGAATGTCTGTGTGGGTTAATATTCTGCCGTTGTGAACTTGGTCTGAAGAACAATTTAACAAAACATCGTGCGTGTTTCTGCAGTGGGAAGGCTTTGCATTCCAAATTTAATTAGCAGTTAAATTCTCGCTTGACCTTTCCTCACTAACAATTTATCTTGTTAATCTGTGGTATTTTATGCACTTTGAAGGTCAAAATGTTAAAAAAAAAGTACGTATCTTACAGTTTAATCTGTGCCCTTGCTTCTGTGTCTCTCTTTAAGCTACACTATGGTACTCATTTTAGTCCAATATCTAGGTAACGTTGGAGATCCAGATTGTTTTTTCAGAAAGATTCCTTCCCTCTTTTTAATGTCCTTCATTTTTTGATAAGAATTATCTGTCACCTAGTGCCTAAAAACCTTTTAATATTTATGATAAAGCGGTTCATTGTAATGGGATTGAAAAGCCAAAACCTGTAGCTTTTGTTGTTGTCTTTGACTTACAGAATTCCCAACAAGCCGACTTGAAATGAGTGCTGTTGCAGACATTTTTGATAGAGATGGTGATGGATACATTGACTACTACGAATTTGTAGCAGCTCTTCATCCAAACAAGGATGCATACAAGCCTCTCACAGATGCTGACAAAATTGAAGATGAGGTACAGTCTCTGCTTTCTTAGACTGTACTCTATCCTACCGGGGTCACGTTCTTTAATAATTAATTTTATTTTCCCTCCTATATAATTTGACGTTTACCAGTTAAACAGATCTTTCGAAATGTGATGTTAACAGTAAAGTAATTACCCAGTTGTGGTTTTTTGCAGGTTACAAGGCAGGTAGCTAAATGTAAATGTGCAAAACGGTTTCAAGTGGAACAGATTGGGGATAACAAGTACAGGGTAAGTCTTCTAAGGACCTTATTCGTTCTTTCAGCTTAAAGATTCTTCATATGACATGGTTTATGCAAGGAATTAGGCTATATTCATTTACAGGAATTTTGTATGACAATTGTATATTTTCTTGCTTTAAGCTTGTCTTAAGTTTTATGGTTTTTTTTCTTGTCAGAACGTACAGGCTGAAAATATGGGAAAATGCTGCTGCTTGTATGTATTTTCGCTGAAACTACTGAAACTGTTTTCAATGTATGGGGATTTTCAAAAGCTAACTGCATGCATACATACATACACCCATGCATACATACATACAACAGCTCCTTAAAAGCCAATGTTTATGCCTGGAAACCTAAAGTGTTTAAACCTTAGCTGATTTTCTACTAGTTTCATAAAAATGGTGACTGATATTTTCCTGTAGTATTGCGTTGTACTTCAAAAATCTTTTACCAAAGTGTATTCAACTGGTTTTATCTTCCCTTGTCGTTTAATTGGAGCCCACTGTTGCTTCTGAAGAAGTGTAAGAAATGTGTTAGATATCTGCAGAACAATCTTAGATCACAGAAGAATAAATACCACATTGTAGAGAAAGATCTGCTACCCCTCGATTCAATAACCAGAACAATTTCAGATGAAATATGCAATATTTGGCTAAGAGATGTTACTAAATACTTGTAGATTATTTTAAAAGACCACAGGAACAGCAATGGGAAGGAAACAAAGGCCTTGAATATTTTTCAATATTCAGTCTCCGGATGGCTAGCTACCTGCTCATCTCTGAAGTAGATACTTTATTTAGAATACCTAATGTGGTAGTTTGCATGTGTTCTAGAGTCATATAGAGAATTTCCTGTTAACTAATTGTGTCTTTCTTCCATTTTTCATTTCTTATCAGTTCTTCCTGGGAAATCAGGTATAAACCAGTGGAATGTGTTATGAAGTTTCTTTTTTTTCTTTTCTTTTCTTTTCTTTTTTTTTTTTTAACGCATAGTGGTCAAAGCTTGCAATGATCAGTCTTCTTGCCACCCTTTCATCTTCAGCTAATTCATTGCTGGTCAGCTGTGGTATTTATTTAAATGCTATGGAGCATTCATTGTCTCAGGATCCCTCCTCTTCAATCCCTCACCTGCTTTCTTTGGCCATTTTCCTCATTAAGGAGATTACTTTTAAAGGAACCAGATAATGGTCAGCAGCAATTCCCATAGTAAAAAATCTTGAGCATTTAAGCTGCAATTTTAGAATTACTATAATGTTACCAATTTTGAGTTTTATAGCGGAACGCTTCAGAATTCTGTGTTGTATTTTTTAGGCCATCTCAGATTAAAGGCTAATCACAGTAAACAGATCCCAGTGTCATATCATTTTATTTATTGCAAATTAGGCAAAAAATACTTTCATTTTCAGGAAAACAAAATATTATCCCTGTGCAATCAAGCAGGCTGATTAAGAACCTAGCTGATTGTTGGTATTTTATGTACTGACACAGTGAATTGTTAAATACATATTTAGGAAATAGGCAAACTAAACTTGCTGTTCCAGTTTAGACTATTCCTGCTCCCAAAGAGTTTTCAAAGAGCTATGACAGGTCTATAATGTATTGGAGCTGTGTTTAAGAATACTTTGTGTCAGCTGGGTCATCAGTGAGTCATACTGCAGTGGCACTGTTCAGTGGTACGGGGCGGAAGTGCTGACCAGTGCTCCCTTACTCCTGTGGTACAGGTTCCTGAAGTGTTAAATCATGCTTGCCTGGTAAGAATGGAAATACTTTACACAAACTGGATACCAGATACCACTATATCTTACTCATGCTCTTACAAAGGGAATAATATGCATAATCCATTCTGGGTATGCTAGTGTTAACAGCATTAGGCATTTTAAATCTAGAGAGGCTGAAAATGTAGTTGCGTTCTTACTTACTGGCAAAGCCTGTTGAAGTATAGAGGAAAGCACAAAGAGCAGTGGATAATCTTACCACATGCCTCAAGCAATATATCTAAGTAATAACTTAAAACGTTTTCCACATATAGAACAAGCTTCTGTTTGAAAATACTATTTGAAATTATGTTAATCCTCTTATCTACCATCTGTGCTCTCAGATGTAGGAAAAATACAGTATTTTTTGAAAGCGTCTCACTGTTACTGATGCAGAACAGCATCATAGTAAAGAGCACCTACAGCAAGTTGACTGAGGCTTCCCTAGTGACAGTGATGTTACATGGCTGTGGTCAAGAACAGGCCTTTTTGTAGCTTAAACTAAACTTCGTTTATGTTTTTATCCCAGTATTTTTACTTCTGAGTATTTAAAACAACAGTGAATGTTGTTCAAGGAAAGTTGGTATCCAGGCTATTTTACAAAGGAAATGGACTGAATTACCATTAGGAAAAATGCCTTGATAGATGCCTGCGTTATTCTCCAGAAGCCCCGCTCTGAATTAACCACAGCCTAGGCAGTTTCCAAAGTGTAGCTGACCTTTCATATACTTGCCTGATGGAGTCTAACTGAAGAATTAAACTGGGATGAGGAAAAAAATAAAGCAAAGAAAAAAGATAGGATCTTTAGAACCTCTAGAAAAAATCCTCCTTAGAAATAAGCCAATGAAAATAAACAGCATCGATTTGGATGCCGTTTCTCTTTTAAACTTTGATCTACATATGTAAAACGGTTCTTTGTTCGGCACATATTGAATGCATTATTAAAAAGCCCTTACAAATAATGCTCATGTGAATGTTCTTATTTATAACAAAAAGTCTTACTATTGAATTAAACAGCAAGCTTTGCTTTTGTTTGGTTCCTAAAAGTAATATTCCTTTAAACTTATTCTCTCTTCTTGGCTTAAATAGTACCAAACAACTAAAGCCATTTAACAAGTAGGGAGCACGTTTATGTGTTTTGCATTTAAAGCATTTCTGTCCCCTCACTGGAGCAAGTAGGTACAGTTGCACTATGGCCAGCCTTCTCCAAGGGTCAAAGATTGTCCCAAAGAGGTGTATTTGATTCCCGTTGGTTTCGGTGAGTGCTCTGCATGTTTGCGTGTGAGAGCGCTACACTTGGCCTGATAATCTGATATAAAAATAAATATTTTAGTGGCGTTGACTAAAAAGTACTGAATTCTTCTGGTTAGTTTTCATGAGATCATGGGGTCAACATTTTGGTCATGTTTTCTTTGATCTGGATTTGAACAGAGATACTGCGTACAGATTTCATTATACAGGTTTCAAGAGCAAAACATACATTAGGCCTGGCCATCAGCCCAAAGAAAGAATGGGCTAGTGCAGGAGTTAGTATGAAACAGGTTTTTGTGCATCTCTGAACTGCAAAAGACATCGGATGTGTAGACAAAGGAGTGACAAACAGTTTATAACAAAGGACAGTAATGATAGCCATCAATTGTTCATTGCTGCTTTAATGTTCCCTTCCCCACGTGCACCTCACTATAGGTGGGCTGTGTCAGTGCTATACCTGAAAATATCCCTATAAATGGATCAATTGATAGAACTGTGCAACACTCATAATGCATTGAATTTCCAGCCCACATACTGATCATTTAAAGTGATGCTGCCTTCCTTTCAGCTGACATAATTAAAAACTAGACTGTTGCAGAGGAGAGTTCGCTTAAGATTTTAACAGTGAAATAATGCAAATAGGTGTTCATTAATTTGCACAAATGCAGATCGTAAACAATTAAATAATGTATTACTAACTTTGCTTCCTTTATGAGCTCATTCATTTGAGAATCAAGCACAAAATTAAACCTGAGATTCTTTTTTACCGTCCTGCCATCTCCTTTGGATTAATGCAGCGGCTTCTGATTTGAAATCTTAACAGCTTTAATAATCTGCATAAATAAGTCTGATTTTTTTTTTTAGCATTTACTAATAATTAAATATCAAAATAAACCTTTTTAAGTGTCTGATTTTTAACCTATCAGCAATGAGCTGCATCTGAATGAATGAGAACCTCAAACTGTTGTTTGATTTTTATTGCAGTTTGGTGACTCTCAACAACTGCGCCTTGTTCGTATCCTGAGAAGTACAGTCATGGTTCGTGTTGGAGGTGGCTGGATGGCACTTGATGAGTTCTTAGTGAAAAATGATCCTTGCAGGGGTATGTAACACAACTCAAAATGGACATGCAGATAATTATTTGGTTACAGTCACCGTTCAGTGTCTCAAGATGGAGAATGAATTGTATAAAATGCCAGTTCCATAACCATCATCTCACTAAATGTCGCATAATGATCTGTTTCTCTAAACTGTAAATCCCATGGTTAAGATTCTCTTCACTTGCACTGATGCATGTCTAGAGTAACTGTGGTGTCTTCTGCACTGTTCCTCCAGCATTAGAGTGGTGTAATTAAGAACCGAACTTAGCCCAGACAGAGTTTATGGTGTGTAAACTGCTTGTGTGACTTGGCAGAAATAGCACACAGAAATGC
The DNA here is from genome assembly GCA_013398225.1 of Steatornis caripensis. Classification (NCBI taxonomy): domain Eukaryota; kingdom Metazoa; phylum Chordata; class Aves; order Caprimulgiformes; family Steatornithidae; genus Steatornis; species Steatornis caripensis. The sequence goes on along the minus strand of VZSC01000335.1, from coordinate 20,839 downwards.
CCAATAAAACCTTCTCAGCAAGAGAGAAATTTTAAGGCAATAAATCAAAATAAGGCAATTGAATCAAGGAATAACAACAAAAATGCAAAAAACTTCTCTGGCTGGTGGCTGCACCCAGGCTTTCAGGCTCTGCCTTTGTAGCCCTGTCTTTTCATTGGCATCTTCCCCAGAACGACAAGCCCTGAGCCTTGTACAAAGCAAGTGGAAAATGCTCTGGTCAGGAGGGCTTTGTGCCCTGGGGAAGCAGGGAGCACTCCATCACCATGGCCTCCAGGGTGTTGTACCAAATGCATTGTTTTATCAGTGCACAGCAACGTAATGACATCTTAGTTTGTTGGAAAGCCTGCTTCTGTTGTGGGAAAGTAGGCTCTGTCTGGCACCGTTCTTGGAGGAACAGTTGGAGATAGGAAAGAAGCCATTTGTGAAGGGAGTGAGAAAGATAAAAGTCAAATAATAGCCAGAGTAGTAAAGTTGCAGAAAGTATAATAATGACTGTGTCCAGAGTGAACGAACGTTGTATGACTAGGTAATACTATCCTTTTAACTGTCAGTATTAAACTTACTGCAATTTACCTCTCAGGGGTTATGTAGAATTATAATCAATGTTGTAATAGCACGAGAGTAGCACAGGGGAGTTCAGGAGAGGCAAGCAAACTCGTGAAGACAGAGAGATCAGCTTTCCTGCTGACCTGACTCCCCTGTCAGCTGTCTCACACGTGTGTCCAAGGTTTCTAAGCAGTTCAGTACAGACCTTGAGAGCGTGGACAGCTTGCATTTATAGCAATTGTCATGTTAAGACGAGGATGTTAAATCCAAAAATAAGCTACCACAGAACCCTGTAAGAGCTGACAGAGTGTGCCACTAAGGCCTAGAAACCTTTGTCTGTGGGCTTAAAAGGTACACATAAAACTTCTCGTCATAGTATCATAAAAGAGCTGTCATAACCCTGTGATGACATCTGTGAGTTTTTGAGGAGTATTAAAAAATAGTCCTTTTGCTTAATAAGTGTACATTTATTATACTGTTAAATAAATTCAACAGTAATATTACATTTATTGGTGTTTGACCACAGGCCTGACTTCAGCACCTGTTTCTGGACCTGCTACTGTAGCAGAGTCATTTATGCCTGCAGAGCCATCTTATTTTATAGCTTTCTACTAGTATTCCTCAAAAGTGCAGGGTAGTGGAGAATGAGATTTGCCTCAAAATACCTGACTTCATTGAAGGGTTAACTTGGTTAGTTTTTATGTATGCTAAACATTTTTCTCAGGCCTATTGATGGTAAACTGTTGTAATTCCTACTTGGGTTCACACTGACAGATACAATACTTAGTAACTATCGAATTAATTTATTGGCATTCCTTCTTGCTGTTCTCAGATTAAGAGTCCTTTGGAACTTTTATCTCCTCTTCTTTAATAAACCTGTATTCTGTGTGTAGTATTTGCTACAGTACTTTATCCCTTTCTCATGGGAAGTACATGAGCAGATGAGTAAGTCAGCACAGTGGGTCTAAAGGAACACTGATGTCTGTAACATCCTCCAGACACTGGACTTTGTGCATTGTTACCCAGTCCTAGCTTTGTTGAAGTCGGCGATGCAAAGCACTCATTGATGTCAGTGGTGCAGGTTCAGGCTTTTCTTTGAGCACGTCACCTAGCATATCTCCATTTTCACCAAGAACTTCTCGTGTGTTCAGATAAGTCACATTTCAAAGAATTGTTGTTGCAAACAGCTTTAAAAGTATTGGGCCTAGTCGTATAAAATGGTTTTAGCTTATGTTACTTCTTTATGTCAGCAGATAAATTCCATTATTACACAAATATACTTGGGACTGCAGCTGAGTCTGTCCAAGCGCTATTTCCTTTTTGCCTAGCAGACCTTTGAGAACTCACCTCAGAGCACTTAGAGACAGCTGTTGCTCTGAGTCCTGTCTTTTGGCCTGGTGCTCCGAGTCTCTTGCGTATGCAGCTGCTGTACTTGATTTCTTCTCCTGCTAACGATTTTCTTTAATGTGACCCATGTCCTGTGTCATTTTTTCTAGTTCATCATCACGGGAGTAAAATGTTACGTTCGGAATCAAACTCTTCAATTACCACTCAGCCTACTATAGGTTGGCAAACCCCTCTCTTTGTCTCCTCCTCCTCCTCCTCTCCTCCTCTCTCTTCATTTCCTTCCCACTTTTTTGATATATATATACTTTTAACACCATGCTTCACCCATCACATTTAGCTTACTGTGTTCCTACATGGGCTGGTGCTTTGTGAGCTGATTTTTTTGACACACTTGAAGAGTGTTTCAAAAACTATTGTCGTTCACACTGACACAGTTAAATGCTAACATGTCTTGCATCTATTCTTGCGGAACATTCTCTCGTATATGTGTATGTATGTGTGTGTGAGTGCTTAGCCACCAATTACCTCATAGTTTGGATTTTATGTTCATCATTGCATGTTGCCAAACTACATAACTTCATCATTTTGAATAAATATATTTGCTGCTTTCCTGCAATTTGTACTTAGCAATTTCTTCTTGGAACGTCCAAGCAAGTATTATTTATTATGATTAGCTGTAGACTTAGCAAAACTGCTTATCAGGATGTGTCTCTGTTTTAGTAGTTGATTGATTAACAATAATTTAGCACGTTGAGCATTCCATTATCACGCTGACTTCCTTTGACAGTGGTTCATTCCTGCTGGCATAAAGTATTAGAATAAGTGAGTTTTGCACATAACTCTTCTGTGTCCAAAATAAATGCATTACACAGTAATGCAGTTTATTTATTGTTAAAACGTGTGGCGAGTTGGCATGGCAAAAATGACAATAAACAGCCTTGTAACAATTTTCATATCTGACTAAGTGAACACCTTTCTTTGCTGCAGCTAAAGGGAGGACAAATGTGGAGCTGCGTGAGAAGTTCATTTTGGCAGATGGTGCGAGTCAGAGCATGGCAGCTTTCCGACCAAGGGGCCGCAGGTCACGACCTTCTTCAAGGGGTGCTTCTCCAAACAGATCTACTTCTCTGTCAAGTCAAGCTGGCCAGGCAGCTGCACCACAGGCAGTTGCTACGAGTACGCCAAAGGTAAGGAGAAATGTACAAAACTGCACTGATTAATGAATGGGGGATAGAGGGTTTTTTGCTTGCTCCAACAATATTCATGCTTTCCCTAGCTGATAGGGAAGAAGTACCTCAATTTTATTTCATAGTCTGGGGAGGATCGGAGAAGTCTTTTCAGTGTATTTCTTTTACTGTTTGTTTGCAACACGGGAATAGAAGAATTCTTTACATTTAAGGTGACGCTTGAGCTAACTGGCGATTCGGGAGTAAGCTGTGAAAGAGCGATGAACCTCTCCATTTCATTTAAAAAATAAGCTCTGCCATCTGTTCATGTCAGAACATTTGTCATCAACTCTTTCTGCTTAGTTTTTATTTCTAGTATGAGGTTTGATCTCCCTGTGAAAGCCTGGGTATCCTTCTCCATGACATTGTTTTCCATCTACTGTCCTTCATATTTTGATTTACCATTGTTTCGTACAGACACCCCATCATTTAACACGCAACTATGGTAAACCATGGTTGACAAACAGCAAAACGTCAACTCCTTCTAAGCCACCAGAATCCTCAGACTATCAAGGGTCATCTGCAGAGGTACAGTAAGGACAGAGATTCTAGTCTAACGACCTTCCTTCACTAAAACTGTCACTGCACTAACAGCCACTAGAGTTTCACTGCTTCAGAGCTGAAATGTCCTTTGCATATTAATGCAGTCTTTATTTTAGATCTTTGTCAAATTATTTCTTTCCTTTTTTTTAATTTCCCACAGGTTTTTTTTTTATGTTCTGTTTGTTACGGTATTTAATTTTTAGGAAAAATCAGCCTCATGTTTAAAATGCAAATAGTTAATAAATCATAGCAGTATGCAATGGACTTGATAAGCAAATGTGGAGAAGTACTCTTTTTTTAATAAAGCAGTTCATATACTTGACAGGTTTCTTTCCTAAAATTGTTTACTTTGAGTTCATAATGTATTGTAATATTCATGAACTGCAGGAATGAGATAATAAATTACACTCTCCAGTGCAAAACCACTAAATAAATACCCCATCGCTATGAAGAAGATGGCACAAAAGACTGACTGTGATATATAAATCTTTCCAACAACTGAAAGTTTTGTTTAGGGGGGTAGTGACTGATTGTAGCTCTAATAAGATAGCTATTTGATGACTTAACAGGAAATGAGCTTTGGTCTTATTTCCAGCCCATGACTTACATAGAAACTGCTAGTGTAGCAATTAGAATTGTGCGGGCAATCAAGCTGTATGACCAAAATTTGAATGGGCTTGCGGCCAAAGTGTTTCCTTTAATGTCATTACAGTCAGTGAAAAGATTGCAGCTGGATAAGGCTGCAAACTGACTGGTCACTTGTCAGAGTTACTCTTGCCCTGGGTTAGGTGGAGTGCTCGGTGAGGGGAAGCTTGTGCTACCATCACCTCTGTTGTACCTGCTTTTCACGCATCTGTGCTTTGATGTCTATTGCTATTCATGTGACACCTTCCAGTGCTAAGCTTACATGACCTGGATGTGACTTTGCTCAAAGATTCATAACGAACTTTTCACTCCCTCCTTGTGTGTGAGTGGGTGTGTTACTGGTGCACACTGCAGGCGTGTGTGTATACAGCACTTCAAGCACACGGGGCTGTTTCTTAGAATAATTAGCAATAGCGCAAAGTTGAGTCAGTCATCAGTTTCTAATATATTCCTGTATTTTCTTTCATCTCTTAGCTGGTAACTGAATTGTGAGATTAATTGATGGTACTTTAAAGGGTTTATAGACATGGAAATGTGGTGTTTTCATTGAATTACAAGCTTGAGCTCTTTTTCTTTTTTTTTCTTTTTTTTTTTTTTTTTTTTTTTTTTTTTTTTTTTTTCACCAGTGATTCTATCCCAGTGCCTGCCCAAAGTGCAGCAGCTTCAGCGGGAGTGATGGAGAGCATTCCTTTTCTCCTTGTCCTCCCAATCAATCTCTGTATAGCAGAGATTTCCAAGGTGTGGCTGGCTGGGCATTAAGCACTTAATGGCTATGAAGAGAATTTAACATTGTGATGAGTCAGCGGGCCACATTCATCACTGCAGTGTTTGCTCTTCTTTTTGGATATTTACTTAGTATTTTTGTGTTGATTTAAATGAATACGAATACTGTAGTTTTCCTCTTTTTTGCATACACCTCCTACCTGGTATGTTACATGCATTTTGAGATTTGAGGATTTAATTCTTGTGGTTTTGAAAGAAATCTGCCCATTTGGGGCAGATTGTAAATCAAGATTCGTTTTATTTCAGAAATGAGAAAGCGGGCAGGGTAAGGCTATGGAGTAGACACATTTCAGGCAATAGATTGACAGCAAGAACTTTTCAAATGAGTCCTATGTGGGGGAGGTTTCTGCTTTTTTGTAGTAGAACATTTTGAAATTTGGTAGTTTTGTTTATTCATCAAAATATTTATTAAAAATGAAACAAGTGTATTCACCACCTATAACCACAGTCTGAATGGTGGAAAGTTAAACTATGCAGACAGAAAACCTCAGCTGCTTGTCTCTGTTTAAGTCATGTACCATCAACTAATCTTACGTGCTTGACTAATTATAAGAAGGTAGCATTTTTCTTTCTTTATATGCATTAAAATACACACAAAGAATGCTGAAATGTTAATATCAAGCAGACTGTTAAAGTGATTTTTTTTGTTGTCGTTCTTTTACATTTGGACTCCTTCAAATACTAACTGCCAAAGAAACATTCAAAACTTCACATCATGAAAAATGTCTATAGCGACTCAAATCAGTATTTCGGATTCAGAGTGAATGTTGTTATGATGATCGTATTTTAAGCTATGTACTACCTAATACCAGACCTGATCTTCAGTAGTAACAATTCAAAAAAATGTATTCTTTTTTTTTTTTCTTTGTCATAGGGAACACCGATTCAAGGAAGTAAACTCAGACTGCCAGGATATCTATCAGGGAAGGGTTTCCACTCTGGAGAAGACAGCGGCATCCTGTCAACAGCAGCTACCAGAGTTAGAGCTCAGTTTGCAGGTAAGTGTCTTGACTTCAGAGCTTGATCTACCACTTGCTTTGTTTTCCACCTGAATGCGTAGGGTCAGATTAGGGTGTGAGAGAGATATCAGGAGAGTGGGGAGGAGAGAAAGTCCTACTGTCTCCACATTAGTATTGCCAAGGGTGCACATAACTGGGATAATGGTCCTCCGTGCACATGGCTGCACAGCAGGTATGTTCACCTCTGCATGTGCAAATTCATGACTACAACCTTGATAATGGTATCTCAAACGTATCTCCCTAAGGAACTACGGAAGAAGCATTTACTTAAAAGGAAAGGGTTCAGTTCTTCACAGCGTTCAAGTTATTCTCAACTGTGATGGAGCAAAGGGGTCACTTGATCATGACTTGTGCATTTATTTTGAAAGAAGAACTGGGAGCAGCTGTAGGTGACCTTATTAGTGGAATATCCCATAGATATTTTTAAAACAGTTTATCAAAACAGAAAGCAGCGAATCTGTGATCTTCCAGGATCCTCAGAGCAGCTCTGTATAAGGGAGAGGGCTAAATGATTAGAACAGAGATAGCTCTGCTGGCTTTCCCTCACATCTTAAGCTCTGCAGAGCATACTGAGCGGGACTAGAAAATCCTGTTCAAAGAGTAGATGTCTTTTAAGTTATAGGCGATTAGAAAAATGAGCCACCTAAGACTTCAGTTGCAACTTGGTGTTCTTCACACGTACAGGGAACCAGATTTGTCAAGATCAAAAAGATTCAATAAATAATTGGAAAGTTATGAAAAAGCACATTAATGCTTTTCTGCTTAAGATGCTTTGTTGTGGTTTTTTCTTCGTGGCACATTGTCTGGGCAGGCTTTCACTTTAGCAGGCTTGCTCAGAGCTGATTTACTCAGCCCTTTGTTTGTGAGACTGTATACTCTGCCCTTGTTTACTTACAGCTTTCAACTGTATAGGTTTGATTTTTTTTAAAAAAGATGGGTATGCATTTAAAAATTAGGATATTCATCTGCATCTGCAAGGTACGTGTATTGCGAAATCCTGAATGCATGAAAAGGCCAGATACCGAATTCTTCCAATTCATAGCTAAGAAAATGGCAGGGGAAAGAAAGGATCTGGCTGTTGAGTGAGTATACAATGCATGTCTAGTAAGTCAAGAAAAGTTGCCAGGATAATACATTTCTAATGAGATGTGAGAGTGATGAATTAACTATGTCTCAGCATTTGATCTCGCATTTCCTTCCCTTTAGTGGGAGATGTGGCATGGTTTTATGCTCTCATTGTCTAGCTTGTGTGGCAGAGGTCTAAAGTTTAGTTTGTGCAATGAGGAACTTTTGGGGTTGCCAACGACCTAGGAAAGACCTGCACGCCTGTTCCCTCCTTACCTCTCATGCTGATGGAATATCTTTTCTCTTTCTAGAAACCAGAAGAACTCCAAGCAGACCTGGAAGCCGAGCAGGAAGCAAGGCTGGCAGCAGGTCAAGTAGCCGCCGAGGCAGTGATGCATCTGACTTTGACATTTCAGAAATCCAGTCTGTATGCTCAGATATGTCAGAGACTGTTCCTGCTACAAGCAGACCAACACCCCGAGCAGGTTCTCGGCCAGGATCAGCCAAGCCTTCTAAAATTCCAACTCCCCAGAGAAGGCCACTAGCCAGTAAATTGGACAAGTCTTTGAAGAGATAATATGATTGGCTGTGTAAAGGTCTTTTCCTTTTGCATTAAGTATTTAAGTTCGTAAGATGTAAAATATTATGTAGAAATTATTGTGAAATATCGCAAGAGGTGGATTTTTAATTCTGCAGATGGCCTTATTTGTGTATTTGTCTTCTTTTATTTTATGTGTATAATTTTTGTCAGATTTGGTTTTGCCATATCCTGTGAGAAGGGGAAAGAGTTCTAATGTAAACTAACAGTTGTACACAGTAATGTGTAGAAAGTACACTAAAAATAATTCCGAATGTACAGTGTACGGAATGTACAGTAAGTCTCTGCAACCTGACTAAAGTAGGCCTATCACTATGTCATTAGTTAACAGTAAAGGATACCTCATGATTTTTCTTTAAAAAAAGAAAAAGAGAATACTAAAAAGCCAAAAGACACAATTACACATTTTGAGCTAACTGAACACTAAAGGATGTACGTCAAAACTACTAAGGAATACAAACCCACATTCACAGTACCCTTATTTATACAGCATCTCTCAGAGAACTCACAGAGTTAATTAAGCACTTGCCAGTAATATAACTCCAATACCTTGCAGCATTTCTGTGCCATTGCTTTCAATGAGGGCAGACACATTCTGGATATCTGAACTATTATTCTGTAAGAATATCGATATAAAATGCATTCATGTAAATGTGAGGTTTTCTTTTGCTTGAGTGGGTGGTAGCACTGTATCATTGAACTCATTTTGTATCAAAGCAATTTTGCTTGCAGAAAGCTCCGAAATAAACATGTCCCTTAACTTTATTTCTATTGTATTTTTATTTCACAGGAAGATGATTTTCTGCATTATGTCTTAGGGCATATATCACTTCCGATGACCAATAATTACCATAGGAACATAGGTTTTAATGTAATTTCCCATTATCAACAATCAGATTTTGGTTAGCTACTATATTTGTTTAATAAAACACTAAATTGCACATATCAGATCATGTGAAATTATATGTAATTATTGTGTTGACAATTATTTTCTCCATATTAAACTGTACATTTATATACCATGTGTGAAAGGTGTAAAGAGTAGTTCAGTTGCTCTTTCTGTCAGTGAAATATTTTTGGTATTGATGGATTCTTTGAAAGGATTCATAATAGTTTATTTTCAGCGGGAAGAGGGTGCAGCTTCAAATAAGAGTGCTGTAGAGCAGCTGGGTAGATGCTGTGGTAAGTAGTGACGGAATCCCTAGAAATTCAAAACGCTCAATAATATCAGTAAGACTCCAGTAGAATTGGGCCAACGTGGCAGGCTGAATAGTCAAAACCTGACTGTTCGTATACCAGAAGATGCCATATCTTTAGTAGAGGAATTTTAGGGTAAGACTAGTTTATGGTTGGTCCCTTAGCATGCTGAAAATGAAGCGGAAGCTCAGCTGATTACATGCAGGTAGTGGCGATATCTGCGTTCTCTGCTAGCACTTATTGGCAGGATTACTAAGATAATGTGCTCTGAGTTGTCACAAGAGCTTCCTGCACGCTCACCAATTGACTCACGCAATCAGTTTGTAAGAAACAGAAAAGATAATACTGAGAAGAGAATTCAGTCAGTCAAAATCCACTGTGTCAGGATTTCCTCACAGAGTTCGTGTGAGTGTTTGTAGAAAGCAGACGGTAACCGGTCCTACTGCAGCTGGTTTTGGGAATCAGTGCAGACGTTTACTGAACTCTACAGCACCAGTCTCTGCTGCGGTGCTTTATATTTCCATGTTTCACCTCTCCTGTGGCTGTCATTCGTCCAATGATTGCTTCTCTGCGACATAAATAAATGTGGATTATCTGAACATTGGCCTAATGGCCAAGAAGCCATCATGTAAAGAGGAAAATGAAATTGTTAAGGTCTCAGCTTATAGGCAAGTTCTCGGGGTAGGAGTCACTGTCTGCCAGCAGCATTTAAGAGAGACCAAACCACAGTAAGTGATAAGTAACTCAGTTTTGGTGAACTATTTTTGTAAAGAGAGAAGTTGTATTCAGTTGCTATCTTCCTGTAATCCAAAAATACTTCTTCTTTGGTACTAGCATAAACGAGAGAGGAAGGATCAGCCCCATAACCAGTTCCCCACCTTGTTCAGTCATGCGTGAGTTTTTACGTAACCTCATCATCAGAGATGCATTTCCTCCCTTTTATTATCATCCGTCTAATAACAGGAGTTGGTCATAAATTCACCCCGCCTGCTGGACGACCATGAGTAGAGTCAGCGTTGCAGTGTGGCTCAGACTCTTACACCTGCATAGTCTACGATTCTCGTGTGCAGTGAGGGAGCAGAGGTGAGGGCGAGGGAAGGAGGTTTGGAAAGCCGTGGTGAGAACCATATTGTTTAGTGAATAGTATGTATTTAGCATTTGGAAAAGCTGGCTCAGTTCTAGGCACCTTTACTTTTTCAGTCATTTTCAGCTTTGTGCATTTCTGTTTTGCTGCCTTCAAAATGGGAAAGCGTCCACAGAATTTTCTGAAATCTGCAAGTGTGACCTGTAACTAAAAAATGCACCGTTAGAAGAACGTAGTGATGCCTTACGGCCCAGGCATCCTCAGCTTCTTCAGTCTAGGTGTATTGTGAAGCTCTTAATTACATGCTAATATAACAGGTTACAGTAATTCAGGCTTTGCCTGCAGCACATCTCCTCACAAAAGCATAGGGATGAGGTTATATGCGATCTTTAATTTAAAAATTAATGCGTTTTGTAAAAATAAACTCTGGTGCAAGCAGCTGTGCCATACCATAGTCAGCAGCAACGTTTGAACCTGTAGATTCCTCTGCCGTGTCTGCCATAGGACTGGCAAGACTTACCTAGAGCCCACAGTCTGTGTGTGAGAGAGGCCCTAGTGCTTATTACCTGTGTGGGTCACTGGATGCGGCAAGAGGATGTGTTGCTGAGCGCTGCCTCTAATGTTCTGTAAATAACCACAGGGATGGAAAATAAGCGTTGCCTGGTTTGCTGCGTCTCAGTATGGCTGCCCTAACAGCTTCCGGGTGTTTCCAGTTCTTGGGCTGTGTGGTAGCGTCGGAGCTCGTCCTGGGCTAGTGGTACGTAGCTGGATGTTTGCTCTAACTGCGGGCCATAGTGGTGATCTGAGGAAGTTTGTATCTTCGCGCAAGGTGAGTGGAATTTTGTAGAACAAAGAAAAGGTGCTTTCCTAATGAAAACTGTTCTCTCTGCCGAATTTGAATAACCTGTTTGCAGACACGGAGGTGGGAGAGATGATTGGCTTGGTTGCTTGCTTTTTTTTCCCCAATAGTGTTGGCAGGTTAAATGCAGGTAGGTTACTCATCTCTGTGGAAAAAAGAAGTTGTATTTGTTAAAAAGGGGAATGTTGCAGAGGAAAAGAGAGCTCTTCAGAAATAATGGATGAGTCAGCAGCTTAAATTTCACGTAACTTGCATGAAAATGCTCAGTGGCTGATACTGTTGAGGTATTTTTTATTCAGATTTAAGTCCTTCTGTTAAGACTTGTTCCGAGCTTGGCTGTTGTGAATGAAGTGGTATCTGACCCGAAGCTAAAAGAGTCTTGGGGGTTGTCGTTTCATAATTAAGTAGTTCTGCTGAACTAAAACTGTTCAGATGATAGCCTGAATTGCAGCTCAGGGTGCTGAAATGGCGTCTCTGTATTTGAAGGTTGAAGGAAAGAGTGATGAAGGTGAATTGCGTAACTTAGCTGGCATCCTGGATGAGCACATACGAGAAAGTTAATAGATGTGTTCTTAGCGCTTCAATGATTGAGTATGAGTAAGAACCCCAAACCATAAATCAGGCCCTGTCAGCATCTACAATGTTTTTTGTTCCTCCGGGAGGAGGCAGCCAGAGCGATGATAGCTCTGTCCTGACAGGCAAAGCTGACTTGGAGCTTTTTGTGGGGGTCATGATGGTCTTTCCAACATTTAGAAAAATGGCCAACGCCATTAATTTTTTTTTCTTCTTTTTGAGGCTTCATCATTGCTCTTCCAAGTCCTCTTTTATTGGCAGAATAACGGAGACCTAAGGACCTATGGAAGAGTTTGCACTGTCTGGGCTATTTTTAAAGGTGATGAGTTCATATGATAAAGAAATATCTATATTTAAAAGCCTGTGATCAAAGCGTAAGACAGGAAACGAGTCAGTTCAAAATGAGGACCAACAAAATAGGCTTCTAAGCGCTGCGAATACTGAGCGACTCCGCATTTGCTGATCAGAAGAGGGGGTGTAGCTTCGCTTCTAGCAACACTGATTTGAAGCTTTATAGACCAAGTTGACAAAACAAGGTAACGTGGGGCAGATGGTGTTCACCAAAGGCTGCTACAGGAACCGAAGGGTGAAGTAGCTGAGCTGCTGCCTGGAGTCCTCTCATCTCATGTGAACATGAGAGGACTGGAAAGTGTCTAACATACAATGTAAGCTTTTTCTTGAAAGGTACTGGTAAGCTCTGGGGAAACTGGCGATCAGTTTGGACTTGAAAAAATGATAGAAGCAATAATAAATGATATATTAGTGGAAACTTGAATAATTATACTATGGAAGAGTTGGCTTAGCTTCTGGAGGGAAGTCACACCTTACAAGCTGCCTGGAAGCCCTTGAAAGGATCAGTTAGTGTGGACAAAGGTTGAGGTAGACCACATGGCTTTGTGAAAAAATTCAACCAGTTCTCAAAGGACTAAGCACTTACAGGATCAGAAGAAAGGTCTTCATGAGGATAAATAGCATGTTGAAAGCTAAGACAGACAGTGTCAGAGAAGGTGGTCACTTTTAACAGCAGAAAGACGTCTGCTGTCAAGCCCTTGACAGGTTTTAACACAAAGCTGAAAACGCTGGCTCAGAAGTCCCCAAAGTGCACGTTGTTGGAAGGGTGCTCTGGAAAAAAGTACCACTGCGTTTCTGTGATTCATCGTGCCTCTTGGGAGGTGTGCATTGCTTTCCACTGACACTGAGGATCCCGCAGTGACTAGCTCAGCCCTAGCCAACTAACCTTTAGATGGCTAAATTAAGTAGAACGAATCCCACCCCAAATCAGTGAGTTTATTTCTAGCTAAGGGTAACGTGGGACGGGATTTTCATAAATGATTTGGAAGTTCTGCTGCTGCTGGCGTTTATCCCTTGCACGCCCTTTTGGTGCACTAAATGTATTTTAGGGATATGCAAAGCATGGACCATCATATAACTTGGCACCGTTTCTGGTCACATTCGGGAAATGCAAACCATATAAAGAGGGCGGAGAATCCAGTCACGTTATTGCCCTCAAAGACTTTGGGAGCTTTTGAGCATTCCTGGATCCTTCAGCAGCAAACTCAGGAGCAAGCAAGTGCGTTCCCCTCTGTTCTGCTCCCAGTCACATATACCTCTGCAAGGTACCTGCAAATCCTGTTTCCTTTGGGTTCTCCAATCACTCACCCCACGGGGGTGCACCGGTATTCTAGTAAAGGAATGCATCTTTCATGGGACGCTCTGGCAGGCCATGCATATCTTCAAGACCCAAACCATTTAAAAACTTAAGTCATTGAAAAGGATGCCACAGTAACGTGTTTCTCTTCAAGTGCCTATGGATCAGAGGAAGATAACAGAAAGGGGTTTTCCCAAAAGACATGAGCTATTCGTTACTTTGGTGTGGTTGCTTTGGGGTTGGTTTTTTTCCCCTATTTGCATTCTAAATAAGCATGATTGAGGGTGGCCATGCATAAGTAGCTCTTTCTGGAATGAAGAAAAATAAAAATAATTAAGTAAGTGTTAGGTTCTGGGTGCGATGAGTATTTACTGAAAACTCTGTCTTTGAATAGCTCTCCATTCAGTCAGAAATTAATCCAGAGCACAGTTTATTATATTGGACCTCAAGGGCAAAACACAGACGTTCATTTTAAAGCAAATTTAATTTGTTCTGTAAAAGTGCAATGGGATGCAGTAAACAAATGACAAATAAATTAGGCAAGCCTAATGCCATTTTCAAAAGGCAGGCAAAATGCTAGCCGTGAATGCTGTTTCCCCAGATCGTTATTGTTTTTTAACTTGCAGAATATATTTGCAAGTGCTTGGTACAGTTGTTCTGAACTGTACGGCAGCTCTGCAGCATTTCTTGTTAAAACGAGCAAACTGAATTTTCCAGCCCGCGTGCGTGGCTCTGTAACAAAAGCCCGAGCGATGCTTTCCACGGCCAGATGGCGAGGAGGGTGTGCGAGCCGCGGCTCCTGAACTCGGGCTGAACCTCCCGGTTATGGTCCCCGCGCAGGCACAGCTGCCTCCTTGCCCGGGAGGCCTGGCAGCGGCTGGAGAGAAACGGCCTGTCGGGAGGCGATGGCTCATTAATTCTGCCGATGCTTGGGAAGATCCTTAGCCTGACCACAGCGGTTTCAGATGCTGGAAAGCCTTCGTAAGCCCGCTGATGTAGTCACTTAGCCAACACTGACTTCTCCGTGTGATTTTTTTATACACACGCTGCGTTTATCTGGGAGATGAAATAATGAAGAAATAATCTTTAATAATCTGTTACCCTCCCACAATTCATGCGGGTTTTTTCCCTTTCTTTTTTTTTTCCCCCAGCTTATGAGGACTTATTAAATCTTTCCAGATTTTTGAGGAGAGTTTTGTTCTTAATGATGCAAAAGAATTTTAATGTAGCTCTCGCTAATGGAAAAGTTCTTAATTACCGATGGAAACTTCAGCCCCTGAATGAGCACTTAGTATTTAGTAGCTTTAAGCTTTCCATGGGAGAGAGCCCCTCCTCCCCTCTGAGCTCCCACTGTCTTTCCAGTGATGTGTGGATGACTCTCCAAAACTGTTGCCGTGATCTCATCCAGTAAAATAACGCTGATCAGTACCAGCCCAAACCCTCCGTCAGGCTGCAGCGGCTACAGGGCCATTAGGCTACTGCCACCACCCTCTCTGCTCTTTGCAGGAGCAATGCCTTGAGGAGGTCAGCGCAGGGGGGAAGCTCTGCCCTCTCAGCAGCAGAGGGTAACAAAATGCGGCAGCGGTCGGTCTATGGGCAGAGCTGGTGGCTGGGGTGGGTGGCAGGAGGCTGCTTGGTGGCCCGGTTTCACGAGAACAGGCTTTCTGTAATGGCTGGGCACGCTCTCCCCCAGTGGCAAGAGGCTTTATTTCCCCCAGCCAGACCATGCTGCTGCTGAGAACATTCTGTACACGTTGGACCTGTCCGCTTTCTAGTGTCAAGTGGCTTCATCAGGCTCAGGACTGGTTGCTTCTTTCTGTTAGTCACCGTATCACGAAGTGGTGGCGTTCTACAGAGCAAGAATTGGCCCAGGAATTTCCAAAGTCTGCAACTGAGTAGCTCTTTACTTAGTCAGGAATAGTTATTAATAACGTCACCTGTTAGCTGCTCTTGTGTTTCCTCTTTGGCAGGAATCTGAGCGTCAACTCTTCGTGTCCTCCACAGGGGCTTTCTGAAAGAATTCCCTCCACGGGGAACTGAAAGAATGTGGCAGGTGGGAATTTGGGAAACCCGATTTCCTTTTCTGAAGGTGTACGCATGTAAGTGTGTGTTGAATCCGTAGCTCCAAGTACTTGCACAGGAGGTGAAGGTGGGACCATGCCATCACCTTGTGTGTCCTGCTGGTCCAAGGAGGTAGACCAGGATTTTATGCTACTTGCTGCAGCATGTGAGTTCCTCGTAGGAGTAACTGAGTAGTGGGACTCAGACCTGTAAGATACAATTTGTTCTTTTCTAACCTTCCCTCAAGGGCAGGATGTTGTGTGTGGTGGAGATGCCCAGTTTGGTCGTGTTTCTTTATTTGCAAATCTCCATGATTTTCGTGTTGTAGGGACTGTTGAAGATGTATTCATGTCTCCTCCTAATGGAAAGTAATAATTTTTTCCTTTTCTCTTGAATATGGCTGAAATTTAGAATTAATGCCTCTAAAAACTGTCTTTGAAAGAGATGGAAATTTCTCTTTTTGTAGGAAATGCCATTGTGTTGGAAGGGGCAGAACCGATCTGCTGTGGTTTTTATTAACCGTGATTTGAGTTAAACTAGTTCTGGCAGAAAAGACAGGTATAAAAATGCAGACCCATTCCTTTGTTTTATTAACTTTTTCTCTGGTTTGTGTTATTTTTGTCTAGTGAAACACCAGTAGAAGTAGACAAATAGTCAGGAATTTCCTAAATAGCAATGCAAACTAAAAAGGGGGATTATCAGCTGGAGTTGAGTTTTTCAATCAAAATGGCAGAGATTAAGGAATTTTTTTCCTTGTCTTCGATATCTGCCCTGCTGTATACAGGAATGCATTTTCATATTATGTCTTTATATATTACTAGTCAGAATGCTATGTTATTAAACTCTAGGGTATAAGATGTGGACTCCGACTCTACATAAATAAAAGCAAATGTTTTCAACTGAGTACTTAAGTGATGTTGAAGGAGTTTGAGTGCAGGTACAGTGATATCATTTGACCATTAAAAAAAAAAAAACTTCCGCAAAAATACATAATTGTGCAATAATTATGTAGGGTATGATTGTTAAAGTACTGAAATTGTTTAGAAGCACCTGTTGGATGGGCAATATTTTAGGCAGCTGGGTTAACGTCAAGTGTTGATATGGACAGTTCTGTTTTGGGGGTTGGTGGTGGCTTTTTGTGATTAAGTGCCTGCGCGTGAGCTTACCAGATCCAGGTCGTTTGCAGTCTGGCACAAGGATGTATACATGCTGTGGAAGGTAGAGTTAGAGATAAAATCAGTTGGATTAAAACCCAAGAGGAGAAGACATCATTTTGTTGTAGTGATATTAACTTTCACGGAAACGTTTTTGCCATAAATTGTACTGTGTAAACTCACTTGTGTAGTCTCAGACTGGAGCACCAGCTGCGTCTATCGCTGGAGAGATCTAGTTAACAATGCATGTCAGAGAAAATTATAGCATAATTTATTCATGCCCCTTAGAATAGCAGAAATAAGGCGGCAAACCTCGTGCCTGTAGACAAAAGGTTTTGTCCTAGTTGGTGTCCTGTCCAAGGATGCTGCATCACAGTGATAAAAAGCCACTGTGATGGACGACAAAGAAAAAGCATATTAAAGCTTAGTTCCTAATTAAAGTCTGAAATAAGTATGCAGTTCGAGTAGAAATAACTGATAGACTTGCCAATTAAAGCGAGAGCAGCAAGTCCTGTAGCACAAAGCTGCTTTCCTGGCTCTGAGCGTGTGGGTGGGTGGGGGCTGAATTTGGGATTGACTTGATCAAGCCTGGAGAAAGATGGCCAAAAGTCAAGTTAAATTTATATTTTTAAACATCAGTGTTTAGTTGTGTTTTCTGTCAAGGTTTTTCTTCACTTAGTCTTTCAGGAGGGAAGTCTAGCCAAAAGAAAACAAGGAGTCTCAGATTTAATGTCGTATCTTGCAATAGCTGTTCTTTGGCAGCGGTCTGTTTGGCAGTAAAGCAGAAGATGAACAGTGCTTCTTCAAGCCAACACAACATCAGGAGAGTCTTTACACAGAAGGACTTTGCAAAATGGTGTAAAGAGACAAGTTAGTGTGTCAGGCTGGATGATATTGGGGCATTTCTTGAGCTGGTATTTCTTGACACAGTTCTGTAAGGCACCAGTATAAAGCACTTACGTTGGTGTTCATTCTATAATTACAAGAAAAAGAAGTCAAATTACTGGAAGTATGAAAAATATTATATGTGATAGTTTCCTGGCTACTCTTGGTTTGCCTCAGAAATGCTCTGGTGATGCTATGCTTCCAATAAACATTAATATAACAAAACACATTCTGTTTTCAGCGCTCCTGATGGTGACTCTCCTCTCAAATCTCTAACTCTTTGTTGTCTGGTCTAGTGAAGTGGTTACGGCACTTTGCCAGCACTTTTCCTCTCTCACTAAACTAAAGGCTGTATCAAGACCGATGACTTGCAGAGTTGGAAAAATAGAGATGGCATTTCTTGCTCATAGCGGGTTGGTTTTCTTGTTCTTGGATTTCACAGTTCTGGGCGGAAAAATTATAGTGACTGGTTGGTATTTCTGTTCCCTGTGCTGAATAAAACCGAGAAATGAAGTGCAATGTGAGAATGCAAAAGTCAATATATATGAGTATTTTGAAAAATCCCAAGTAAATACAGGTCTAACTTTAATCTTCAGTGGTTTGCCTCAGGATATTTTTTTCCTGTTCGTACATATTTCTTCCTAGAATATCACAAACAAAGTTCACCTTGAGAATGGAATTTAAAATGTACTGAAACACTTTTTTTTTCCCCTTCTCTTTTTTCTGCAGCCAATAGGTGGTTGATTTAGAAAGGGATAAGTATTCTATGCACTTCCAAAGCTTCTCTTATGTTAGAGATAACATGTTATCTAAATTTGGCTCCAAAGAGATGTTTAAATTAAAAAGCAGATGAGATGGGAGAGCAGCAAAACACCTCTTGGTGAAGTTAGAATTGCTCTGACCAAGGTGGCCCGAAGAGAAACAAAAGATGCATTTGCTAAAGGTAGCAGGGTAGAAGTGTCCAGCCCTTGTAGGAAGTGTCCTAAATGCAAACCTGGGATTGCTGCGGCACTGCTGGTCCCTTATTCTGGTATCTGTAACCTCTGCGGAGTGCTGCTCTGCTCTTACCATTTTACAAGCAAGACAGCTGAAGAGCAGAAAGAAGGGAAGCAGGAATATGCCGCCTTTGCAGATAGGAAATGGAGAAGCAGATTAAGCAATTTGTCTGGGAATATTCAGGAAATTTGCTGGCAAATCAGGAAACTGGTTTTGCATGTGCTAGTCTTCATCAGGTCCTCAACCTGAAAAGAACGTCCCTGTCATTCGAGCACATGGTTATTTAATGACATCTTTTTAGAAACCTAAATTTAATGCTGCTTGTCGGAAAAGACATCCTGAGTTATCTGGAAACCTAAATTATGATTAATTTAAAATATAGTTAAATGTCAGTGTTTACTCATAGAGGATTGTCTGGTGGAGGAGGCACTGGATGTGCTAGGTACAAACATACGAATCAAGCAATTGCACTACACTGTGCCCGTCGAGTGTTTCTGCTAGGGAACACAGGCTAGGGGGAAACACGAATATGAATTTATCTTTCAGTTTGGGGCTCTGGAATGTTTCTGTTTTAATAGCGTTCTAATAAAATCAAAACACTGAATCTTTCCCAGCAAAGATATAAATAGAAAGTAGGCACCCTCCTTCTTATACAGAAAGATAAACTGCAAAAGGAGATCGTTCACAAAATGGAAAAACTCCAATAAAAAAAGCTGACATTTTACTTGTATCTCAGAGCTGCTGCACTTCTGTAATAAGCAGCTGTTATTTCTCTTTCATTTTCCCATGTAATTGATTTATTCTCGTGACTGAGAATGGCATGATGCCGCACGAACAAGACAAATGCCCTTTTTGCACAGTGGCCTCTCCGTGCCTCTGACGGGTGAGCTGATGGTGATCTTAAAGCCTAGATGGCCTCAGCAGCTTTGGGGCTGTGCAAAGCATGGAACCAGAACCCACTAGGAAGATAGGTCAAAAGCCCTGTGTTACAACCCACATCATGTTCATTTGGGTCTGGGACTTGCTCTGCAGGTGATGCAAAACTGGCAGGAGCGGCTGACCATGGGCATTCAGAGGGATCACGACAGGTTGGAGAAATGGCAGGCAGGAACTCTGTGATGTTCACCAAAGGGAAGTACAAAGTCCTGCACCTGGGGAGGAATATCTCCAAGCCCCAGGACAAACTGGGGGCTGACCAGCTGGGGAGCAGCTTTGCAGAACAGGCCCTGGGGCTCCTAGTGGACACAAAGTTGACCGTGAGCCAGCAACGTGCCCATGTGGCAAAGGCAGCCAACAGCATCCTGGACTGCATTAGGAAAAGCATTGGCAGCAGGTCAGGGGAGGGGATCTTTCCGCTCTGCTCAGCACTGGTAAGGCCACACCTGGAGTCCTGTGTCCAGTTCTGGGATCTCCAGTTCAAGACGTGGACATGCTGGAGGCAGCGCAGCAAAGAGCCACAATGATGAAGGAACTGGAGCGTTTTACATAAAAAGAGTGTGTGAGAGTGAGGGAGCTCTCTCTGACTAGGGGAAAGATGGGAGTAAAGGTGGAAGCAGACTCCTCTCAGTGGTATCCTGTGAAGGGACAGAAGGCAATGGGCACAAGTTGAAATACAGGAAGAGTACTTAGAAGTAACTTTTTGCACTGAAGGCGATTGTATGCTGGAACAGGTTGCCTAGACAAGTTGTGGAGTTACCATCCTTGGAGACATTAAAAACCTGACTGGACCTAGTCCTGAGTGACATGCTCTAGCTGACCATCTTCTGAACAGGTAGACAAGGCTTAGGAGCGTGAAAGAGAAGGGCAAAGAAACAAAGTGATTTGCTGAAGGCAATCTGCAAGTCCTATCTCCCTTATTCCTTGCACAGTGCTCTATTCACAAGTCCAACCCCCCCGACCAAACCCCCCCCCCCGAAACACTCTGGATTTTGTTTCAAGGTCTGCATGGGTAACAAATGAGACATGAATGCACAGCTCTCGCTTGTTATAAATATACTAATATAGATCATATTTGTGAACCAAGTTTGCCCTCCATTCAGCACTTTGGGGAAACAGAGGTACATTCATTCCGTGAGAACCTCTTCAAAGATCTATTCACAGCCACTCATGGGAAGTGCTACATCTCTGGGCATGTGCGAGAGAAAAAGAACTTTAATTGAATGCATGAGTAACTAACTGACTGCCAGATTGTGACTGGCCTCTGTAAAAGCCCAAGGTTGCACATGTTCTGCGGGGAGCACAAAACCACTGCAGGGCCACCCCGTCCTCTTACTCTCTGTGAGCTGCCCAGTAGGCCGTGCACTGCAGAATGAAGGCAAATGCCCACCTGCTCTTTCAGGGTACCTATGGGATCTAAAAACTCAGCTCTATGCAATATAGAGCTTTCATTCTGCTAAGGGACCTCCTAAATATGGCTCCTATCGGTGTACAGAGCTGTGAGCTGTAGGTACTCAGATAGAGTTGAATGTTTTTAGATTTGTATAGGAGAGGAAAGATTCTGAAACGCTGGGAATCAAGACTAGTCTGGGGCACAAAAATACTGTGAAATGGAAGGGACAGTTTCATGGTTTTATGCAGCATTCTTTTGACTGTTTGTCTCTATAGGTACAG
>VZSC01000333.1:71868-115056 GCA_013398225.1 Steatornis caripensis | reverse complement strand
CCATTCACTGTGGCAGTTGCACCTAAGCACCACTCTGACCCAACTCCCTTTCACAATCCCTTCACACAGTAAGTAATAGAGTGAATCTTGCCATCGAATTCTGTAAAGTCACACTTTTTTACAAACTCATATTAAAAATCACTTTTCCCTCATAGCTTTGGTGGTGATTCTTTGAGCGACCGTTAAACCTTAACCACTCTCCCCCGCGACAAGTAGCAGTAATTTGTGTATCAAGGTGATGGGGGCTTTGGCAGTCATCAAAGACTACTTTACAGACATATCTGCAAGCCAGTAGAGCCACTCAGACCAGATAGCATTTGTCAGGCGATGATCCTGAGCTGGCAATGATATCACAGCATTGGGCTGTCAGACAAATCTGTTGGCAAAACAGAGTGAGGCAGAGATGTAGCAGATGCTTGCGGTAGTTGCATAAACTCTTGGAGGAGGTGATGGTGAAACTGGAAGTGAGGTGCTAGGAAGAGTGAGATAACGCAAAAGATATTTTAGGACAATCGTTGCTGCTTCTTTCAAGAAAAGGCCCATGTGTGGATCTCCAGGGAAGAGCTCGTGGCTGGCGACCTGAGAGGAGCAAGATGCTGTCCTGCATTATTCAATACAGGTTCTCTAGAAAGACCAGGTTAAAAAATCCTTTTGATGTCAGCAGCTCCCCACTTTCTGCCTGGATGTCTCTCTGAGCTGAATTTTCTGAGGCACTCAGCCTTCAAGGAATTACATTAACCGTCATGCTTCTGCTTGGTCGAGGCTTCACCCTCGACCCTTCCCTTTCCTGTGATGTGCTCAGAAGTGGTGTACATGCACAACTTAGGGCCTCATGGGAGCTACGTGCTATCAATTTCCCTCCAAACTGATCTGAAAACCTGACGTGAGTAAAGGAAGAGGTAGTACCTGAAGAAAACATCATAGAAGTAGGAGAAAGTAGCAGAAAATGTGGGCTGGGATTAAAAAGTGGTCAATGTTACTTGTCTGGGGCTTCCAGATCCATTTTTTCCCAGGTTGATTCAAAATTTGTAGCTTGCATTATGAAACCAAGTGTGCAGTCATGTGGATCAAGACAAGCTAAGCACTCATCCTGCCTGGGATTTTCAGAGCAACATGACATTTTCCAGACAGACACAGCTGTGCCGGAGCAGTTAGAAAACTGGAATAGTTTTCTTGCAGTGTTAATTTCCATGGGTTATATTTCACTTTCTTCTCGATGAAATGAAATTAATTGTCTTTTTCTTTTTTTTAACTGAACTTTAAAAAATTGTGTGAGGTAATCAAAAGTCTAACTGCTTTTGTTCAACTATTGATGGAGCTGTTGTGCTTGCTGTGGCTGGGAATTCTTTCCCAGCGATGCTGAACAAAACCAAGACCTATTTCTGTGATGTGATGTGTTATTCTATGTTTTATTTATTCAGTGTCTTTCACTGGATGATTTAATGCAAGATACTGTAGATAGTAAAATATCCATGAGCTTAAAAAATGTCCAGACAACTAACTGAAAACTATTCTATTGAAAGGTATGAAATAAAAATACATAACCTTTGGCTTAGGAATGAGCTGAGCTGCAAATGGTTGGGTGCTGGGAGGGTGTACCAGGGAAATATCAAAATACATTAAAATATGTTGCACTTTCCTTGGGCAGCCTCATCTGTATGGATTGCAGTGTTGGTGTTAGTTAAGAGTAACATGCTTATATTTTGTCTCTTTAAAAAAGTGCCATAAGGGGGTTGCAATTGTATCTGGACCTTACTGTTATGGCTTGTACTGTCCTTCATGGTACAGAAGAGATAGGACTTAGGTTAAGAGCTTTTCCTGTTGAAGCTGCAGGACATAAGCAGCATCCTATGAGTGCTTCTCGTTCTTTATGACCTTGACTGAAAGCTAAATGCATCTGTATCTGATTAGGGTCACTAGTCAGTGTTTTCTTAAATTCTAGGTCAGGGAAGAGAATAATTAATAGACTTACAGAATAACTCAATCTGGAAGGGAGCTCTGCAGGTCTCCAGTTCAACCTTCTGCTCAGAGCAGGTCTATCTTCAAAATTAGACTAGTGTGCTCAAGGATTTGCTTGCTTTCAAGTTTTGAATATCTCCAAGGGCCAAGATTTCATGATCTCTGGGCACTTGTCCTAGTGCTTAATCACTTGGAATTTCTTACAAAGTCAGAAATTCACCTGCTGCAACTTCTGTCTGTTGTTTCTTTCCCTTACACTGTCCGCATATGCGAAGAGTTGAGCACACTTTATGTAGTAGAAGAAAGCACCAAGACCCATTTTTAGCATTCTTTAGGCTAAAAAACCTAACCAGTTCACTCCAGCCTCTCCCAGCAGTGGTTTTGCTAGGCATCTCATTAAAAGACAAACTACCCCCATGCATGGTGAGCCAGCCCAGACCTGCTCACAGCCAACACTGACCATGATCAGCATGCCTGAAGGCGTAAGGCACATCACGGGACAAACATGCTGAACTATTAAACTGCAGAGGCAAACAGAGGCGCTATGACCTAGTTGCCTGAGACTGGATCTGGTGATACAATTCAGCTATGAAAACTGAAAGGGATGAAGGTTGATAAGCAGTGAAGGCTACTCTGGCTGGTTTTCACAGACTGGGTGAGTGTACCCATTCAGCACTACCATAATTTGCTGTAAGGTGTGTGTGAACATTTTCAGTCTGTCTTGGTACTGCTAAACACTGTAGAAATGGAAATAGCAATGTTGTGGGAAATTAAACTGTTGATTGTAGCATATAGAGCTGGGTAGGATTTTTTTTTTTTTACCAAGAGCTTTGTTATTGAAAACTATCCATAAATTGACACCGAAACCAAAATTTAGTAAGTAATGTGCAGAAACGTACTCAGCATGGCAAAAATTTCACCTGAAAAGGTTTCTCTTAAGTGACATGTAACTTTTGATAAGAGTAAAGAAAGCAAAGCTCATAGCTTTCATGGGGGCTGTCAATGTTGAGGGAAACCTCATCTGAAATCCAGGCTTGGGAGCCGGCAGTATTGCAGGGAGTGGGAGGTCTCTGCAAGTGCAGATCTCTCTTTTTCTTCATGAAATAGTGCAAAAAGTCTCTCTTTTGTCTGATGCAAAAGGAAACCAGATAGTGAAGGATCAATAGTTTATGCAAAACAGAATTATTCTTCCCTGGCTGTCCGTGATATTATGCAGTCCTAGGCTTCCCGTATGTGTTCACAGGATACAAGTGAATAATTTCCAACAACAAATCAACAATGTCCTCTTGTTATTTGCCATTTTATTTCAGTTGTTTTTTACGTTTATTTTTCAAAACTTTTTTTTTATAAGCGTCTGTTTTATTCCCTCAAAATTGGATGAAACTACTCATACAAGAATGATAGAATAGCTACAGGTCTTTCAGCAAATAACTAGGAGCTTGGACAATTACTTTTCTGTTACGGAAGCTGCATTAAATTAAGGCTTTATCAACAATGAATGAACATTTCTCGGTTACATTTATTTTTCCCAGATACACTTCACCTCTAGATCAGTAGAATATTTCAGCTTCCAGTGCTAAAGATCTAGAATCTTTCCTTGTCACGTGAATTCATTTTTTTATGCAAAGAAATAGGAAATGGGTAAGACATGCGGCTATATTTTAGGTCTAGTTGCAGCATTCAACAAAATTCTGGTTCCAAGAATGGCATGGAGCACTGAATTACACTGGACTTATGTTTCTCTGTACCTCTTGTTACTCCTCAGCTTTTCTGATTTCTCTTACCTCGGCAAAAATGTAAGTTTTNAATGGGTAAGACATGCGGCTATATTTTAGGTCTAGTTGCAGCATTCAACAAAATTCTGGTTCCAAGAATGGCATGGAGCACTGAATTACACTGGACTTATGTTTCTCTGTACCTCTTGTTACTCCTCAGCTTTTCTGATTTCTCTTACCTTGGCAAAAATGTAAGTTTTGATCTTTGGCCATAATTAAATGTGAACTGTGTAGAGAACTGTGTTTCATTTATAGGACTTGTGTTTCTGAAATCTGTTTTCCTTCTTAGTGTGAAAGAAATAATGAGTTTTAAAAATTCTTATGTAAACTATGTCTGATATGTACTTGTCTTGATTTGATGGTCTGGGTTGCACCGGGAAACAAGAGACCCCAATTAAATGAAGCCTTGCACTACGAAAGCCCTCTGTGGATAATTTTCTAGGGCAGCTCCTGTTCATATTTATCACACTGCTATTAAAATTACCTTTCCACCATAAAATACATATTTTCTACTGCTTATAAAATGCAGGGCATTGGGGTGTATCCTGCAGTGTTTTGAATCAAAACAGAGAAAACTGAGTGCATGTTACATCTGGTGTCTTATTTTTCACAACGGATTCAAAAGTGTTGAGGAAGCTGATGATGCTGAAAGCTGTTTAAAGAAAACACTTTCACTCTTTTTCCTAAAACTGGGTCACATATAAGAATTCAGCTGCTGCTAACTAATTTTTCTGTTAGTCTGCTGTCACGTCTATCTTATCACATGATGGACCTTAACTGTCAGTGCACATGCTACTTCACCCTCCACCATGGATCTCAGCAACTTTGTCCCCAAGGTCAGGCGTCTTTATTAGCAGCTCTCCTTTACTGTATGTACAATAAGCAGGCTCTTCTGCTCTGATGTTATCAGATAAAACTTGATTGCGGTGCCTGCCTCAGAGGTGACCTGACATAAGAAGCAAAGCATCATTAAACCATGCAAGTGATAATTTTTCATAAGTTGTTTAAAAAACCCAAATCCAAACAACCCCCACACCCCCCAACCAAAAAACCACCCTGAACCATTGGGCTTTACTGGAACTTGTGTGCTGCTGTGAGGTACTTGCCATAGAAACTGTGTGCTCTTTGCTATCTGTTTAGGGGTGTAGGGACATAAAAATGTCGCTGGTAACACCTTAAATTCCCTTTTTATATAGCTGCTATTTGCCTCACTACAGGTCAAATCTGGCAGCGTGACAAGGGGCCCAGCACAAAGAATAATATTTCTGACCGTTTACAGCTTTCACATAAGAACTAATGTGATCATACATGCACATGTTTGCTGCTGTTAGAGAAGCACTACACCACTTCCTGCCCAGACTGCAAGTCTTGGTTATGACTCTGTCTTTTTTCTGAACACGGACAATGCATTGGTAGTGCTCACTGATATCGTCTGTGTCGGACCCTCACCAGCATGACACCTAACCACAACCCTGGTACGGCAGAGAAATTTCTCACCTGATTTATGGAAAGGCTCTGTGAGATTTACTGCAATGTATTATAACAATTTCATTGTATTCCATGGTGCAAAATGAAGATGGGTTATATTTTGCTGTAAATCTTAGAGGAGCTCAGAGAATAGTGTAGCCTTTGATTTGTTAGTTGCTGCCATGCGGGTAAAGTGATTTTTTGTAACGGTAATTGCAGTAGAGTAATTTTAGAGCACCTGTAGTGGAGAAATTACCCTATATGTGCTTGAGTAACAAAGTCTCTGGGTAATGTATTAGATCACCTATTGACGTCTTTTCCAGCCTATATTTCTAAGCTTCTGTGTCTCTATTTGGATGACAAAAGCTAAGGACAAAGATTTGTCTCCTCAGAGCTTGCAGTAGTTGCAAAGCAATTGCTGAATATGATCCTTATAGATGAATTTTACAGCTTTGGGACAATGAGCTGCTCAATTCAACAACTTTCTTCTTTCACTTGGTGCTATTTCTTATTCTTGATAAAGTGCTCTCTTGATGGTGCATGTTATCATCTTTCATAAGCAACAATTGGAGGAGCGTTAAGTACATAATAGAAAA
The DNA here is from genome assembly GCA_013398225.1 of Steatornis caripensis. Lineage (NCBI taxonomy): Eukaryota > Metazoa > Chordata > Aves > Caprimulgiformes > Steatornithidae > Steatornis > Steatornis caripensis. Next base: position 109,259 of record VZSC01000333.1, on the reverse strand, counting down.
GGCATGATCTTGTTCCCAGAGCGGTGTTGGTAAACTTTATGGTTGACTTATGTGTGAGTAGAATTTGGCTCCAGGGACAATCTGCCTCTGAGCAGAGTCCAGCGAACACTTGTTTCATAGCGCAGACTTGCATTGCAGAGTGTTATTCAGCTGCACATGGGGCAGAGTGTGCATGCTGATCCCACCCATGGGATGGCAGCCACCCACGCTGCAGGGCATTGAGCGGAGGAATCACCAAAGTACCAGTGTTGATATGCTAATTGAAATAGTGTTTTCTTGTCATGGGCCTGGGTTTTTTCCTTTCTTCCTCAGACAGCTCACCAGTTTCAGGCGGTTCCATGAGGTGTAGGCCCTCACTGTGGAATCAGGACTTCAGCCCTTGCTATTAATGACTACAAAAAGTGGCAAATTGGTTCCTTTAATTTATCAGCCCCACATCTGCCCCTTATATGCCGTGATCAGGCTTAGATTTTCTGTGTTTCCACTCTAGCTGTGGGACATTGTCAGAAACTTTCTTGACATATTTCCTGTGAGTCTGGATGGGAGGTACTGTCCAGAATTAACGTGTATATGAGTTTCCAAATATCAATTTAATTTCAAAATAACTTTACCACAGAGAATTTGGAGATGTTTCCACCTATCTGGCATTCCCTCCTGTGTGTGCAATGAAAGAGTCCTCCCCTTCCAACTACAAAGAAAATGTAAGTCTTGTTAATTGTCTGATGTTGGGTTCCTCACTTGATTCCTGAAGAGCAGGACTGAAAATTGGCCAAAAATACTCCAGGGAACTGAGGCTGTCAGGCTGAACCTAAATTTCAGACTAATGGTGAAACAGTTCTGCTGGAAGTAAATACCTCAATTTCTTGAGTAGCCAGTGTCTTGCAGGAGCTGCCTTTGAAGGTTTCTAGAGGGAAATCCTGTCTGACATCCTTCAGCACCAGCTTCTTAGGCAGGTGTAATGTCTCACTGGAGAAAGATTGGCTTGCCAGGTGCAGAGAGCAATTAATCTAGTATGCATGTATTTCAGGGTAGGACAAATTACCCTCTACTTCTTCATTTTCATTAAGAGCAGCAGGATCTAAATCCTCAATGTAGACAGCTAGCCTTTAGATACCCAAATAAGGCCAGAGGAATCCACATTTCCTGGAACCCAGGTTCATCTACTGACGGAAATGAGTCAATCTTTTACTGACTGGCAAGTTCATAAGCATCCTGTAGTAGGAAACAGGTTTAATAACTTCCTTCTTTTTCTATCCAGGTTTTGTAAGCCTTGTGCAAGATGATGTCTGTTCCTTCCAAACAACTCTGCGGCCATCCCAACTGCTCCTGTGCAACCGAGAACTACTTGAGTTACTTGATGTTGTTCCTTCCTAGTCTGAGAGTCTATATCAGACACCTGATTCAGTGCAAAGATGTTGGTCAGTCACTGACTAGTTTAGTGAACTCAACTAGAATTGCAGAAGTCTCCTACAGGCATTTTTGTCTGAATCGTCCCAGCTCACATGAAAAATAATTGTCATTAAATAAAAAGATGAATAAGAAGGGAATGGCCACATGTCACAGATCCTTTTACATGTAAGACACTTGTTATAGTTTTCTTCATGCTTGTTGATGTTTTCACTAAGTTCAGGGGTGCTAAGATGAAGTACTGACTGGAAGGAGCACATCTGTCATCTCTGCTTAATAAAGTTTGGGAAAGTAAAGGCCTCATGAATCATGAGGCAGTGGACTAATAAAATAATCTACTATGAAATGCTACTAAGGAAAAACAAATTAAAGAGCTTTTACTCTCCCAGGTTTCTCTCTCTCTCTCTCAGACACACACAAAGTAATTTGCATATTTTATATACGGTATGTGTACTCTGAAGCTTCTTGCAGTGCAGTTTGGAAGCTTTTCTTTCCCTCCGTATGTTAGATGACAAAATCAACAATGTATAGCATAGTTTTGTTACATTTTTGTAGTCTTTCCCAGTCAAAACCGAATGCTTGTTCTATGCTGAAAAAATCTTGGCCACCCCTTAACAATCAGAAAAATTTGTTCTGTACAAAAATATTTTGGAACAGGCTGTAATATATTGGGCAATGTGATCTCAAAATGAAAGAACTGATTCAATTCTTTTGCAGGTCATGTGTGGCTGTGATGTTTCAGGCTGCTTGAGCAATAGACTTGCTTCCCTACATTTTCCTTTTGACTTTCACTCCCTGCAAATCTTCAGGGGACCATTGCCACTGAAATAAAAAAAATAAAAAGTGAGTTGGAACTTCATTGACGTTTACCTTTAAAAATAGCATGTGTGATGAAGTAAGAGGACTGCGTTGTATTTCAGTCTAATCTTTTATTTGTCATAGTCATCAGCTTCTGTACCTGGAGGAAGATAAAGCAGGTGTGTTAACCAGATGGACAGATGGAACAAAATGTCACTGAATTGTGCAGGCATGGAAATAGAAAGACCTAGGACAAATAGCATTTTGGATGGAAGGTGACCCAGTCAGTCAGCTGTAGGCAAATTATTATTAAAATTGAAATAAACTTCTAGAAAGCAAATGTTTATTACTGTTGTGTTGGAAAAAATGAGGGATACAGGCAGATCTAAAACTGGATGCCTAATACACAAGAAACATATCAGAAGGCTTCCTCAGAAGAATGTGATGCTATTTATTTATTCCCTTCAGCCACCTGGCTTAACTAGGAGATCACTTGTAGTCATTTAAGACCTATGGGGAACACCTCTCAGTTCAGAAGAGCTCTGTCTGGGAATATCAAGGATGTCTCCATTCTTCTTTAAACTCTAACCTCTTTGGAGCCAGTTCTTCCACTTTCTCCTCCTTGACTACAACAGCCCATATCCATATGCTGTTTCCCAGCTTTTTATTCTGACACATGATCTGGATATTTTTCAGACATTTTTTTACCAATAACAAATAAACTGCCTTGCTCATGTCGTGCAAGAATTTATAATAAGAACTTTTCTATTATTACTATTGAGTGCAAGATTTTATAGTAAGGGCCTTTTCTGTTACTACTGCTGTATAATGATTATATTGATAACCTGAAAATAACAGCTACAGTGAGATTCCCATCTTGGCTAGACAGCAGCGTGGAACATGGCATTCTGGCACTGAAGCTGTTATTTCTGGGAAGCCACGGAGCCCAAACAATTGTGTTTTTTTTTTTTTACTAGAATTCTAAAATCTACTTTTTATAGACATAATCCTTGGAGAATCTCATAAACTGTAAAATTAACCTCAAGTCTTTCAATGCAAAGCATAAAAAATAAATTCTTTTGCACCATAATTAAAATGAAAATTAAGTAAACATCAATGACTTGGTATTGGCCAAAAAAAGAATAAGAGAGAATGTGTTTGGTTTGGTCTTTTTGCAAAGTGACTGGTTGCCCAGTCTGACTTAACAGATATGCACAGAAACGAGCATGCTAAATATGCTTGATTTTCAATTTAGATACATGGATGCAGTGACAGAGGAAAAGCAGAACACACCTATAAGCCCACCTGTGACTGGACTGTAATGAGCTATGAGAACAAAGGAAGATGTCCTACAACTTGAAATTCAGAGAAAAGGTGATAGAAAATACAAACTAGCACCTTAGCACATATATGAAGAGTTCATCTTCATTCAATCTGATCATTTGCATTTAAAAAGCAATTTATATTCATGCAACTGTTTGGGATTTTTTTGAGGTGAATTTTTTTTTTGGTAGCTGCATTTCTTGATGTGAATTTGTTAGCCAAAGCAAAGACTTTTTTCTATATCTGAACAGAACATTTACAATGAGAAAGTTTAGAACTTAGCACAGGAAAAAACATTGATTAAGGTATGTGTGTTATTTGGGTGTACCATTAAACAAAAAAACATTTTTCTTCCTCTGGAGGAACGTGCAACAAATGACCGTTGGTAGTAACTACTATAGATATTTGTTACTTACTTTATCCCATTTAATAACTTTAACTTTTTCAATACAACTTTCTTGTTCAAAGAAATTAGTGAAATTGGACCACATTGTTATCTTGTAGTCATTTACTGGAAAAGTAAGTGATGTATGTGTTTGTGACAGTTTTTGGAGGCTGCAACACAAGGTATTGTAAAACCCTAGGATACCGATTCGTACTTATTCTTCTTCCTGGAGGTTGCCAATCCCTCAGTGGTGTTCAGTGTCCATATCAAACTTTATATTTGTCTACTCTACTTACGCGAGATGAGAGTCAGGAAGGCAGAATCAGCTTTGGTGACAGGGAGAAAATGGTAATTGCTTTTCACTTAGAAAGAAAGTCAGTCAATTGTACTTCTAGGGCAAGATTAAAAATCCTGTTTTGTAATAGGCTGTTTCCTGTCCTGATCCAGTCGTCGTGTGCATCTGCAAACTGGCACTGGTGATCGCCATGACTCACATTCATCCATTATGGGCTTAAAATCACCAGTTTCTCAAAAATATTAAGAAAATTAACTTCCATGTATTTTAGGGGCAGGCAGACTTCCACACTGTGGACCTTTCAAGCCAGGCATTTCCTGACAATCTGTTCCTTGCTTGGTTCACTTAATAAATTAAGCTCAGCATTGTCATATTGTCTGGTCGTCCTCTTACCCCTGTGCAGGGAGTCAGTGATTAGATGAAAACTGAGGTTACTTCAGCAGATCAGAAGGGAAAAAATTTACTTTATCTTTGGGTAAAATCACCTTCTGCAACCCAAACTCTCCTTCAGCGAGTTCTACTGCATATAAAAATGGCATGGGCCCACTTTTTGAAAGAGCAAGTGTCAATGATGTTATAGTTACTAACAGGGACCATCCTCTGTCAGCTGAAATACCTGAGCTACTTGAGGACAAGAGTCTCTGAATCTAGAAAGACAACTTTAATTCTTTAATTTAGACTAGTCCAGGTAAAGAGCTCTTTTGGGATCACCTTGTCTGTTTGAACAAGGATTTCCAAGTTAATTAACATTATAACTAAAAAAAAATATTTTATGTAGAGTCAGCTGGGATAAAGAAATCGAAAACAGTTCCAGTAAACATTTTAAGTCCCTTGCTACTTGTATGCATTTTTCAAATTTTCCTAGCCCTTGAAGCACTGACCTAACAGACTCCAATAAATTAATTAACACTGAGATGGATGCCATACTGCCCTGACAGTATCCTAGCAGGCTTGGAGAGCAGAGAACAAGCAGAATAGGCTGAAGGACATCTTCAAGTTGCACCAGGTGAGGTTTAGATTGGATATCAGGAAAAAATTCTTGACTGAAAAGGTTGTCAAGCATTACGACAGGCTGTCCAGGGAAGTGGATGAATCACCATCCCTGGAGGTATTTAAAAGATGTGTAGATGTGGCACTTAGGGACATGGTTTAGTGGTGGACTTGGTAGTGTAAGGTTTATAGTTGGACTCAGTGATCTTAAAGGTCTTTTCCAACCTAAATAATTCTATGATTCTGTGACATCGAGAATGACAGAGGATCTTTGGTATGGGTGGTCTGAAGATGCACGTGGTTTCCTGTACAAGGACTACCCAGCTCCCAGTAAGGCAAGTGGTGAAAAGAGTAGTCTATGTTAATATAAAGCAAAGAGAAAAAGCAAGNCTATGATTCTGTGACATCGAGAATGACAGAGGATCTTTGGTATGGGTGGTCTGAAGATGCACGTGGTTTCCTGTACAAGGACTACCCAGCTCCCAGTAAGGCAAGTGGTGAAAAGAGTAGTCTATGTTAATATAAAGCAGAGAGAAAAAGCAAGAAATGTACCTTGGTCCTGCAGCTCCTGGAGGTGTTTGGAAGTTTTGCAAATCCTTTGTTTCAGGGACACAGAGTGCTACCACATTGTATTTATCACACCTGAAAGAGATATTTATCCCTAAGAGAAACCAGGACTGGGCAAACCACCAGAACCTGGCTGGAATGTCCCTGTAGGAAAATGAGAAAGTGACCTTGTTTAGCCTGTGTGGTGTCATAGCAATGGGATGTCCCTGTTCCAGGGTGAGAAAATACAACAAAACCAATCACCTTAGGAGGGCTCAGAGACGCTTAGAAGTGATCTATGCATGTTAAGGTATAGGGAAACATCCTGATTTCATAAGTTCACTAATGAGTGGTTAACCCTCATTCCTTCATTCCTCATACATTGTTTTCTCTTCCCACTAAATCTTCCCACCTCTCTTCAGTCTTCCACCCTTATCTGTGAGGATGGGGGAGATCATGTCTAAACTGGAAGTTGTTAGATTTATGTGCTTGTCCTCTGAGCTTGTCACTCCTTGCCAGACAGTGCTATTAGTACTCAATTTCTTCAAAGACAGCAGCAGTATCTGTCTGACACAGAGCGGAAAAACTAAAGGCAGGCACTGAGAAACCCAGACGCTGGGAAAAATATCCCAACTCCTCAGCAACAGTGGAGGAGTCCTATACATCCTTGGAGAGTGAAGACATTTGAATTACAACATGGAGCAGAAGCTGAGTTTGCTTCTGATTTGATTGGGAAAGCATTTACTCTTTTACTAGCAAACTAGCTGGTGCCAGGAGCTGTTGTGGAGCCTTGTGGCCAGCTGGCACAACCAGACTGTGCTGTGCTGTGCCATTCACTTCCCTCCAATATCTAGCACTTGATGGGAAAGGTCCCTGATCTGAACTGACTCCCAAACAGTGCTGGGAAACCAACCATTTGGGAGGCTGCTGGTTGGTCTGGGTCAAAACCGGCTAAGGGCTTTTTAATCTTTTTAACAGCATGGATATTGAATTCCTGCACCTGTGCCCCAGCACTGTTAAATTTACTGGTACAGAAATAGACAACGGCAAATGAAGAAAGAAGGTAAGACTCCAGGGGGATCTAATCTCATAACATTCCAGGGGTGCAGGAGTAAAACTACAAATACCTTTATTTTCTCTCAAGCAGAGAGAGCTGGTATTTAATGTCAAGTGCTCAGCACCCGAATAAAGATCTCTTGCTTCAGAAGTAGCAATACTGAAAAGAAAATACAGAACAAACTTCACAGTCATCCATGGTTCGTTGAAGTAGCTAAACACTGCAACCCAGGCTGCTCATTTTTTTTGGGCCACCTACCCACTATTTCAAGCTGGGAACACAGAACTTGAAGTGCTAGAAGTCATGCTGGAGTGCCTTCGTGTCTCTTGCAGCTTTAAGGCAGTGCAATGAGAAAACCAAAAGTCTCTTCTCACGAGAGATTTATGCATTTGATATACTTTAATGTTATCAACAGGCAAGAGAAAATGCTGCTTGTGCTTTCATTGACATTGCAGTGTTTTTTATGATTGATGTCAAATGGATATTTAGATGCTTAGATTCCTATGACTTCTATTCACACTGTTTTCTCTCCACAACAAAACTCATCAAACCAAAACTCTTAAAATGCCAGTAGAGCATGCTGCTTAATAACAGATTACCTTCTGTGATGAGAAGACAAGAGAAGATCAGTAGATGTTGTTTGCCTTCAACTTAGCAAGGCCTTCAGCACAATCTCCCATGGTAATCTTACAGTCAACTGGCATTTCCCAGGGCTCAGTATTGGAGCCAGTTCTCTTTAATGTCTCTATCAATGATCTGGACAAGAGGATTGAGTGTACCCCCAGTAAGTTTGCAGACGAGACCAACTTGGGTGGGAATGTTGATCTGCTTGAGGGTAGGAAGTTTCTACAGAGGGATCTGGACAGGCTGGATGGATGCATCGAGGCTAATTGTAATTGTATGAGGTTTAACAAGGCTAAGTCTCAGGTCCTGCACTTGGGTCACAACAACCCCATGCAATGCTACAGGCTTGGGGAAGAGTGGCTGGAAAGCAGCCTTGCAGAAAAGAACCTGCGGGTACCGGTCTATAGCCAGCTGAGTATGAGCCAGTAGTGTGCCCAGGTGGCCAAGGCAGCCAACAGCATCCTGGCTTGTATCAGAATTAGTGTGGCCAGCAGGAGTAGGGCAGTGATTGTCCCCCTGTTCTTGGCACTGGTGAGGCTGCACCTCGAATGCTGTGTTCAGTTTTGGGCCCCTCACTACAAGAAAGACATTGAGGTGCTGGAGCATGTCCAAAGAAGGGCAACGAAGCTGGTGAAGGGTCTGGAGCACAAGTCCTATGAGGAGAGGCTGAGGGAACTCGGGTTGTTTAGTCTGGAGAAAGGAGGCTGAAGGGAGACCTTATCGCTGTCTACAACTACCTGAAAGACAGTTATAGCGAGGTGAGGGTCGGTCTCTTTGCCCAAGTATCAAGCGATAGGGCAAAAGGAAATGGCCTCAAGTTGTGCCAGGGGAGGTTTAGATTGGATATTAGGAAAAATTTCTTCACCGAAAGGGTTGTCAAGCACTGGAACAGGCTGCCCAGGGGGGTGGTTGAGTCACCATCTCTGGAGGGATTTAAAAAATATGCAGATGTGGTGCTCAGGGACGTGCTTTAGTGGTGGGCTTGGTAGCATTAGATTAACGGTTGGACTTGATAATATTAAAGGTCTTTTCTAGCCAAAATGATTCTACGATTCTAAGAAAAGATTCAGATGTTTGTGTAGGTATTGGTGATGCCTGGAAGAAGATTTTTAACATGAGCAGTACTAGGAATTTTCTACCCTGATAATCACATTTTGATAATCTCCTTGGTCAAGAGGCAAAACCTATTTAATTCAATGAATATTCTTCACTGTATACATTAAGATTTAGACCAGACTACTGTTTCAAACACTGAATGAGGGGATATAGAGAACTATGTGATCCTGTGGGTATGATGATTGATCGAAATGGATACTTTGCAAATCATATAGTTGTTACCAGAAACTATTTGGTGGATATTTAAAATTCGTAAGTGTGTTAGATGAAAAGTCAGAGCTTCCTGTGAATGGTTCATTAATTGGAAAGGCTTCTAAAGTCAGTAATGATCACAGTTAGCCCAACTGAATTTGGTATTCCTTTGCATTTTAGTGATTTACTACTGCCAAAGGCAGAATATTGTATTAACTGAACAGAAAGTCAGATTGATGAGATTCATCTCACCTTATTCAGGAATGAGTTTCTATCCTTCTAGTTTTGTATGCCTGAATGTAGATGTCTGTATCTGAAAAAGTCATCTTGGACACTGTTTATACACAATGGAAAGAGATGGACAATTTTATCTATTTTACTTGTCTTTGTTAGAGTGAAAGAAGAGGACTCGAGATGGTTATACTATCCATTGACTTCAAAGTGAGCCTCTATTAAATTTAGAGCTTGGACAATAAGATCAGATACGGGTATTTAATTTGTAGATGTCAGCATGTGGGCAAAGGAATCAAAACTAATACCTGTTAGTCCAAGGTCCCAACGTGATCATCAAGAGGAACAGGCACAATCGGTAGGAGATGCACTCAACATCATTCGAGATGTGAGGATCTCACCTCCACAGGAGTCTACTGCTCCTAAATACTCGTGAAAGGGGCCACCTTGTTCTTCCTGCTGACTGCAGAATGAGACAATCCTTTTTGTCTTGACATTGTGAACACCTCCTTTTCTTCCTTCCTTCGCGCATGTGATAGTGTGACAAGGAGTCAATCTATACACTAATGGATCTGTGCCTATTTATCGCACATAAAACTAAATACATCCAGTATTAAGCAGGTGACTTTGGATGCAAATTTTTGCTGTGCAGGCCACTGCAGTTTCTTGTTGCTTTGTGTCCCGGTGTAGTTAATGGTGTATCGCTACTTGCCAAGTAAAGAAAGACGGTTGTGACGTTTCTCTGTGTAGCATATATTTTCATGGTAGGCGTTCCTCCTGCTCATCTTATGTCTCCACAGGAGTACACCTCTGCTATTGTTTGCTCTAGTGGAAGGAGGATGAATGGTAACTGTGTTCCCATCAGGTGTCTTTAGTGTCTTCATGGTGTTCTTGAATCTGCTTTGTTCCTGAAACATCCTATTTTCTCTAGAATTAGTAACTGCTGATGCAAAATCTGCTGAAGCATGTGCTTGTGGGAAGGTGACCTTTGCAGTTCTTTTCTTAAATTCAGGTGTCTAATGCACAAAAAGCTGTAAATGTGCGTGAGTGACTGTAGTCACTCATAGCTGGAGTAGGTAGGGACTGACCTCAACCTCTGAGCCTAAAAAGCTTTCACTTAACAAAACGGGCCAGTGTGGCAGCACTGCAAAATTAAATCTTTGTTAAACTGTATCCACAGATACTTTAGACTCGAGCAGATCCTTACATGTGTTTTGATTGGGCTGTATGATAATTATCGCCTCCGTGGCAAATGTCATTTCTTGGTGACATTTCAGTCTCAGGATACAGACTACAAAGCATACACCACTCCATAACAACAAATGTACAGAAGCAGTTACATATTTCTAGGCAAAAAAAGTCCATAGACAACTATACAAAATAATTTGATGTCCGGCTTGGGAAGCCACTGACAGGCAAATCAGAGAAAAATGGGATATTTTCTTCACTTTTTTGGATTTGAGGTTAGGTAGAGCTTTGAGCAAAACCGGTTGCTGCAGAAGACAACACGAAACAGCATAAAAATCAATAACCAGAAAAACGTGTCCTGATTTTTTAATTTTTTTTTTAGTGTAGTTCAATTAAATAAATTATCAAGACACATGCCGGTCTTCCTTCTGTTATGCCCAAAAAGGAGTGATTAGGTGGGAAGTCAGATCAATAACCAGATCGTTTGCCTTTTCTGCAGCAAAAATAAAACAGCTGTCACCCTGTGCCTCGTGTTAGCATGCTTGTGAGAGGAAACAGCTTCTGAGCCTCTTAGAATGGAAACCCGTTACCTACAAAAGAACACAATAAATGTTTGTGCTCAGCCTCCATCAGGGTGATGCATACCTGTACCCCAAAGTTACTCATCAATTACCAGGCAAAATAAACAAGGCTCAAGGGATTTGTTTTCTCCATATTCATTTGCAAAATTGCTGTGCTTAAGTGGTGTGAACAGGAAGCTGGCAAGATTCTGCTTGCAATAGTTAAGTTTAGCATTGGATTTAATATGATCAAGGATGTTATCGCTGAAGAAAGTATAACAGACGTAATACAAGGCCTTGTCGTATTAGGTCTGTGTTTTCTCCAGATCCACCTGGTAGTTAACTGTAAATTGTTTTTGAGGCACATTAGTAAATGGATAAATGAACTACAAGTTTTAAACCTGAATTGTTGCAGTACTGTTTTGCTAGTAGTGGAGGGATAAGGATGATGCTATTACATTGCAGTGCTATTACACCATATTTTATGTTCCCTGTGAGATCTAATAAAGGATCAGTGGAAATAAGGGTCTCAGACTCCATTAAATATGATGAGATATTTTACTGGTGTCACGAAAAAGTAACGCTACTGATTTTTACAGGGAGTAGATTCATGTGCCTTAAACCCAAATCATGTTCAAAGCAATATATTGATAATGACATGTAATTAACTGACAATTGCTGAACAGTACATTCGGTTCAATATCAATTAATTCAACAGATAAACCTCAATACAGTTGGAGTAATACTAGGGGTGTGAGTCTCCTCTTGCACTCCCCTCTGATCATAGGTGTGTGCGTTCCAGGTGTACACGTGCTGGTTCCACATGTGTTGGGGTGAAACGCCCTGCAAGGTCACACACAGCATCTGGGGTCCCTGCTTATTGCCGCTGGCTGTCCCTTGCTGGACAGGTGCTATCTTCCCATGTTGTCCCAAGGGAGGATACTCATCACAGCATGGGCAGGGTGATGATGACACCTGGCAACTTCTGGCAGTACCGAACCAGGTTCAGACTGCTGCTCTTCCCACTGCAAGGTCTCTCTCCCCCCATTACACATTTCCAGGCATCTTCTGCACTTCTCTTCAAGATGACTCTGTCCACGTTGTCATAGTCTCTTTGTAATTCTCTGCTTACTGTTTGGTCCCACTGATGGCCATTGTCACGTTAAGAGCAGAAAGCGTGGGGGAGAAGTTCCCCACCCATGTGCGTTTGACTAGTCTGTTAACATCCCAGGAAAGATGAGACCCTTGCTCCCGATCAGCCTGTCCAAACCCGACTAGACAGCACACTGTATTAGAGGGTGATTTGAATGTCCTCTTTGGGATACTCCAGTACAGACTCATCAGTCAAACGAATTATTCAAGTTTCCGGAAACTTACACAAAAACTAAACTCAGCTGAGAATTTTTATTATACAAATTTGTGGCAGTTTAAGGTTCAGAAATTGCTGGTGATAGTAGACTAACTGCAAAAATAGGCATGAAAATAGTAGACATACAAGATCTAGTCGGTTAAAAGAAAAGCTAGCTGAAGTTAATCACCAAGCGCACTTAAAGTATAGTTCTTATCCAATAGGCGTCCCTATGGGGGAGAAGAAATGTTCAGCTCGTCGACCAATCCCAGTATCTACGATANACAGTACATTCGGTTCAATATCAATTAATTCAACAGATAAACCTCAATACAGTTGGAGTAATACTAGGGGTGTGAGTCTCCTCTTGCACTCCCCTCTGATCATAGGTGTGTGCGTTCCAGGTGTACACGTGCTGGTTCCACATGTGTTGGGGTGAAACGCCCTGCAAGGTCACACACAGCATCTGGGGTCCCTGCTTATTGCCGCTGGCTGTCCCTTGCTGGACAGGTGCTATCTTCCCATGTTGTCCCAAGGGAGGATACTCATCACAGCATGGGCAGGGTGATGATGACACCTGGCAACTTCTGGCAGTACCGAACCAGGTTCAGACTGCTGCTCTTCCCACTGCAAGGTCTCTCTCCCCCCATTACACATTTCCAGGCATCTTCTGCACTTCTCTTCAAGATGACTCTGTCCACGTTGTCATAGTCTCTTTGTAATTCTCTGCTTACTGTTTGGTCCCACTGATGGCCATTGTCACGTTAAGAGCAGAAAGCGTGGGGGAGAAGTTCCCCACCCATGTGCGTTTGACTAGTCTGTTAACATCCCAGGAAAGATGAGACCCTTGCTCCCGATCAGCCTGTCCAAACCCGACTAGACAGCACACTGTATTAGAGGGTGATTTGAATGTCCTCTTTGGGATACTCCAGTACAGACTCATCAGTCAAACGAATTATTCAAGTTTCCGGAAACTTACACAAAAACTAAACTCAGCTGAGAATTTTTATTATACAAATTTGTGGCAGTTTAAGGTTCAGAAATTGCTGGTGATAGTAGACTAACTGCAAAAATAGGCATGAAAATAGTAGACATACAAGATCTAGTCGGTTAAAAGAAAAGCTAGCTGAAGTTAATCACCAAGCGCACTTAAAGTATAGTTCTTATCCAATAGGCGTCCCTATGGGGGAGAAGAAATGTTCAGCTCGTCGACCAATCCCAGTATCTACGATAGAGTCTTCTCTAAATTTGTTCTCTCCCCTAGTCCTTCTGTATTATTTAATTTTTAGGTGGAGCTTGAGTGACTCCTATAGCTCTTTGAACTGTTTTCTTTCCTGGAATAACCTGTGCAATTTCATAGTCACCAAATGGTGTTCTCCACCAAACCTTTGAACAACTTTGGGGATTATATGTGAAGATAAGCTACTGGGAAAACAGATGCCCATTGGAGACCGAAGGGTGCCTTGTTCTGCACTAGACATAGGAGCATATGCTCTCCTAGATGGGCTGCAGTGGAGTGGACAACAACATGTGATGGGATCAAACGCTTCATGGTGGCAGTTGCTATGTCAGAGCTTTTCAAGCTTTGCAGGGTGAGAGGAGGAAGAATCAATACATCAGACCATCACATCAGTCAGAACTAATATTTTTCACTGCAGAACTTCNTCAAGATGACTCTGTCCACGTTGTCATAGTCTCTTTGTAATTCTCTGCTTACTGTTTGGTCCCACTGATGGCCATTGTCACGTTAAGAGCAGAAAGCGTGGGGGAGAAGTTCCCCACCCATGTGCGTTTGACTAGTCTGTTAACATCCCAGGAAAGATGAGACCCTTGCTCCCGATCAGCCTGTCCAAACCCGACTAGACAGCACACTGTATTAGAGGGTGATTTGAATGTCCTCTTTGGGATACTCCAGTACAGACTCATCAGTCAAACGAATTATTCAAGTTTCCGGAAACTTACACAAAAACTAAACTCAGCTGAGAATTTTTATTATACAAATTTGTGGCAGTTTAAGGTTCAGAAATTGCTGGTGATAGTAGACTAACTGCAAAAATAGGCATGAAAATAGTAGACATACAAGATCTAGTCGGTTAAAAGAAAAGCTAGCTGAAGTTAATCACCAAGCGCACTTAAAGTATAGTTCTTATCCAATAGGCGTCCCTATGGGGGAGAAGAAATGTTCAGCTCGTCGACCAATCCCAGTATCTACGATAGAGTCTTCTCTAAATTTGTTCTCTCCCCTAGTCCTTCTGTATTATTTAATTTTTAGGTGGAGCTTGAGTGACTCCTATAGCTCTTTGAACTGTTTTCTTTCCTGGAATAACCTGTGCAATTTCATAGTCACCAAATGGTGTTCTCCACCAAACCTTTGAACAACTTTGGGGATTATATGTGAAGATAAGCTACTGGGAAAACAGATGCCCATTGGAGACCAAAGGGTGCCTTGTTCTGCACTAGACATAGGAGCATATGCTCTCCTAGATGGGCTGCAGTGGAGTGGACAACAACATGTGATGGGATCAAACGCTTCATGGTGGCAGTTGCTATGTCAGAGCTTTTCAAGCTTTGCAGGGTGAGAGGAGGAAGAATCAATACATCAGACCATCACATCAGTCAGAACTAATATTTTTCACTGCAGAACTTCTGTTTGTTTATTTATGTGGAAAAGCAAAATAAGCTGGCTTATCCAGAGACCTCTGGAGGCCTCCCAATGATTGGACACTAAACAAATACACTAAACTATGATGTTCCTTAGAAATGCTCTAAAATGACCTCTTTCCTGAACGCAGTCGTTATATTGCCTCAGAGAGGAGCAAAGTGCATCTGTGCCTGAATGTCTCTGGCAGCCAGACTGCCACCTCTGCTGCAGTTTCATGGAGCGTGTTGCCAGTACTGCTGGCATGGAAGCTAGAANAGGAAAGATGAGACCCTTGCTCCCGATCAGCCTGTCCAAACCCGACTAGACAGCACACTGTATTAGAGGGTGATTTGAATGTCCTCTTTGGGATACTCCAGTACAGACTCATCAGTCAAACGAATTATTCAAGTTTCCGGAAACTTACACAAAAACTAAACTCAGCTGAGAATTTTTATTATACAAATTTGTGGCAGTTTAAGGTTCAGAAATTGCTGGTGATAGTAGACTAACTGCAAAAATAGGCATGAAAATAGTAGACATACAAGATCTAGTCAATAAAAGAAAAGCTAGCTGAAGTTAATCACCAAGCGCACTTAAAGTATAGTTCTTATCCAATAGGCGTCCCTATGGGGGAGAAGAAATGTTCAGCTCGTCGACCAATCCCAGTATCTACGATAGAGTCTTCTCTAAATTTGTTCTCTCCCCTAGTCCTTCTGTATTATTTAATTTTTAGGTGGAGCTTGAGTGACTCCTATAGCTCTTTGAACTGTTTTCTTTCCTGGAATAACCTGTGCAATTTCATAGTCACCAAATGGTGTTCTCCACCAAACCTTTGAACAACTTTGGGGATTATATGTGAAGATAAGCTACTGGGAAAACAGATGCCCATTGGAGACCGAAGGGTGCCTTGTTCTGCACTAGACATAGGAGCATATGCTCTCCTAGATGGGCTGCAGTGGAGTGGACAACAACATGTGATGGGATCAAACGCTTCATGGTGGCAGTTGCTATGTCAGAGCTTTTCAAGCTTTGCAGGGTGAGAGGAGGAAGAATCAATACATCAGACCATCACATCAGTCAGAACTAATATTTTTCACTGCAGAACATCTGTTTGTTTATTTATGCGGAAAAGCAAAATAAGCTGGCTTATCCAGAGACCTCTGGAGGCCTCCCAATGATTGGACACTAAACAAATACACTAAACTATGATGTTCCTTAGAAATGCTCTAAAATGACCTCTTTCCTGAACGCAGTCGTTATATTGCCTCAGAGAGGAGCAAAGTGCATCTGTGCCTGAATGTCTCTGGCAGCCAGACTGCCACCTCTGCTGCAGTTTCATGGAGCGTGTTGCCAGTACTGCTGGCATGGAAGCTAGAAATGCTCAAGACTTATAACAAGTTATCAAAAGAGTTCATAATAAATGGGGATAATCACATCTGAACAGAGCAATTCATTCCTATAGTAACTCTGCTGAATTACACCTGGGATAAATTTGGACCATTATTTATTGTGTAATTGTTAGCAGCCCAGCACGGTAACTAATATTACGTGTCTGAGGATCCAGATGAAAGAGGTCCATGTGGCTTTTTTTCCCCAATTGTTTTTTATCTTGTTCACAGATGGATGTTTCTGCTAAAAATTAACAGTGAAGGTGATGACTTTGTTTTTATTGAGCTGAACAAGTCAAACTACTTCCTTTCCCTTCTCAAAGGTTGATTTTGGCCTATCTTGAGACTGAGAATTAAACTCTGAAGATGTTCCCAGTACTAATAACCAAAATCACAAAGAAGATCATCCCAAAATCATGAAACAGTATCACAAAATGTGAGGTTTTTACAGAAGAAAAAGGTTTCCTAAGGATTTTTAAACTTTTGAATTTTTGGGGTCAAAGGCAAACTCAATATTTGTTTCCTATGAAATACCTTTTGCCAGCCATGTAGGAAACACATGAAAAACAGTTGTTGCTTGATAGTTCCATACTGTCACCATTCTTGGAGCTGGAGGTTTAAAATACATGTCAAATACAATAAGAGTTTAAAGAATATTGTCAAGGTAGGTAGCACAGCTTGAATAGCAAGCAACTCAAAGGCAGTGGTCCCATCTTATCTCTTAGACAACAATCCCAAACAAGCAACACTTTGTAGTGAATGCCATGTTTTGTGAGGTGAGTAATTCTTCTCATTTTGTGAGGCTGTAAGTAGCATCACAGTTTCTTAGGTCATTGCATTCCCTGGTAGTTGGGAAGTTTATTGCTAGTAGACCTAGAAATACCATTAAACACAGGCACGATTACTTTTGTTCTTATATGAGTATGGTCCTTACCGATTACTTCAGAGCTGTTCCTGATTGAGGGGAGTTGATTGCTGCAGCCCAGGTGCAATGCAGTATTTTCCTGATTTTTTTTTCAGACTTACATTAGAACAATTGATTTGGGAAAGTTGCAGCAGTTTGCAGCGATTCCAGGTTTCCCTGTTCTAGACAAGCACTCAAGCTTCTTGTGTGTTTTCATTTCTGCTACTGGCTAAACACAGCAGGTGTAAGCTCTCTCTGCAGCTTATTTCTGTTTTTCTCTTCTGTCATGTTTGAACGGCAGTCAGAGAAACTATTCAGAGTTTGTTCCTTTCTGGTTTTTTTTTTTCCCCTGTGGAAAAGTTTAGTCCTATTTAGTTTTCTTGTTCCTTATAGGCTAATCATAGGAAAGAATAGTTTCATTTATCAAAGTCACCCAAGTATTTCATTTCTCAAAGGAGCTACTGTGCTGTCATCTTTGAACTTAAGCTCAAAAAAAAAAATACAAGAAGGGGAAGCTCAAAATAGTCCTATCACAGTCTGAATGTACCGCTTATCTCATTTTTAAGTGTCTTCCTTTCAGACAGGTTTTCAATGGGATTATTTAAATAGAGGTTTTTTTTTAACTTTTGGATTTCTGCGGTTGTAATTAAGAATGCCCTGAAAAATGAGAAGGAGGCTGAGAAAGGGCCTCTTTGTGTCTGTGCCGCCTTTTAGATGCTCATGAGCAATGAGGGGAGAGAGAGAGGAGAGCAAGAGAAGACAAAAACATGTGAATGTTATTTCCAAAACAGCAAGAGTAAAAGGAAGACACCTACCACTGTATCTACCCAAGTTTCTAAAGAGCCATACATGACATCCAACTGACCAGAGAGGCGACCACACTGAGGATATTCAAGCAGAAAGTTTAATAATTTCTAAAATCCTTCCAATTCAGCCGTTTCCTTGCACATGGCCCCAGTCATAGTGATGACTTGTGATGATTTTGTGGTCACACCCTGCCCTAAGAGAGATGCTGAGAGACAACAGATGACTCGCCAGGAGGAGGGGACAGTTTAGGACACCAGGGGAATTGGTAAACACATAAATAATCTTTCCCACCTCTCATGACGTGTCTGTGTGCCCTGCCTAGGTAAGTCAGAGATAAGCAGAGAACAGTAAATCATTCTGCCCTTGCTCCTCCCAGAGGAGAAACATCTGTATGTCTCTGGTGATGGGCTTGTCAGGAACATTTTCTTCACCTCGTCAACATGAGTGATTCTGCCAGGAGTGTGGGAGCCAACGCTTGCAAGGAAATCATTTCCAATATTACGGAAAGCCATCAGCATCACTACTAAGTGCAGCCTGTCTTTTTACCTAATCTCACATGCCTGCAGCACCATTGCCTGATCTATTTTAAAATGCAGTCATTGATGTAGCACGTCCGCAGCCTCCCTTGCTGGCCCTGACTTGTGTCGTAGCACAGAAGTGCCGGTCACTCCTTATGGCAGAGTTGGCAATGCTGTGTCACAAGGGATGCCACCTTTCACGCTTTCTACTGATGTGTGCAAAACAGTCTATAAAACATGTGTTACTCATGTCTGTTGCATGCTTTAATATCTTCTACCTATGAGTCAGTAAGTGGCACCTTAACTGCAGTAATGATGACTATGAAACAGTGCAGCTGTTGACTGGTCTGGCTCAATTGATGCCAGTTCACACTGCTTTGGGAAGGAGATAAAAATTGTAATAGTCAGAAGAGGAGGGACACCTTCACTGCATGACTATGAATATGGCATTGGGAGATTGCACGGCACTGCTGCCGAAGGTCAGTAATATGCAGTGACATGATGAAGTGACTATTTAGTGATAAAGGGAACACTTAGGGTCATTTTCATTGCTGCATATAAATCAATGCTGCATCTCAACCTTGATTCCTAACTTTTTATACTGTATCATGAAAAAGATATAATAGAGTGGAAATTGTTCAGAGAAAGGTGACCAAAATGGGCTACAGAAAGGGAAGGTTTTCTTTTGGTGACAGGCCACTATGGTACCTTCAGACCGGCTGCATAAGAAATATGTTTTATTCAAAAAGAAGGAATAAGGTTACGCACAGGGAGTAACTGGGTAAAATGACCTCATTAATGTTATTCAGATGGTCAAACCTGGGCCCTTATTAATCTACTAAAGTTTTAATGTGGACAATGGCAAATTTTGATTTTTAATTGCATTATTCCTTCCAAAAAAGCCCAACAACCTTAAGTTCAAATCATCCCACCATGGGCGATACTGTCCTCAGATGTAATGGCCCTGTGCAGTCTGCAACTGAATTCCTGATTTATTCACTTCTACAGTTGCTAATGATGCCTACTCTGCAGCTTGTGCAGACTAAGGACCAAGGTGCAAGTCTTCGCTATTTTTTGCTAGGGCTCTTTAGTTAATTGTAAACCTTTTCACTTTAGATATGGATGGCACTGTCTTTCCAAAACTAGACTGACAACACTTTGTTTTCTCTCTAAGGCCCCTAATCCTAGCTTGTATAAGTTGCTACTTGTTCTTTGATGTCTGTGGAAAAGTGCTGATTTATATTACACGATAGCCTGCTGTTTTTTTGTTCAACACCTAGTTTCAATATTCTCTGCCTAAAGGCCTGTTTGGCCATTTTGCTATTGTAGACTCCAGAAAGGGAGGAGCCTTGCTTAAACACACTTGAAGGCCTTCCTTCCTTGAAAAATTTACGTGGAAGGCATTGAGCGAAAAAGTTCAAGTTCCAAAAGTACGGTGTCCAGACTACTATCACATGCTTCCCCCTTTTCTGTCTGTTATTAATGTTTTAGCTTAAGCACCATAGACTTGTACATTTTTCATCCTTGACTTGAGTCATTAACCTGGACATAGCTCCATGTCCCTCTAGTTGGGTTTTAAACAGGTTGGTCACGATTCTTTTCTATGTCCCTCTAAAACATGATTACACATAGACTTCTGACAACTTAAGCCAGATCTGTTGCAGGGTTCTATTCATATAAGAACAAAAGGATTTTGTGCACTCTATCATCTGTACTACAAACAACATTCTCTCTCCAACCATCTCTTAATACTCCAGAGACATAAAAACTAATATGGCAGAGAGAAACAGGGGGAAAGAGGAAGAAGGAAGTTAATGAGCAGAGGCAAGGGAAAAAAGATGTCTTCTGAGCACAGAGATGTAATGAGATGGAGAGGTGATGCATTGATGAGACATGCAATATGCTGGAAGGAAAAGGAGATACAGAAAGGGAACATCTTTTTACAAAAACGGCCTATTCTGTAACAGAATAGGAAGATTGAATACTACATTGAACTCACTATCAATAATTTTGCTTAAATTGGTTTTTTTTTTGTGATGTTTATGATAAACAGATGGTAGAAATCTCTAGTGTTTAGATAATGTCTTAGGCAACATAACAAATAAATAGATTTGAATAGCAGACCTACAGTTCTATTGCATCTTCTCACAAATAGCCTTTAACTCCAGATCCTCAGGAGTGTTAAATAAAGAGCTGTGCTGATATGCTGATGGTGGTGGTAAGACAGATAGCAACCCAGATGGCACAAGCTAGTGTGCACGTTCAGAAGAAAACCTCTTTCCTGGCTACATTTTAAATATCCAGAGGAAGACTTTGATGTTCTATGTAGAAGAATCCATTATAGTCAGTCACCAGCAACGTGATTCTCTAACTACAACAGCCTGCCTTGTTTTTTACCAGAACAGAACATCTCTGAATGAATTAAAACTTCACAACCTAGCTTGACCGAAAGTGAATTTGATTTCTTTTCCTTGAGTTTCTGAGGAAAACCTAGTTGGATGAGAGACTTTTTTCCTCTTACAGAAATTCCAAAGAACATAAAATTCCTCTTCCCTGCACCCGCACTGTTTTATTTCTTATCCACAGCTTTCTTTTTAACGTTATGCAAGGTTTTTGACCTTTATCCCATGAAAAATCGCCAGGCTACTGATAACAAAAAATCGAAGCCACCAAATGCACTTCCTTCTCAAGGAGAGATAAAGACCATGAAATTGCCATCATCAAGGAAGACTTTAATTTGCCAAAAACTTGGAAAGAACTTTGAATGATGAAAACACCATCACCTCTTTACGTCTTTTCAGAATGATTTATTTCCTTTGTCCTTTAACATCTAACAGTGATCATGATTCAAACTGAAAAATCATCTGTCATCATTCACTTTGTAGTTGGATGTTAAAGGACAAAGAAAATACACATAGTAGAAAAAAAGTCAGAGCCAGGTCTTCATTAGCTTTTCAGTTGCTAACATGTTTGTTTGGTACTTGTTGGAAAGTTGACAAAAAAAAAAGATTATGCATTCCAGTGCGGCAAGAGGAGCACTTGGAGAGATAGCTCGAAGAATTGAGGAAGTCTGCCCTCCATTTAATCTGCAAGTCAGTGCATGATGTTAAAGACTTCCTGAATCTGGCTAGGGTATGAAAGCCCGATTTCAAATCTATCTCAAGAGGAAAAATCTGAACACCTGCCCACACCTGATGTAGATGAACAGACCAATTTGAGGAAAGGATGAGTGTAATAATCCCTCTAATAACCCCCAACTGCAGTCAAATCAGAACAGAGGGCATTTTGGGTGTTTCGGGATAGGTATGTGTTAGCAGCAGTGAGTCTTCTGGAGGAAAGGCTCATACTTCGAGAGAATACTGGGTTTTTCGTACAACATTCAGCCACAGAGCTGGCTACGCTGCACTGGGAAGAAGTTTGGAGAAACATGATATTTTCACAACAACTTTTATCATCTTTACTCACACACAGTTCCCCTTAACTCACATAGCATTGGCAGCAATATAAAGCAAAGGCTTAGACCTGGGAGTTGTACACTTTGTGGAGTCAGGTCCTCCTGTCGTGCCAGTCATCACAGATAAGGCCCATAATGTACCTCTGCCACAGTTTGCCCATTTCCAGAAGCCCGGATACATTCGTAAAGAAAGGGTAATACCTCCCTGCAGAGAATGTTTCTATTTTTAAGGAGGCCGTGTATTTGCTTTGCTTGCTCTTACACTCACACGCTTAGACATTCTCTGCTCCAGTCCATCTGGCAGCTGCCCATGGAAGCAAAGCCCACATGTCAAGCACTGCTGTTTATATCCTAATTAGCAAGGGAAATCTTTTGCTCCAACATATCTGACACAGAGGTAAAAACGGGAAACAACCATGGCTTGACAATCTGGCATATAATTTAAAGTAACTTCTCATGGCATAAGAACATATAGGAATGGAAAGGACCGTGGGCTATTTAAATCTGTTTCATAATCGCAGGCAAACTATGATATGGACAACTAGTTCAAAGGATCCATGCCACATAACATGAGTTGCAAACTTTGAGGAGAATGCCAGCAAACCAAAGGAAAAAAGACTTGAAATTGCATCGTTGCCTCTTTTGTGTACTCAGTTTAAGAGCAAAAGGGCACAGTTCCATGTGAAGGCCCTGGAAGCTTCATGGTCCCACAGAAAAGGGCAGTGCTGCTGATGTAGGTACTGGCAATAGCAGAAGATTTATGTGTCAAAAATGCCTGTATGATGCACGTCCTCTGCTACAAAGGAAGGAGAAACACTTTCAGTTTTGTGAAATTTCCTTTTGCTGAACAGACCTCACGTGCAGGGACAAATTTAATGCAAATAATACTGCACATTCATCTGCCACCAGTTAAGACAGCCTGACTAGTATATTTAATTGCACCCACCACCATATTTCCATAATTTACAAATATTCTCTGGTCTTGCTCTGCATGGAAGCATGACTTACTTGTGTCCCATTTCTCAAAGCTATCTGTCCTAAATCTGTACTGTAGGTATGTTTCTGTTTCCCTTTACCACATGGATCACTACAGTCTTCACTACCGAGCATGTTTTTGACTCAAGCAATCGCGATTTATGTGTGTTTGTTAAACTCAAGCTCAAGGTTTCACTCCTTGTTACTGCTGGTTCACTCAAGCATGTATGTGATGTGAGCACTGATGAATGATGCTGAATGTCTCTTCTGGGAATAATTGTGGAAGGAGTGGGAAGGATGGACCTACCTCAACATCCTTTTGTGCAAAATCTGGGTGATTTATATATTCTTGCTTGCACACAGCAGAACAAAAAGATGTCAGTGGAAAAAACAAAAGGAAAATTGTGTCAGGAAAATTATGATTTAAATTAATTCTGTGAATTCTGATTTACAAATCTATGCTTTTGTCTCTGTATTTCATCGCTATTTGGGCTTATCCTTTGGACAATGTAGTCTGATCCTTTGTTATTCAGTGATTATGATTAACTATTATGTTATTCTTCCTCTTCTCTTTGTTGGCCTTCATTCTACTTATTCTCCAAATAACTCTACTCTGGCAATTTTAGGGTTTCCCAGCTCAGACCTTTTGCAGAACCCAGACTAGTTTCATTGGCTATACAATTATCTCCAAATATGTAATTTATCTGATTGATAGGCAAATACGACAGTATTTTATTTTTTTACTTGACATTGATTTTAAAATACCATACAAACCTTTTAAAACAACAGATATTAACAGGGAAATGGTGCATAAAATTTGATTCTTGTTTTTTCTTTTCACAAGGAGTAGTTGTATCTTGATGATTGTTTTCAAAGGCATCTTCACAAAGCCCTTGGATTTTAATAAGAGAACAAATTGGGTAGTCAGGCATTCAGGAAATGAAAGGTGAACTTGTAAGTATCTTTTGGTCAATACTTGGCAGTGCATTCATTAATTAGAATTGTTATTATTGCTTCTAAAA
Source organism: Steatornis caripensis (assembly GCA_013398225.1). Classification (NCBI taxonomy): domain Eukaryota; kingdom Metazoa; phylum Chordata; class Aves; order Caprimulgiformes; family Steatornithidae; genus Steatornis; species Steatornis caripensis. Next base: position 85,490 of record VZSC01000333.1, on the reverse strand, counting down.
GCACCTCCTAAGACTTATCCCAAATAAAGTTTTTATATGTAATAAAGCTTTTTTAGTATTTTTTTTCACCCTGCAGTTGTATAGTACCTAATTGTAGTCATTATTACACCCTAACAGAGGAATCTAACAGTCACTGAGAAAGCCTTTTCTATTAACAAAAACAATTCTGTGTTAACCACTATATAAGTGGAAAACGTCATATGTGAAGTGCTCAAGGTGAAGGAAATCAGGAGAGAGGGAAAAGAAGGGTCTGTGCTGTAGCCACGTGAGATGGTCTCGGGTGGGAAATAAGTGGGAGGCATCAGCTTTGGGCTTCTAATTTGGAGTCATGTTTCTTCTCTTGGGATTGTCCCTCTGCCTCGTGCACAGGGAGAATGCAGGAGCAGGGACATGGTTCAGTATACAAACATATACTCAAGTTTAGGAGATTAGTGGATCTCGCTGAAATGAAGCACTTGGTCTTGTGCCTGTTCTGCAAATATAGTATGAGAGGGCATGGAAATAGTGCTTTCATGCCCAGCTCAGTTGTGAGAGAGGATTCATGTTGATAGTTTAATAGGTTCTCTTAATAGAGAGGAGTAGGAAAAAGTGTTTCTGCGGTGGGGAGGTGTTAGAAAACTTCCCCATTTAGTCTGGAAAATGTCAGCAGCTTTTGGGGGATATTTGAGTCCCTAAGTGTGAATTCCGAGTTACTGGCTGTGGGCTGTGTTGGAAAGTGGCTGAAGTTGCTCCCATTTCAGCTCTGGTTTGCACCAGGTTACTGTAGCACTATCTATCATTTCAAAGTTCAGTGCCTTGAGCACCAGACTGTTCTTGCATCTTCTGTTACTACCAGAAAAAAAATCTATTGCGGATACAAAAAGAATCTACACTGTTCTTTGGGGACACTTTTACCAGAAAACTTATTTTGTAAATAAATCAGTCTTCTTAATAAAAAAAAGGAAGTCAGAAGAAAATTCATACATAGTTCCATTCCTTGATAAGTCTCATCTATATGGTTGTCTTGAAGGATTTCAAAACATCTTTGACATGAATCACCAGGCAAATGTGAGTTACCACTATCCCAACAAAAATGTTGATGTAGAGTTGCCACAAGCAGAGGGAGCTTATCTCATGCCATGGTCTTAAGGAGACGAAACATCTTCAGCAGAAAAGACTGAAAATCTAAATAATTCTTGCTGTTATTTAGATTTGTCTTGACTGTGCTTGCAGTTAACACAAGAAAAAGTACCTTCTGATGCTGTAGAATAGATGGGGAGGGAGAATAGCTTATCAGTAGGTTGCTCAGCTCTCCTCTTACTGTAGTGGTGGAGCATGGTTCTAATTCCACCCTTCAGACTACACCTGTAGGTTGTATTTCAGAGGAAAGCAGGTTTGTGCCACACTGTGCATTGTGCACGTTGGTTTGTGCTGTAGTGGTAAAATACGCAGTGGTGATGAGTAAGTCTCAAGCTGCCAAATTTCCTGGAACTTATCATCACTGCAGATGGTCAAAACACACCTGGAAATTTCATTTCTCAGGAAATTTCTGTTTCCTGTCCCAAAATAAAATTTAAAACAGTCCTGAAAAAAATGTTTCCAGGCAGAATGTCCCATGGTGCACTGTGAGATGAAGGGTGTGAAAATGAAAAATTGATGTTTGATCCCTTCTATGCTGCATGCCATTGCCTTCTGCACAGCGTTTGTTTGTGGTTCAGAGCGGCTGGGTGGTGTTTTACGTGGGGTAGCCAGGAAAATTTCTGGGCTTCTCCAATTTCAGCAACCCTGATAGCATCATGTATGTTTTTAAGAGAATGAGATGAATTTGTTTGTGATTCAAACTGAGATCTCTCGTTTCCCATAGACCTGTTCCATGGAGACATAAAGATTTACTGACAACCACCTGGCATTTCCTTTGCTATATTTCATCGATCTGCTCCTAGTTATTTCCTTAGGGAACATGTGCCAATTCCCCTGGCTTATGGATGGTGATGTCACCCTTTCTCTTTATATAGGATGCATTCACAGGATGAATGGAACAAACGGAAATCATGGGGGTTTTAGATGTTTTCTGAAATTTGTTCTCCCTCTAAATATTTCAGTGAAGTTCTGGGGTATAAAAAGAGTAGTTTCAGTTCAGTCAAAATAGGTCACTCTTTAGTTTTATTAGTGTATAATATAACATTTCAAAACTATAAAATGAAAAACACTTCCTACAAGGTAAAACGGTAAGTTTTTGTTCTAAAAATGATTAAACTGGACATTCAAATATCATAATAGCTATCCTACTCAACCCTTTACTCCCCTTGAATCTCTCACTCCTGTGATTTCATTAAGTGCTTGTTTGTCTATTGAACAGGATTTTCTGTTCAGACATGTCTCTGAACACCTTTTTCTACCATGCTGAAGGAGCATAGACAACAACGCGAACATGTACAGAGATTTTTTTTCAGCCTGCACAACTTCATCCCATCTCAACTGCTTTGGCCAGACCTAAACTTCCTAAATAAGACCAGGGATTAATCAATGCTTATTTCTTGGTGGCTGGTCACATGTAGGCAGACTACTAATAGTCATGCATTCAAAAATAATTAAACTTTCACGGGGTCCTTTGGCTTCTTTCCAACTGACGTCAACTGGAGATGGACTGCAGGATTTAGCCATCTGAGTTAGCACATGGCTTGCTTTGGCTTATTAGCTCCACTAACAACAGAATGGCTGAATTTCCTCAAGCCTTTAAATCTCAACAGCCACAGCTCTTCCAGCCGAATTAGCAGTAACAGAGTGGCAATTCTGATGGAAGATGCTGCACTACTTTTCCCTGTTGGGACTGGAGCAGAACATCATGCATTTATATGTCTGCAAATGAGGAGAGGCACATATCCTTCATGAGAAAATGATCTTTGGTGGTAACCATTGGGCAGCTGAATTGGAATTTATAGATTATGCTCATACCAGTAACGATACAGGGAAAATAATTTAGAGCTATGACAGTGAAAAAGAGTTGGCAAAACAGTAGACTTTAAAATTATTTTATTTTAAATCGTCTTTGATTATGTCTTGATTGCCAAGCAAGGTGTGGAGGTGGAAGGAAACACCTCAGATTGTGCATATCTTTCTTGATGCCAACAGCTTGATCTATATTTTTTTCTTCTCATGTTCTTGTTACTGCTGAGTGTGAAGTGCCTTGAATTACTTAACTATAATAAACAAAAAAATCATAAGACAGTTAGAATCCCTGAGTGCCCCTTCCATGTGTTAAGGTTAACTATTAGGGATGAATTAATATATACAAATGATATTTTCTCTAGTGTATTCAAGGAGGTAAAGAGCGGAAAATGGGGAAGAGTCTAGCTGCTCATTTGACTTGCTACACTGCATACATGTGAAAAGACTCTGAGCAAAGAGATACGACAAAGGTTGTTTTTCTATGCAGAGCTCATAAATAAGTAACACAAAGCCAATATAAAGACTAAAATATTGTAAAATAATCAAGATGCCTTTAGCCAGGCAATCAGAGTAAGATTAGTCTAGTAAAACGGAAAACTGGGCTGCATAAAGTCCAATACTGTATATTTAGCTGACCTGGCCTGTGAGAGGTCTAGAGCCAAGTCCCTCTGCTGCAGGCTGCTTATGTGATTGTGAACTATTTATTTGTATCTCCCATGATTCAGAAAACTCCTTAACCCTTGTAAATTGATTTATGTACCTAGCAAGAAGTTTGAAGTATTCATATTTAGTATTTATATAATAACTAAAGACAAAGAAAGAAAAGGGATCACTTTGGTGGGCTTGACTGTATCTTCACTAACTAACTAAATGGTGAGAGAATAGAATGGGGTACTTGAAGCCAACTGGCACAGAATGATCTGCATCTATGCTATTAAACTATCATAGCCTTCAAAGCAGGGTGACTGCATCCAAAGTGCCAATTAGGAATAGTTTCTGACTCGTGTTAACTTCTGAACCATATCCAGGAACTGGAGGAACTGCATTTGGCCAGGGACCATTCTAACAATTTAACAGTATATAGACAACTGGGTTCTAGCACTCAAGTGTGTTCACTAGCACAGCTTAATTTTCTGGTGTGAGATTAACATCTAGGATGCTGATAACACTCTTAAATACACTTGCTGACTTTGCAATGCAAAATATCCCTTTCCACTGGCAAATGAAGATTTGGAGCATGCACTCTGGGTTATTTTTAACCAATTCTACCTTTTACCGTTGAAATAGTAACAGCAGCCCAGTTTCTGACCCTTTCCATAAGTGCTTACTCCCAGCTATTTAGAAGGCCTCTCCAGTGTTACAAGATGATATAACATGAAGCTCACATGCTGTTCCCTAGTTTGCGTCTTAAAGAACTGCTCTCAATAGAGCAGTTTTAATCAACAGCTGCTTAGCTTGCGACTCTTCACTTCTGTCTCTCTATAATGAACACTCAAGTACTCATTATCTGGTGCAACTGTGTGAGGGTGATTGCATGTAGAAATGGATGTGCCTGCAAATACTCAGATGTGGAGAATTGGAGAAATGTTTAAAAATCTTATATGTTAGAATCAAAATTATGATTTGGAAAGACAGAGGCCGTATTTCCCATAAGTGATGGAATGCAAAGAAACTCTGAGGACTGCAGTGAAAGGAAGTCACTAGTTTATTTATAAAAAGTCCAGCTTTTTGTGGTAAAGAATTTTAACAAGTTCAAACAAAATGTGACAAATATAGTAGCAGCTAAAAAAGCGAACCTTAAAGAATTTGTGCTGCTAAGCTAGTCAGCAGTATCTTCCTTGACTGGGAAGTCCAACACATCACGTGTTGAATTCCTGCCCATTCTTTACTTACAATTTTGGGAAAATATTTTAAGAACTCTCCTATTATATGTGAAGCAAGAGAAAACTATAGTCCTGTCAGTCTATAGAGTAAGATTTTCTTTATTAAGTAGAGGTATTCTTCAGATCTGATGCTAAGGAATGACATTTATTTATTAACATAATTCACTCTCTGGACACAAAGGTCTGTGAAACTTTTGCTTCTTGTTTTCACTGCAGGAGGGGAGACTACCCTTGATCCATATCATTGCTTTACTTCTAGGCTTATTGGTGACTAGGAGGATGAATCTATCACAGGAGACAGATTAGCCGAGGCTCGTTTGTTCAGCATGACAAAACAACATCAAGGAGGACATAGATCACTGGAAAACCAGGTGAGGAGAAGTGGTGTGTGACCACCAAGGAAGTTAAGACTAAAAGCTAACGAACAGCATAAACATAATTGCTGTAAACCGACCATTTAGCCTGGATAAAGGAAGATAGCTGAAAACTTCTTTAGAAGTACAATGTGCAGCATAGTTTCTTAAGAGGAAGCAGAAGTGGAGTAAAAAACCCCAATACATTCAGTGGTAGACACCACACCAATGTCCACCCACCATGTTTGAGGCCAGCTTGTGTGGAAGAGGCAACATATCACACTGTCAGGTGTGTCTGACTGCCACAACAGGGCAGACACATGCAATGGTCCTTGGCATGCAATGCCTCTGACGTGTGCTTTGGAAGGGACTGATGGTCAAGAGGAAAGATTGGTGAGGAGCCAGTCTAGCAAGGAAGAAGTACAGGAGACTGATTTTCAGTGCTTGGGCCTGGCAGTACTTAATTTGCTAATATAGACACAGTCTCAGTGTCGCCTTTCCCATGTTCCTTTTGAGTTTTGAGAACTGAGCCCGAAACATCTTTTGTCATAGGGACATTAAATACACAAAACAACCTCATATTTCACACACGTTGTCCCTGCTCACAGGGCAGTAATTGAAGAGCAAGGGAAAACAACAGGTCTTTATGCCACAGAAGTTACATGTGTTATTTGACTAATTAGTGACACGTAATGACCTGTATGAGCATTGGCAATACAAAAGCTGCTTTAATTCTGGCTGCTCATACTGAAAACATCCCAATCTCACATCCCTATTTGCGACTGCAGAGAGCTACATGTAGAAGTCGGTGCTAGGAAGTGTTGCATCAGACTAATGACACAATTCAAGCAAGAGGGGAAACAAAATTTCTCTGAATGGACAGGTAGATTTGTCTTGCTTAGTTTTGTTTACAACCAGAGGGAGGAAGATTAGCCTCTTCTTCCTTTGTGTGACCCATTACTGGTCTTATTTTAGTTCAATGGAGTGAGCAGGTGCTCCGGGCAGAATCCGAAGTGCAGAGGAGGTGTGAGGGCTCAATTATCTTGGGCCCCATAGAACCGGATAGACTCAGGATCTCACGTTTTTTTATCCTTGTTTGTTTTGGTAGAGTTTTGCTGTTAGGTAAAATGTGTTTACTCAGCACATTTTATTTAGATACTGACTGATCTTACCTGGTACTAAGGAAGAAAACCACGATCACAGCAGAAACTGGCAGTTGTGAGTTAATATTTTCTCTTACATGTATCGATTACAATGTCAAAGATGCAAAATCAATTCATGTCCCTCTAGGAAAAAAAAATATCTGTCAGTGTAGTGGAATATTGCCAAACTAGATGAAAAAACAACCTGGACCCCCCTGACCCCTGAATGCGTGAACATGTATGATGCCAATAAGAGAACACTGCCTTGATATCCACAATAAAAATAGGGAGGATGAAAAATACTTTAGCAATATATCCTATTTTAACAATATTTTTATTAAAGCATGTGATGAATTCAGAAATTAGATAAAATCTTATTTGTAAAACTTCCTGACTGCTTTTGCAACTTCCCCAACACTTCTGTTGCATCCTCTTTCCCATGTTACAGGTCTATAAGCTTCCTGTCCTTCTCTTAGCCTAACAACATCTTCCATATTTCTTTGCTTGCAAGGGATACAGACTTAGCAGCATCTCTGAGGAGACTTGGTGACAATACTCTCCTCCTCATTGCTCCAGCAAGTGCTAAACCAACGTTTGCACTTGCTGAAGTTGCGAGTGTGTTCTGGACCCTGTCTTGAAGGGTACCTCAGAGCCTGCATGACTGTCCCTGCTTTTTTTTTTCCTTACCCTCTTTGCAATCAGTAATTGAGTAGGGAAATCTATCAAAATATTAAAACTAGAGCAGGGCAATTTGGTCTTTGCTTAAGTTACAGGAATCAGTAACATTTTGCTTTTTGTCTGCTCACACAATGGATTATTAACGTCCTGGATGACCAAAGGTCTATTCTGTTCCCACAGAATCAACAAATGCTCCATGTTCCTGTTCCAGGCTTTGTCTTCATGCTCTTAATCATCAGAGATAGATGGTGCTGAGGCAAATGACAGGAGCATTGCTTACCAAATAGCTTTCAAGTGTTTCAAATTTGGATTTTGTGTAGGTTGCATGCGATGTGTTGTTTAGCCTGGTTCTTATTTTCGGTCAACTGGTTTCCTTCACCTCCAACTAACCCATGGGTATGAACTAATCTGTGGGCTTTTTACAGAGTGGCTGCGTCTTCTGCACCTTTTCTCATGAAGCATAAGCCACAATCACTTACCCCGAAACATACAGTGTTCTGAAATTATAATTCCCAATGTAGGAGTGAAGAAGTCTAGGCTTTCACTGGGCAAGTCTATCATGCTCTATCGCCTGATGTAGTTTTTTCAGGTGTTCCTCCCTCTTTCTCTTTTTATTCTGCAACCTCAGGGCCAGCCATAATTGTTTGCACCCAGAATTTAGTCCAGTGAGAGTCAATAGAGAGTGGGCTTCCTGGAGGTGACTATGAATGGCTTGAATCAATTGCACAACTTGAAAAGGATAAAAGCTGTGATACTAGTGCATGAATAGCATTGCGTGAGGGCACACTGAGCTGCTACAGTGGGGTTGAAGGAAGTCAATAACTGTGGCTAGAAGAAGCCATTGACTTTGGCTGTCCTACTGAGCACACCTGGGTCATTGTTTTCCTGGACTTTGCAGTAAATGGAAATGAAAGATTATGGAGTGCTACCAGTGGCTGCAGGCTTAGGATCAAATCAAACTGTGTAAACCAATTGCCACTAGGGCAAGACTGCACAAAACCCTCTGTGACATTTCCCCTCAAAGTTGTGTGGTCTAGGATTTTTCATAAAAGATTACAGAACTCTTCATTTCAGAGAAAATTCTGGTCTGGATATCAACAGAACAAACTTTTCGCATGTGCCAGTAGTACAAAAAGCTAACAGAAAAAATCTGTCCAAGTGAAAGAATTCTCTTTCAAAAAACAAGAAAGGGAGGATCAAAACCCAAACCAAAACGTTCAGAACAATATGTTTTGAACTAGACAAAGTATTATGTTCAAGTTAAAGTAACTGCACTTTTAGGCATATTTAGGTGTTAAAATTAACTTTCAGAACAATAGCTATTTTATCATGATTTTAACATTGAAATTTTTCACTAAGAAAGTGTGTGTATGAAATAGTTAATCTGCTTTTCTGTCAGAAAAGCAACATAATACAATGAAGACAAACTTGACAGCCCTCATTTCCATATCTGGACCAAAAATGGCTTAACTAAGACTTGTGGCCTGACTCCAGTCTGTACAAAGCTGTGTTATTGATGATGGAAAGGATTTTTGGCATTCCCAAAAGGCTTTGTGGTCTTGGACATTGACGGGTGGTGAGAAAGAAACAGTTGCTGGGGTTGGGAATTCTCTCAGTCCAGGCCCATAGCCTTGCCATATGCAAGATGTACAAACAGTGCCTGTGGGACATGCTTTGCTGCTCTCCACCATCTCATGTTAACTTCAGGGCACTTCTAGCATCCCTGAAGCAGTCTTTGTTAGGCAAAATACTTATTGCTGCCTTGTTTGGATATAAAAGATTTCTTTTTCTCTGTGGGCAAAACTACAGCCCACATGTTGAAACATGCTGAACAGACTCTTATGCAAGTCTGCTGGCAGGGCAATGTTTGCAGGTTGCTACATAGACTGCACCTCTGATGCACTTGGTATCGGCATCTGGGAAGACTTCTACGACTCCCGTGAAGGTGGTTGAGTTTCCACTGGTATCTCTAGTGTCCTTTAACCATTTAAGCATTGCAAAGGAGCTGCTATGCCAACATGTTTCCTCCAGGGAATTCCCCAACTGATTAAATCTGGGCCAAGACAGTGAGTCAGGACTGCAGCAGGCGAGGCTGCTCCTAACTCCTGCCTGCATTCAGCACTGTGAGCAGCGTGCCAGCCAGCGAGGAGAAGCTTAATAGGCGTGACGAAGCATTAGGGATGTTTCAGACTCCTTCACTGCAGGGGAAGTGACAGTTATGGAAACAGGCTGCTTTTAGCAGTGGGCCGGAGAATCCTCACTTGAATTTTTTTCTGTGGAAGGCCAGCAGACAAGTTCTGTGTAAATTCAATTGATTAAATTTTCTTGAAAACAAGTTGCAGAGGAAATGAAGACTTTTATGAAACTGTATCAAGTAGCTTTACCAAGAAATGGGAGAAATGGCTTAAACGTTAAACATTTTGTTTTGACATAAATGAAAACATGATTTTTTTTAGAAAAAGCATCTCATGTCAAAATTGATTAAGTTGAAAAAAAATCAAAGTATATACATTAATAATTTAAAATGAAATTAAATCTGTTGTACTCTGATGCAAAATGGATTATTCTGAGGGATTTTCTTGTTGGTTTCTTTGATTTAAAAGAATAATTCTCTTTGGGCTGGACCAAATCTCCCTTTCTTTCTCCTTTCTTCTCACTTACTTTTGTGGATTGATGACTGAAATTAAATGTTATTCACCCAGCTTTCCTAAAGGATCATCAGGCTGTCCCTGCTCTGGAAATGCAATAAATGATGTCTTCACAGATTTTTTTTTTTTTGCTTGACCTCTATAACTCTATTAATATTATTCCTGTTGTCCTAGGAATGGATCAGGGTTCAGCTAACAGCCTAATAACAGGAACTATACTTTGTCACCAGTGAAGATCAGCTATTGACTCTGTGTCCCCTCCCTAAGCAGGGCTTCCTAATCCAAGTATGGTCCCACCACACTCTTCCATTAGAGGAACCTGTATATTGCTTATGAGTCAAAAATCTTTTTGATTGACCCTTGTCTGTGATGACGGTGAGGGCAGCAATTGTTATTGATAGTAAAAAATTGTGGCCTGCAAGCAATTTATTCTAAGCAATGCCTCAACATCTTGGGTCAGTCATTAGAGACAGCTATTACATTTTTCAGTGTCATTATCTAAACCACCATCAGGAGGGAAATGGTAGGCCACTTGATGGCCAAAGAGCTATCAACCTAATTATACAGTGATGAATTCCTTTCAAATTTGTAGAGCATTTAATGCATTCTTAAATGAAGCCATCCATAATTAGTAGCCTTCCAAAACACACAGAGACATCAGAGTCCGAGAGCAACTGATTAACTGTTAATGAGGTTCGTTCACTTACTAGACAGATTGGAGGCAGCAAGGAAGCAAAGCTAGAGACAGAAGCTGGCGTCACTGTGCAGATTCAATGAAACTTTGCTATTTGCCAGACTAAACTTCAGTTATGCAGCTTCTTGTTCTCCAAGCTGTGTGATGGTGCCAGGTTTCACCGTTAGGAAAGTGATTTCTGGTTTTCCCATAATTCCAGTAACAGAGGAAATGAAAATTGCCCCAACTTAACTGATGTTTCTGGAAACTGTAATATAAAGTTTTTGTAACCATACTGCTAAATTCATGCCCAGATGGACAAATCTAGTGATGTTTTGCAAAGTGTACATGCACATACACATCACCCATATGCATTGTGATGGTGATGTTTCCAGGAAATACCCATCTTTCCCTGTACATATGTGGATGTGATGACACTGACATCAGAACAGGCAGTATAGTCTATCCAGAAGGGAAAAAGTAAGAATGACAGGTGAGTATACATGGGAAAGCACATAACAGGGAATGTGCTGTTTCAGAGTAAGAAGCTGGAACTGGGCCCATGGATGCTGTATTTACTGCAGCATTTGGGTTTATGCATATTTAGCTTTTAACCAACTGTTTTTCCTATTATTTTTCTCAAAAGACATAAACTCAAAACCTCTCCACTTATTCTGACTATCCAAGAGTCAAAATACTCTTTATTATTTTTCAATTTTTTATTCATTTTATACATTTTTTAAGTCCTCTGCTTAGTTTTGTGACTGTCATAGCACAGAATTAATAGGAAATTAAGCACAGACCTTGGGAAATTTAGAAATGTCTGCTAAAATATATATATTCTCTCTCTTAAAGTATTATGAATTTCAGGCTAGTTAGGCGAATATTTCCCAAAGCAAGAAGAAAAAGTTTTGTGCTCTGTTTTGTTCCTGGAATGTCCTTTTGCTGCAGTAAATAGATACTTGGAGCATAACACTTTAGGAGAGCACCTTAAATGAGTCATTGAATCTTGAGTATTATTTACAAACAAATTTTTATTTACGTATGTGTATTCTTTAATTGTTTTTTCTGGACTGAATGGTGGAAGATAATAACCATGTCAGAGTGATACAGCACTAACTCCAGGCAACAGCCCGGGTGTTGTCATGGCTGTGTCACAGCAGGCAGTCACCAGCTCGTAGAACAAGCCCTGTTGGCATCATGCCTGTGGCACAGCAGAAAGATCATTGGTAGTGGCCGTGTTCCATGGGAGTTTTTGGTGATGTGGGTGGCCCAGGATAAGTGTAACAAGGTCTTCACCAGATCAGGATGGCAGACAAGTACGCAGGTGAACAAAGGCTAAGAGGATATGGCAGGGGAGGGATGGGTAGGGTCTGCCCATGGTGGTGGAGGGTGGCTGCTTCTCCTTTGTTGTTTCTCCTGTCTATTATAGCTATATTTCTGAACTGGGACATGATCAGACCACAGCACACTCCTGTCATCTCCATCCTCCAACACTCAGCCAGAGAGTTGTCAGTGTGATCCAGGACAGATAAGATAGCCCCAACCCATACCCTGTTATGGTCTTAGATGGAGCTGGGAGCTCCCTACAGCCATAGCAAAGCCATGCACCCTTATTCCCCAGGTAGCCAAAGGCTGAGCTGCACAGAAGCTCCTGGCACCCGCCCTAGCATCCAAGTCCCAGTGGGGAGAACACTGGTGGTGCCTCATGTTGCAGTGGGATTGGTGACATGATTGGGCCAGGACAGATGTCTCCTGTCTGTCAGGGAGACTTGTTGGACAACCTTGACATGAAGCTGGGAGAGCCATGGTCAGAAGGCAGAGGCTGCCCCTTGGCAGTCAGGGGTGGCTTCTCTGTTCTTTGGTGCTACTGTCTTTGACAGCCATGTACCCAGATGGAGACATGATCAGATCACAGCACATGACTGTCCTCTCTTTCCTCTACCACTCATCTGGGAAGCATTGCAACTTTCTACACGGACATTGGTCTAAAGATAAGGAAAAAGATAAATCTCTAGTCTGTACCCTGTCATAGTCCTACAGGCAGCTGGAAGCTCTCCATAGCCATGGACAAAGGGAGCTCTGACCGCTCACCATCTCTGTGTGAAACTTACCTCAAAATAAAGTTTGAGTTTCATGGGGTTTTGCTAGTGAAAAGACTGGAAGGAATGTCCTATGAGGAGTGGCTGAGGTCTCTGGGTTTGTCTTGTTTGGAGAAAAGGAGGCTGATGGGTGACCTCATTGCTCTCCACAGCTTCCTGAGGAGGGGAAGTGGAGAGGGAGGTGTTGATCTCTTCTCCCTGGGACCTTGAGGCAGGATGCATTTCAATGACTCAAAGCTGCACAAAGGGAGGCTTAGTCTGGACATAAGGAAGCATTTCTTTACCATGAGGTTGGTCAAACACTGGAACAGGCTTCCTAGAGAGGTGGTCAATGCCCCAAGCCTGTCAGTGTTTAAGAGGCATTTGGACAATGCCTTTGATAACATGCTTTAACTTTTGGTCAGCCCTGAAGTGGTTAGGCGTTCGTCTAGATGATCATTGTAAGTCCCTTCCAATGGAACCATTCTATTTCTGTTCTAAAATAAACTGGAAAACCTAGGACAGTGTCTCTTAAGCTCCAAAAAAGAGAAATTAAATAAACTTGTACCAGGTGTAAGCGTGTGTATGGTGGTCAAAATTGCTCAAATATATATATTTTTGATTCAGATCAGGGTAAAGATCCAAGCCTAATAGAAACATGACCTGCTAAAAATTGCAAAAGCTAGTCACCTTGTTTTTCTTTGTTTCTCTTATGCCCTCTATAAATTCAGTTATGAGTGCTCTTTTGAAGTTTGCTTTATAATTCAAAAATTCCTGTTAAAATAAACAGTTTCTAATACAAGGATTTCATATTTAAGAGGCCTGTCTGCTTTCAAGGTTTCTATAACATCTATTCTGGCAGATTTAACTCCATCTGTGTTCAAAGATTTAGATGCTATTGAAATCACAGAATCACAGAATGGTAGGGGTTGGAAGGGACCTCTGGAAATCATCCGGTCCAACCCGCCTGCTAAAGCAGGTTAGCCTAGAGTAGGTTGCACAAGAACATGTCCAGGTGGGTTTGAATATCTCCAGAGAAGGAGGCTCCACAACTTCCCTGGGCAGCCTGTTCCAGTGCTCTGGCACCCTCACAGTAAAGAAGTTCTTCCTCATGTTTGGGTGGAACTGCCTGTCTTCCAGTTTGTGCCCATTGCCCCTTGTCCTGTAGCTGGGCACCACTGAGAAGAGTCTGACCCCATCCTCTTGACAGCCGCCCTTTAGATATTGATAAGCATT
>VZSC01000333.1:14767-69213 GCA_013398225.1 Steatornis caripensis | reverse complement strand
GGGGGGGGGGGGGAGGCGGACATAGATCATCCAGTGGGGGTTGGAACTAAATGATCTTTAAGGTCCCTTCCAACCCAAACCATTCTATGATTCTATGATTCTAAATTCACTGCAATGTTTTAATTCCTTACTGTTAGCAGATATTTTTTTTTAAAAGGGGAGATTTCCACAATCAAGGAACTCATCGCTATTATTTTGGAGCTGTACAAGGCATGCAGGTTCTACTTTAGGAGAAACAAGAAACTTAACACATGTGGTCTGGATGTAGCCTTAACTTCACAGAGCCTGAGGCAAGGCAGGCAACCAGGCAGAGAAAGGCATCAATTTAAGTTTTGTTAACGCAGCAGCATTTTTTTAAATGTGCTTTCCCAGGGTCTTAACTTTTTTCTCAGTAAGAAATAGATTCTCTGCCCTTCTTGTACAGATGGGAGCTTATTAGTAGTGTTTATCTTACTTAATAGCAGCAATCTTCCAACCTGAAAGTTTTACAGGGTTCCCTTAGCCCAACAGCAGTAGTAACCAAAACTTTATACCACTGCCAGAGCACCTAATTCTGCTCCCCTAAAAATGCAAGATAACTGAGATGGCTGGAAAGAGAATAGATGTTTGGGACTTGGGGGAAAGGAAGATTTAAGGAAGACATGTCTGCAGCTAGAAGAGGAAGACCAAAGTGTGCAAGATGGAAGAGGTTTAGGAACCAAGCTGAATGACAAAGCATATTTGGGCAAGTAAAGTTTGTGAACCCTTGAAAAAAGAGTAATGTCAATTAAAGGTAGGGATAAATTAATTGAATGAGTGTGTGAGGCAGTGAGAGAGAGCAAGATTTACTTAAGTACCTGAAGCACAGCCCAGATCAATTACTTGCCTCTGTCAGCATCATCAGTGCGATGCAAGAAAGATTGAATGCGTGCTATAAAATGCACATTTATCAAAGTTCAAGCTATTAAGTAATTAGAATATAATGTGTGAACATGCTGAATATGCTTATTTAAATGTAAATGGTTATTCACTGTTTATTTTTAGTACAGGAGAATTATCCAACTTGTTTTGTTGTCCTTGTTGTTTCGTATACTGCTGGTCTACTGCATGCTCTAAGCCAGCATCCAGAGGTAGCTGCTCTTTAACAGTGGCATCCAGTGACTCTTCTTGAAAGGTACAAAGTGCACGAGCTGCAAAGGAAACAAATGCAAGGTAGGTAATAAATATTCTTTTCTCCAATAGGCTGCGGGAATAGCAACACTACGTTTCCACTTATAGAGAGATCACTAATACAGCCATCTGTCAGTCGTGCTAAAGGACAAAGCCTGAACTTCTGATCAATGAATATTACTCACTCAATGGGAAAGATTAGCCACAGGAGTAAATGGGTTTACATGTAAAATGGGGAAATAGATCATTCAAATTAGAAAAATTGGAAGCTATGCTGGTTGTGTTCTGTCCCTTAGCAGAGGAAGGTCTCTTGAGTCTGCCACTGGCAAATCATGTGTCTTTAGGTAGATCATTTCAGCAGGCTACATGAAATTATGGCAAAGCACTTGTCATCCATAGATAGCGAAGCAATCACTACTGTAAATTCTGAAACGAAGACCACAATTTTACTCCCAATTATGCCTTCCGAAACAATAACAAAACGTGAAGCATATTTTCTCTGCAGGATCTTTCCAATACTAACACATGCTGATCCAGCAGCTGGCAGCATTAGGCAAAATTCGCTCTTGATATGGTTAGTCCCACTGATTTTGTTAATCCCAACACTTTCAAATCAGAGTTTAACAACATCCAGTCATCCTAGTAGGGAGGCAAAGAAAATGCTGATCTGCCTGAAAAAAGCTGTAGAGATACACCTGGTGTCTAGTAATACAAACAAATAAATTTGGGTGCAGGTTTGGGGAGGGGGTGTTGTTTAAAACAATATAGTGAGATGCCAAATTTAGTTCTAAGGCCTTTATTTAAGGTCTCTGATGTCACTAGTCTTTTGTGACTGCAAGGTATTCACTAAGTTCCAGATTCTGAAAAGTACATGAGAACCCCTTTGTTAACAACACCTCCTGAAGCATGTGGTCTTTAAGGTCTCTTAATCTTGCTTACGAAAGGGATGATCTGTGCTTGGCTCAAGGTTAGTATCAGAAAGGAACAGCTGAATGTAAAAATACTGCTCCAACAAGAACCATAACATAACTAAAAGCCATGTCAAAATTTTGCTCCAGTCTAAGCTGGATGCTCTAACAAATTAATGTCTTGATGAAGGAAGAGTACACCAGCTGATACAGAGTAAACCTCATATAGGAGATTGTTCCTACTCTGTTACAGACTTCCTGTGTGGTTTTGGGAATGCCAGCATCTCTGTCTGCACCTCTTCTAGATAATTAACCAGCACCAGCAAATATTCCTGAGCACCGAAACTTGATCCTCTCTACTGTTAAATTCTTAGCAAAGTGCTTGGCATGGTTTTGCCTGGACCAAATACAGCCTCTCAGTTATTTCCCAGGAACTGTTTAGAAGTCAGGACCATTCCTAGAATAGATTAGGTTGGAAGCCAGTTCTGGAGATCACCTGGTCTAAACCCATGCTTGAAACAGGCCCAGTTAGGCAAACTGCTCAGGGACTGTGCCCAGTCAAGATCTGAACATCTCCAAGGATGGGGTTTTCACAGCCTCTCTGGGCTCCTCTTCAAGTATTTAATTGCTCTCATGGTGGAACAGTTTTTCATAAGTGATTTAAATTTCCTATCAATCCCTAGCTTTCCTCTAATTGTATGAACTCCCCAAAGGCAGTTTGCACGTGTTACCCTGTTATGGAGGCTAAAGAAGTGTAACAATGTGGATGCAGGTAGACTTTGCCACTTAGCCTCAGGGACAGAGAACAGGTTAATAGAGATGTAACCTCCACGTCTTGGCTCCCATCAGTAATTTGAATGTCATAGCACTTAACTGGAGGGCTCAGATCCCACCACTGCTGCTGAATGTGTGGGTACTACAAGGGACTAGTCCCTGTGCATTGGTATGCAGAAAGCATACCGAAAAGTGTGTGACTCACTTTGGAAGACAAAAAGCTAAAAATTCATTGATTTATCTTTGTATTTTTTAAAATTACTTTTTTAAAAATCAACATGGACAAGAACAATAACTCCTGTAAAACACTTCATAAAGTGCAGTCTGAGTCAAGGAACTACAGTCAGACAAGCAACTAATGTGTCAGCCTTTAGAATATTTTTGGGCCCTTCAGGTAAGTTAGGTCTGTGTGGGAGTACTTAAAACCATCCAGAACGATGAAGAGTTTTCTGGCAGATGAACCCTACCTTTTCCACTGTGTTCCTCTGCAGTACTATTGGCAATACATAGGCCACAGACAGATGAGGACTGAAGGACATGCATTGTGGGACCAGCTTTTATATAAAGACCAGCACAAAATCTGCACACGGCGGTGCATTAGGCCTAATGTTTTTTCTCTGCACAAGAGTAATTACATCTTTGGGGAACACATATTTGATCTGGGGATTGTCATTTTCTTATATTGTCACCAATATTCTGCACATATAACCTAGAACATTACTCATACGAGTATTTGGGTCTCACAAACAAAAACAGCTGATGTGTGGGTGAGAATGCTGAGGATACTGGTGGAGGATAGTGATTGTTTCAGGCAGCATTAAAAGAACACATTTCTTTTCAGAATAGAAATTTACTGACACATCTTACACTGTGCCACACAGATGAGCACACATCTCGCTTCAATGAGCGCTGAATACACAATAAATAAATATGTCATCATGAGACATCTGTCACATACCTCAAGAAAGTGATGTACAAGAAGCTTAGAAGTGAGACACATGTGAAACAGTTTGAGGAAATGCTCTCTTTGAGCTAGGGAACCCACTGAGTCCTTTACAGGTTCTCACATGATGGGTGGTAACTCACTATCCTTGATCAGTTCTGATGGATCCTCTATACCCTTGGTTGGAAGTATCTATGGTGTCTTGTAGGATTTCATGCTTGATGTCTCAGCTTTGGCCACTGCTGTCAGCCTAATAGTTTTTGGGCAAAAATGCTCTCACTATATGAAAAGTATTGAATAGAAGAGAGCTGTGGCACTCACATTGGATAAACCCTGCTCCATAGAGAGAAAACTTTAGATAAAAAAAAAGTGGAGAAAAGCCAGCTAAAAAAAATATTTCCTGTTCTTCTGTAAATACTATTTCTTAATAAAAGATGACATTCTGGAGTGGTTCTGTAGGGCAAATTCTTTGGCAGTGGAGGATGACAAGAGACCGATTATATGCTCTGCAGCACTACGAAAAAATCCCTTCCCTTGCCATTTTGATTAAACATCGACTTTTCTTTGCTTCTGTTTTTGTAAATTTGTATACAGTGTACACTTCATAAAAACTGTGTACGAAAAGCCTGGATTTTCCCAGTGATCCTTATTTCCTCAAATTTCTTAAGGACTATGTGGAAACTGTTCTTTCCCTGTGTTAGACTTTGCCTGAGCTGTAAATAATCTCTGTAGCTGTGAACCTAACGACAGATTTCAGGTCTTCGCCTTTGGTCTTGTACAGGGAATGCCTTTTTTGACATGTCATCTCCCTCTTTAGGACACTAAGACATCATTAACTTGCATCATCTGACTTTGTTTACCTCTGGGGGAAGTTGGTGTGAATTGCAGCTGTGTCAATGCTTCTTGCTGGTGAGCATGGATGGACAGGATACAATCAGATCTAATTGGAAAAAGGGAATTAAGCGAGCTGTGTGGGAGGTGGAAGGAATCTTATTGCACTGTCTCTGCAAAAGGAATACAGAAACATGGTTTTTTTTAAATACGACAAGAGTGTCAGCAGATCATCATAATGCCATTGCATTGTATCTGAAAGGAAAATCCAGTGTTTGGTTCATAATCCCTTTCGGTTACATTGAAAACTCAAAGCTGGGGTATTTTTCTGAGAAACCAAGATTGAAGATTTTAAAAGGGAAAGATCAGAGTTGTGCACCAAGCTCATTTGAAAATTCTGCTTTCTGACCTCTAAATAGCATTATGTTTGTGAAATTGTTCCGTAGTGACACTGAGAAACCTCAGGAAAAGATCTACATCCATTTGTGCTGCACACAGAAACAAAATAGCCCCCAGGACTTACACACCTGAGGCAGAGGTGATGATCAGGCAATGATTTTCCCTGAGTGGCAGGTAAAATGATGTGTTTTGGTATGAGTTAATATGTAATGCTGCCTTGTTGATAAAAAGATCAAGGCTCTGCCGTGGGAGATATTACGCAATTACGCAGGAAATTGAGGGTTACATACAATCTACATCCAAAGAATGTTTATTGAAAGAGTTCAGCAAAAGTATGACATGGGTATTAAACTGCATGGTTACAGCTCCAACGTCATGTTTTTTTCAGTAAGTTAGGCAAAGAAAAGGGGAGAGAAAATGGAAATGATGGACATTGGTCACCTTCAAGGTGCGGATGACCGAAGGTGTCTGAGGTGGAAAGGCATGGGTATGACAGACACTGGGAGAATAGAAAGGAAAGGAACTGAGTTTTGGAGGAGGAAAACAGTCAAGGGAGCCTGTCCTTGACAGGAGAATGTGTGTGTGTCAGTCAGTGTTGGTCTGAAGGTCATGATGGAGTGGACCTTGGGTGTTAGTGAGGAAACAAACTCACAAAATACTCAGCAAGGTTCAATTGAGCACTGGGAGCTTAATCTTTTTTTTTTTTGTTTTAAATTCTTTCGATGTGTTCGAGGGCTTTTTGTGTTTGTTTGGGTTTTTTTATTATTTTTATGACATGTCAGCATTCAAAGCGTAAATGTACAGGATTGCAAAGTTATAGCTTAGTCCCAAAGGAAATACCAGGCAGTGGCTGCTCTGTGGGCTGTGTTTATATCAGCAAGCAGGAAAACATGGCTCAAATAGCTTTTTTAATGGCAACAGAGTCCCTTTAGACAACTTACAAACTTTCACCCAAAGTAATTACACACAGTCAGCTTCTAACACACTGAAGTCTTTGTTTTCAATCAGGCCATCTTTCTATATTGCTTTTTTGTTTCAAACTCATTCTCAAGTACTTCCTTACTTGTGTATTTTGTTCTGACTGTGTAATGTCTAACAACCTGGTGATTTAAAACTGCAAAAGCCCTTTTAGGACTAGACTTCTTCAGTCAGGAAAAACTGTGGAATAGTGTAAGGAAAGACACACTTCTTCCAGGATGGAAGGACCTTTAAGATGCTGAGATCTTCTGGCACATAGAACTATAAATGTGGGCTGAACATGGGATACTGAAATTAGGAAATTGTATGTGTCTTCTAAAGAGGAGAATAGTTTAAAAGTTTTTAAAGGCTTTTAAACAGTTTAAATTCAGTGAGACTTGTTCAACTTTGCTCTTTGTGGATGCTTCTCAGTGCCCTCGTACTTCCTTTTCTCCACCCTAGTCTTATCCAAAATCAACAAACCATCCATAATTACCTTTTTTTCCCCCAATGTCCCCAGTTTGCTACATGCATACCGAAGTCTGGTATTCCCAATACTTTTTCATACTGATACTGGTATGCTTTTCATATATATTATACTGAATACTTTTTCATACTGTTGCCTGGTACTACTGACAGGCTCCTTAGACACAGTGGCCTTGCAAGACTCTGCTCACCAAAAAGTCACCTTCAGTTATGTGTGAAGTTTTGCTGTTTCTCACATACCTTTCCCTTGGATGGTAAAGGAAAGGTATGTGATATGGCAATCCAGCCATCCCTTGCAGTGCTGTGACTTTTGTCAGCTTTGCACATTGCTCTTGCCTCATCCAGCAATTTCCCATGTCATGTCCAGCAGATTCCCATGACCTGTTCAGACAACTTACCCTCTGCTTGGGGCTTAAGGAGTGATCCAGTCATTTCCTTACAGCCCTAGCAAGGACCAGTAGCTGTAGAAGAGCTGTGAGAAGACTCTGCGGTAGCTGTCTGACATTTCCACTAGGAATGGCTTTCTCCTTTCTTGATAAATCTGTTGTGCAGGGATAGAGAGGGTACTTGCTTGCTCCTGACAGTCAAGGTCTGACCTTGTTCTTCATTCTCTTGAAAGTCTGAGGTTAGAATTGGTTTGTTTTGCTTAGTTATTAATGTGTAAATCAAACAAACTGGAGCATATGATTTCTTTCTCCTTTGTATTTCTTCTCTTCTGGAAGTGTAATTGAATCTCTTGTGGGTGCAACTGATCTCCCACATGTTGTGTGGAGTGATTAAATGTGTGGTTTGGGTAAACAGCAATGGAAATGTCTTGCCAAAATACCCCATGTAGGACTGGGAAGGAAGACCTCGAACATTACCTCTCACAGGGTAGGGCTGATTCTCCACTGCATGGAGAGCTCAGAATAGCGAATGCAAACAGTTCTGGTTCTCGTCTATTCGAGATCATTTGTCATGGGTGCAAGTGAGGAGATAGGACAGCAGAGCACTGGGAAGACTTCCAGGCAGATGGAGGAAGTGGAGACAACAAAGAAAACTGGTCCTACATCTTCTAGTAAAATGAATCATTCATATCCTTTAAATATACTAGACCATGACAAAATGTAAGATCTACAAGTCACGCTAGTATCTAGTCATCTTCGGCTATAGGAATCCTCATCTCTGCTAGACCATGGGGCCTCTGCTTGGAAGGGCACAATGGTCTCCAGCTGGGTTTGTGTCTCTATCAGACAGTCTGGCATTCAAACATATATGACTTACAGGCAGGCACCAGGACTCTTCAAATCCTGTTCACCACCACAAACATCTGTACACTGCTGGTTTTGCAGTATATTTAATGTCTGATCTTTAAATTAAACTAAATGTAATTAGTTTAAAAATAAACTCATTTAAATGAAAACATGAATGTCATTATTGAAACAATATCTCTGCTTCTTTTTTTTCCCCTTCTTAGAGCTTATGGAAGTTGTGTGAAATGTAGTTTTAGAGAGACACCCACTGTACTCTGACTTCCTTGAGTATACATTCTACCTTGATTCAACTCTCTAAATTTTTCTCCCTCTACTTCGTTATTGCATTCTGTAACTCTTCATTTCATAAAGAGAAATTCCTCAACTTGTTTTGACCCAGAGTTACTGCTCATTAAGAACAGACATGAACACTGGACTTTTAGGATACAGACTTTCAGCTACATGCTGATAGGAAAGGAAGAGAAATGCATCTCTGAAAGCAAGAGAAGACGAAGATCAGCTCTTAAAATTTGCCAATGATTCCAAGAGCTTTTGTTTTCTACTCCCATCATGGGGAGAGTAGGGAAAGAAACAAACCATTCACAAGCATAGTAAAACAGAGCATTAGTTAGACATGGATAGTTACTAAAATGAATATTTTCCATTTTTAAATGGAAAACCAAAATATTTTACTCTGCCTAATAAAGTAGAAAAAAATAAATGTCCGTGGGGATATTGCCAAAAGGTTTATTGCATATTAACAAATGTTATTTTTGGATCACTTTGCAACTAGGGAAAGAACAATTCTTCAATATAACATCTCAGCAAACAACTGGGCTTTTTTTTTAATATTTTGACAGCAATAATCTGCCTGATGCTGGGTGTCAGTTCTGCTGATGATCAAATCAATGCGTAAATTATTAAGCAATAATGACGGACAATCTTTCAGGGGTAATCACTTCAACAGTAATAAAAATGACTGTATAAAATGCACATGCTGACACCTTTGTAATGGTAACTGCTGCTTTTGGGAACTCTCTGAGCAGCTGTGCTGTGCTGTACCAGCGTAACTGCTAAAAAAATAACATTCTAACAACGTGGATAAAATGAATCTGGGTGTTCTTTTTTCACATGGCAAGCATCTCCTTCAGGAAAATACAATCACTCTTGGGGATCTTGCCATTATCCTTGAAAGAGTCCAAGTTCTTTATCTGTGAAAGAGTCCAAGTGGGACTGGAGATTGAGCCTAGGAAATATTATCCATGAATACCAGACCAGAGAGCTGTTGCAGCGTAGGAAAGCAGATACTGTCATCCTGCTC
Source organism: Steatornis caripensis (assembly GCA_013398225.1). Classification (NCBI taxonomy): domain Eukaryota; kingdom Metazoa; phylum Chordata; class Aves; order Caprimulgiformes; family Steatornithidae; genus Steatornis; species Steatornis caripensis. The sequence continues at coordinate 60,213 of VZSC01000333.1, read as the reverse complement.
CTCTTGCCTGTTTAGAGGGTGTGAACAGCTGGGCCCACATTTCCTTCCAGAGTCTCGGTTCTGTGTGTATATGTTGCTAGAGTGTGCTCATTGCCATCAGTGGAGCATGTTCCAGGACTATCCTAAGCAATGTGCTTAGCATAAAGAGATTTGTGCAATGAATTCTTGATTTGGGGATATTTTAGCATTTTCCTGACTGGAGACTCTTTTGATGAGAAAACATGGATTCATTGCTGGGGAGACATCTTCCTCTTGCTTTATGTTTTTTGGGGCTTTTTCATGTCACCAGTTCTTTGTCAATGCATACGCTTAGATCTATAGTCCCTTTGTGACCTCACCTGTTTTCCACCCGTGGCCCATAATTTTATTTTCTAAGGATGTAATATTTGTGTAACTAAGTCCCTTAAGATGGTTTATAGGGAGCCTGAGAGATGCTTGATAGCCAGCAGCAGGCCAGAGAGGCTTACCTGCTGGTCTCTTTGGACCTTGGTTACCATAAAACCTGCTAAAATTTACTACACTTGCACTGGGATTTTGTGATGATAATCACTTCGCACTTGGAAAGATTCTTGTGTTAACTCAGACTCCTTTGAGCATGCCATAGAGTTCTGCTGCCCTTTATTCCATAAAGATGACTTTTATTTGTCCCAAAAGAATGGGATCCATCAACTTCAGTTACCATCCAAAACTTCCTGGTGGTGTCAGGTAACATGTTTTCTTTCAGTTAACAGAGTGAAGGTGACCATTTACCTTGATGAAGCTGACAAGCAGTAAGTGGTTAAACTGCAGAAACTCCATTTCTGTCACTCATATGTCAAAAATGATAGATTTACTGGGCACAGATTTCCAAGCGCTTTGAAGCCAAGGGCTCGGCTGAGCCCAAATGCTGTATCATGTTAGCTATCCTTGCTAGTGTGAATAGGTTTGCAGTTTTATGTGTTTCTGTATCAATGTATTCTCTTTCCTCTTAGGGATTGGGACATACCTTTGAATATGACCTTATTAACACTTGATTATGATTTAACTGCATCCATATTTAGTAAGGCACTCACAAAGCCTATGCTGACATTAGGAAAAATAAAGCATAATAATAAGAAGAAGACATACAGTAGCTACCTCAGTCATCCCTAAAAGCTAAAAAAGAAAATATGCTTTTAAATTAATGAGTTTTTTTTTTATTTCTGACAGCCCAGAAGACTATAAGAAGAGGAAGACCCTGTATTTCTACTATAAATCTATTTGTGTATTCATGGATCCTTAGTGTTCCTGTTCTCTGCATCCAGGAGCAGAGCCCAGAATCTTCCATTCACACTGACTTCGTTTTCCCCTTTTCTTTTCACAAACGAAATCCCTGGGGTTATAAACCAGAAAGGGACGGCAGTGCACTTTGTCCAAGGCCCCATCAGGACAAAGGGGTGCGTTCAAAGCTGTGGGGACTGAGGGTACTTGCCCTACAGCTTCTCCATGGTCAGCTGCAGCCAGAGGTAGAAGGGAAGGCAGTCTTCTTCAGGGGCCATTGGTGCTAGACAGAAGGTGGGTGTTTAGCACACAATCTTCTCTTCAAATATGCTCAAAAAGATTTTTCTGTTTTTTGCTGATTTGTTTTGGGGACTTCTGTTTTTAAGCTGTATGAGTTAGTTCCTACACACCCCTGCTTCTGTCTTTAGAGTGGATCTTGTTTATCACACAGTCAGACTGCTGCTGCTGTGGGACCTGTAGGACTTGCTTTACATTTTCCTCTGTAGGTCTTAAAAGAATTCTGACCTGCATATTATTGATTTATCTTGTACATTAGGTGCTCCAAGACAAAGAGGTGCTGAGCAGAAGAGGATAGATGTGCTCTCAAATAAGCCTGATGGGAATCTTGCAAGAAAAAGGGAAATGAGACTTCTTCAGTTGTGGTTGATTTCATCACAGGCGGCCTTCTTAGCTGGAACAGGGAGAGCATTTATGTTTGGTTTGTATAGACTTCAAAACCACAGATGCCTCATGCCTCTGTTGCTGAATGCCTCTTGCAAATTGACAAGTGAATTATTCTGTTTCACTGCAAAAAAATGAAGCTATTGTAAACTGCTAGAGAGTGAGTCTGAAAGGGCATCTAGAAGGGCTGAACCTACGATAAGAATTAAAATAATGTCATGTTTTGTCTTTTTGTTTCGCGTGTGAGTATTGCTGTTAAATCTGTGCTGTGCTTGCAATGCCTTTCTTTTGCCAGGAAGACAAAAACTAACCCATTCACACCAGTGTCAGTGAAATAGTACAACCAATGTCAAACCTCTCTATCCAGCCACAGCTCCTGTTGTAATAGCAGCACCAGTCATACTATTCTAACACTTGTCTGTCCAGACAAAAGAACTCACAAATCTTGATCCATGGCTCAAATATGGCTGGTGACAATGGGCTATAGGTATCATGAACTTAAGAAGTTATCTCGTAGTGGGTCTATACCCACATGTACCTACTTCACCGAAGCTGCCATACAATGAATGTGGCAATTCAGGGTACAGAGACAGATAAATCAGCTGCTCATTTCAGGTTATGGCATTTATTTTTGAACTCTGTCCTTGGTCTTAGTTTTGAAGGACTTGGGAACAAATGCTCTTTCTGGCCAAAGCCATGTTTGCCAATTGTGTAACCTCAGCCAGGCGTATTACATGCATAGCTAGTTTTTGCATCGACACTTTGCCAAGCCAACTGTCCCATTTTTATTGTATATTTACGCAAGAGGATAGTTTTGGACAGCTCTGGTTCAGTGAGCTTGTAGAGTAATCAGTTCCCACACTCATGGATTTTCATTGCACCTGTGCTTCTGGGAACTGCCCAAAGATTTCTGTGTGGAGTCCTGTACAGTCATCTCCAATTCTCTCTGTAGCCATGAACGAACAGCTGCTTCCAAGTCTGTGTGTCTTATGAGGCATAACTACACCATTTGTACAGAATGACAATTTTGGTGAGGAAATCACTTTGATGGGTCAGCAGGGGGAAGGCAAAATTTGAATAAAGCCATAAAAGACTATCTGAGACAAAGGCACCGTTAAGAAATTCTGCAAGTGTCTCAACTAAGGAAATAAAATATTTTGAGTTTTGAATTTGTCTCCTGACAGCAGTTTGTGAAATGAATGCACATCCAGTAATCAAGGAACCATTCAATGTGAAATCTGGTGTATAGGAGATGGGTGCTGACATCCTTTGTTATCTCCTCTATAATGGCTTATATGAATCAGTTAGCAGAGATTATATTGTGCTGGGTGGAACCTATCACAGTTTTCAGATGTCAGACTAAATCTCAGCCTACCAGAGGGACTAGAGTACCATGTTTACATCAGAAGATGATGAGTAGTTAATTAGACCACAGCGTTCACTTTTAAGTAGCTTTGAAAAATTGTATAGGTTACTTTTCACTTTTGGGTTACACAAGAAATGTCATGAAGGAATCCAGTCTTGGAGCTGTTCTACACTTAGAACTGCTGCATCAAATCAGTCCTGAGGACTACTGGGGTTGGTTTCCAGTCACTGCCACGGGACAGCACGAAATGCTGCAGAGTGATGCTGAACTATTTTTCTCCTTCTAGCGTTCAGATGTGGAATGGTCTCCACCAAAGTCCAACAAACATCAATAAGCTTAAGACCTGAAGAAAGGTAATTCCTCCACAAAATGTGGAGTGCCACCACTGAGGAATTAGTTAAGATAGTGTTATTGTGACAATTGCCATGTCTTTTTTGATCTGTGCTGAATTCTTACCCTCAAGAAATATTCTTGCCTTCAGACACCATCATTATATTTATTCCTGGAAAGCAGCTTTGCAGAAAAGGACCTGGGGGTCCTGGTGGACACCAAGTTGGCCATGAGTTAGCAGTGTGCCCTTGCAGCAAGGAAGGCTAACGATATCCTGGGCTGCATTAGGTAAAGTATTGTGAGCAGGTTGAGGAAGAGGATCATTCCCCTTTACTCAGCAGTGTCAAGGCCATGCCTGGAGTGTTGTGTTCAGTCCCGGGCTCCTCAGTACAAGAGAGATGTGGACATACTGGACACAGTTCAACAAAGAGCCACAAAGATAATTAAGGGTCTGGAGCACCTCTCCAATGAGGAAAGGTCAAGAGAGTTGGGACTGCTTGGCCTGGAGAAGAGAAGGCTCATGGATATCTCATCAGTATATAGAAATAGTTGAAGGAAGGACGAAAAAAATATGGAACTGGGCTGTTTTTAAGTGTTGCAGTGACAATGCGAGGGACACTAGGTACACAGTGAAACACAGGAACTACTGTCTGAACATCAGGAAATACTTTTTTACTGTGAGGGTGACTGAGTACTGCCACAGGCTGTGCAGAGATATAGCAGAGTCTCCATCCTTGGAGATATTCAGAACCCATCTGGACATGGCCCTGGGCAACTGCTTGAGCAGGAGGATTGGAGCAGATGACCTCTGGAGGTCCCTTCCAACCTCAACCAATCTGTGATTCTGTGCTCTTACATGTAATGTAATCATTTCTAACAGTGTAGGCAGGGATTTACAAGGATTTGTACCTGAGCTAGAGCATGTTATAGGCACACCTCAACTGTCATCTCTTAACTAGTGTGAACAGATATGAAAGTAACATGAGGGTGACAGAGCACTGGAACAGGCTGCCCAGAGAGGTTGTGGAGTCTCCTTCTCTGGAGAGATTCAAAACCGCCTGGATGCATTCCTGTGTAACCTGCTCTAGGCTAACCTGCTTTAGCAGGGGGGTTGGACTAGATGATCTCTAGAGGTCCCTTCCAACCCCTACCATTCTATGATTCTATGAGATGCACAGTTCCCTCACTCACTGCATTTAATAACAACATCCTTGCACTATTGTGTTGCCATTGTCACTTCCCCATAACAGTAGTTACTAGGCTACAAAACATTTTGCTCTGACCATTAAGAACTATAAATTTCCTCATGGTCAGAGTAAAATGTTTTCTAGCCTAGTAACTACTGTTAATGGGTAAGTGACAAAGGCTGTATCAGTTTATTTGTTTTCTGTAATAGATGACACACAATGCTGATCTTTCCCAGTCATGCTGGCCATTATATGAATATAGAAAAGATTTCTGAAATATTTCCATGTCTCGGGCATGCTACTTCCATGAGGAAGTGTAGTCATGCACATACTCATCCATATTTTCTGACAGTCCAGATGTACCCTCCTGATTTAAAGTCATTGATCTTTCCAGTATGAAAAATTACATCATTGATGTAAGTGTTACCATATATATTTCTGCGAATTTATGATGGTGGCACCGCTGACAAGTTCTGAACAAGCTTGGAAGGTACCTAAACACATGAAATCAATTCCGTATATAAGTACTTAGGTTTTTACATGATTAACGTACACATTTCATGACAAACTTTCTGGTCAGCCCCTCCTACTGATATAATTCAATAGATCTCAGGATCAGCAGAACTGGGCTATGTCCTGGTTATCCCTGTGGGAGCTCAACAAATTGAATTATGCTAGATGCTGCAGATTGATCCTTCTGTAACAGAGGATCTGCACTGAAAGACTGTCTGCTGATGGAAAGCAAATTTGATCCATCCAGGCTGAAATTTTGTGTTAGGGCACAGGCATGTAACTCCAAGCAGTTGTGTTGCTATGTCTTAAGTAGTCACTGCTCCCCAGGTGAATCACAGCAAACAGTAAGGTGCACTCTGCCCTTCCTTTCCATTACAGCGTAAAACGCATTGAGATTAACTACCATAACTCCAATAAGTTTTGCTTCATAAACTTCAGCAGACTAGCAGTATAGATGCTTAAAAAGTGCAACTTGGTTGGTCTGAAACACTTACCCATACTCTTCCTATGTCAGTGGTTAAAACTTTCACTCCACTGAAAATCCGGATTAAAAATTAGCAATCAATCAAAGACCAACTGTGTCTGTACACCATCTTGCCTGTTTTCTCATAACAGTGACCTACAGAGCGCTGTTTTTTGCATTAACCGAAACACACTTTACAGTGAATTGTTACTGTTCTGTGAACATAAAAGAAAAGGTACAAACATCTGTACACCTACCCTGTCTGACCTGCTAGAATTCAACTGGACATTTTTCTGAAGTATTTATTAGATTTTCTTTAGACTGTTTTGAAAAAAACCCTTAGGATAGTATAAAAATAGCAGGTCCTAAGGTCCTCTTACTGATAGAAATACTTTCTCCATATAAGAATGTACAGTAATGAAAGCATGTTTTCTTAAATTCTTGGTCTATCTGGGTGAAGTTCTATTGTTGCTTTAAGGTGGGTTGGTGTGGGACTTGTAACTGTGAGATGTTGTGGAGACTAAGGATATATATAGGCTCAAAAAAGTAATCAGAGGAATTAGCCATGGAAAAAATGTCCATAAAATGGCTATTAAACATATTTAGCAATAACATCTAGCTCTGAAAGCCCCTAAACTGCAGCTTACTAGAAACTTCAGGGATGTAATGGGTGGATTATTCTATACTCACTTCCTGATCCCTTTTTCTGAGACTCATGCTACAAGCCTTGAATAGAGGCTAAGCTAAACAATCGTTTGACACGGTACAGCCATGCTTAGTATTCTTTGCTTGTGGTTTACACACACCTCCAATCTTGCTTGCTCTGTCTGTGTATTGTTGCTGTGATTCCGGGGACTAGGACTAATTTCAATGTCCTTCACGTCAAACAGAAACTATGCTTCAAAGGGAGGAGTTGAGTTAGTTAGGGTGTAAGTAAGGCAATTACAGCAGAAATGACAGCAGAGAAGAAAATTAAAAATAACTATGACTATTTTAAGGATGTGTATACCACAGGGTATGATGCTGTTGTGATGGGCAAATATAAATGAGAGAAACAGGGGGTAGGGGACGATATAAGCAGAAGTGTTTTTCTCTTTTTAAAGACAGAATGTGTTGTATCTGAAGGTCAGACGCAGGGTACTTTTATTAAGGATAAATTTGTTTTGAAGAAACACCAGATGCTTACCAAGTACCAGTGGAGGGAATGTACAAAAGATGAAAAGAACATTACTAGCAATGACAATAAAGGAACAGAGGTAGGATATAAGAATGCAAATAAAAAAATGCTTTTTGCACAGCATACAGCATTTTACAAATACAGAATCAACCTATTTGTGAGTCAACTGTTGGCAAAAGATGCTTTGCGCTAACATCCTACAGAGTTAATGAGGTTACTATTTGAAGTAATATTAGAGAAATGCTAACCTTGCAATGACTATTTAAGCTTAGAAGATTTTTCTTTCTCCAAGTTATATCTGAAATGTGAATGCCCTCCAAGTTTAATGAGCATGTTATAAACTGAAGACGTTATTTTTCTGCCTGCATGTTTAAAATGTTAAGTGCCATCCCTAGCACTGCCACATAATTCACTTTTCTACGACCTTTCACAAAAAACATGGTCAAGTAGCAATATTGAGGGAAAAAAAGAAAATCTCCATTTGAAGGGAGATAGATACATTCTTCTCAGGCTCCTAACAGAGGAGACGCCCCTGTCCTTTTGAAAGGCTGCAGTCAAGAAGACCTTTAGCTGAATATGCTGCTTCTTCCATAATAATGCCTGAATTTCAGCTAAAGTGTTTGCCCATTTATTTCCTCTTTGATTGCCTTGCTGGTAGGTGTTAACGCATTGGTTGATTTTTTTTTTTCAATTGATCCCCCAAAATGCATAAACTGGAAAACTTTTCCTAGCTGAAAGCTAAAGCAGACTTTCGGGTATCTTTGACTAGCACTGCATTAATAGTGTGGTATCCAGTAATAACACAATACATATTTAGGTTTCACTTCAGCTGTATTTATGTGATGCTTTCTCCTGCTCTGAGTTGTCTCATGTAACCAAAGTGATATAGGGGGTCACAGAGAAGCCATTCAGACAGTAAATGTATTTAAGCACTTGCTAACTTCATTTCTGCTTTGAAGTGAGCTGCACTAGTAACTAAAAAGCTGATATACATCTACTTGCATTTATTGCTTGACGATGATCNGATATAGGGGGTCACAGAGAAGCCATTCAGACAGTAAATGTATTTAAGCACTTGCTAACTTCATTTCTGCTTTGAAGTGAGCTGCACTAGTAACTAAAAAGCTGATATACATCTACTTGCATTTATTGCTTGATGATGATCCAAAAGCACAAGAGTAGCTATCCCCCTGTGTTTCTCTCCCACCCTTAGGTAGTCAATTGGCTGCTCTAAGCTTCAATTGCCTTACCTTTGTCAAGCTCCTACAAGTATTTTTCAGTCTAGGAAGTCTTTTGCAGTCCTTAAATTCTCTGACAGCAAGTGCTACCAAAATGCAAAGCATTGTTAACATATGGTAGCATGCCCTTGATTCCTGAGGAATGGAAGAGTGTGCATAGAGGACAGAGAAGAGATGAGAGGAGAGGAGTTATAGGAGGGATAAAAAGCATCCTCTTCCAAATTTGTTCTGCTGACCTGTACAGAATAGAGTAGAACAGAATATCTCAGCTGGACAGCACCTACAGTGATCATCTAGTCCAACCGCCTGACCATTTCAGGGCCGACTGAAAGTTAAAACATGTTATTAAAGGCAATGTCCAAATGACTGTCAAACACTGGCAGGCTTGATGCGTCGACCACCTCTCTAGGAAGCCTGTTCTGGTGTTTGACCACCCTCTCGGTAAAGAAATGCTTCCTAATTTCCAGTCTAAACCTCCCCTGGTGCAGCTTTGGAACATTCCCACACATCCTATCACAGGATGCCAGGAAGAAGAGCTCAGCACCTCCCTCTCTGCTTCCCCTCCTCAGGAAGCTGTAGAGAGCAATGAGGTTGTTCCTCAGCCTCCTTTTCTCCAAATTAGCCACTCCTCATAGGACATGCCTTCCAGCCCTTCCACCAGTTTTGTTGTTCTCCTCTGAATGCATTCATGGACCTTAACAACTTCCTTAAATTGGGGAGCCCAGAACTACATGCAGTACTCCAGGTGAGGCTGCACCAACACAGCAGGATAATTACCTCTTTTAACCAACTGATTACACTGTGTTTGATGCACTCCAGGATGTAGTTTGCCCTCTTGGCTACCAGGGCACGCTGCTGACTCATATTGAGCCTGCTGTCGACCAGCACCCCAAGATCCCTTTCTGCAGAGCTGCTCTCCAGATACCCCACTCCCAATTTATACTTTTGTCTGGCATTACTCCATCCTGTGTGCAGAATCTGGCATTTGGACTTGTTAAATTTCATCTCATTAATGATTGCCCAGTGCTCTAATGTAATAGATGTCTCTGCAAGGACTCTTGTCCCTCGAGACAGTCAAGAATGTCGCCCAGTTTGGTAACACCAGCAAACTTGCTAATGGTGCATTCAACTCCTGCATCCAGATCGTTGATAAATATATTGAGCAGAACTGGCCCTAGAATTGAACCCTGAGAAGCACAGCTGGTGACAAGTCACCAGCTGGATGTAGGCTCTTTCACTACAACCCTTTGAGATTTGCCCATCAGCCAGCTCTTCACCCAGGACACCATGAACCCACTTAGCCCACAGCTGGCCAACCTGTCCAGAAGGATGTTGTGGGGGACAGTATCAAATGCCTTACTAAAATCCAGAAAAACTATATTCACTGCCTTCCCTTCATCCACTAGATCGGTGATCTTAACAGGAAGCATCTAAAATCAGTCAAACAGAACTTTCCTTTTGTGAACCCATGTTGACTGTGCCTGATGATTGCTTTATTCTTTAAATGTCTTTCAACAGAGCCCAGTATAATCTTCTTTAGAATTTTTCTAGGAACTGAGGTTAGACTAACAAGTCTGTAGTTTCCCGCATCTTCTCTCACACTCTTCTTGTAAACTGGAATAACATTAGCTAGCTTCCAGTCAGCATGGGCCTCTCTAGACTCCCATGACCTTTGGTAGATGATTGAGAGGAGTTCTGCCATAACATCTGTATCCATGTATGGATTCTTGATTGTATCTACTCTTGAGGCTTTATACACAAGTTTTCAAATACAGCGCTTCAAGAAAGGAGGACCCACTGTACCAGTACTGATCAGTCTCCTGACTTAACTGCACCAAGTAGCATGCTCTTGCCTACTGCATGGCAGCTTGTGCTCGTGACTTGCAAGCCATTGCGACCCCTAATGACTGTTGCAGCCAGGACTACCATAGTTGTGTAGCATCTTGCTTCATGGTAGACTGCAGCATCCTTTGGAGAAGAAGCAACTTGGAACCAGAGGAGATGCAGCCTTGAACCAGAGGAGACAAACAAAGTGTTCTGACAATCAGCACTGAAGTATTTGCATTTTGGAGAAAGAAGAGACTGTTTTGCACTTCTGGAATTAGGGCAGTTCTCAAGGAGGAAAAGACCTCCACCTTTTTCTTTGACACAAAGCATTTAATCAAATATTTCTGTTGTTTTTTAACCAGAGCTGTTCTGAAAATGATTTTCTTTTTGGACTATGTGGCTAAAAAAAATAGCTAGGTCTGTTGCCAGAAGTCTTTGCTTCACCCTCTTTTTTTTTTCTCTCTGCACCTTCCTGAAGTAGGCAAGATGAATCTCTGTACATTCTGTTCTCAACTCTTCATATGTGGTGATGGAACTCTTCACCATGCATTTTATTGTAAAGAATATTGTTAACACTTGCTACTCCTTATCTTGTATTTACTCTGTGGGGAGGACTATGTGTGCGGTGTGGTATTTGGGTTTGGAGATTAATTTCTTGTGGTGTCTATTCTGATCTATGCTTCGGACAACAGGTCGCATAAGCATACCTTAGCTTAGAACATGATTAAATGACCCTGAATTCTTGCATTGCCCCCGAGAAATCTCTCCTGTGCAGAAGACCTTTACCCATCTATTAGATATTAACACCGTCCTTGAGAAGTGGAACTGTCCACTGTGAGCTTCAGTTCTGAGCAGAATTCTGTTGCATGTTTTGCTCAGGACAACTGAACAACTCAATGACAAGAGGAAAAGGAAGAGCTTCAGCAAACTCAACCCTGCATGTCAGCAAAAGGTTAATGTGTTTTTAGCTCCTTCCAGGAATTTCACAAAAGACAGGACACTGTCCTGGCCTTTGCAGAACTCCCTGGCTGAGGTCGCATGGAGAACCTGAGCTTCCCTCTGCTGATCTGCAGATACAACAATGTCAATTTGCCTGCTCAGTGAACTGTCAAGGGCTCCTTTGTTTGGAGGGCACTTCTGCAGAGTAAGTCATATCTTTCCTGTTGCTTAACGCAGTGATGCTAGGGTATTTAAATGGACCCACTGGGAAGAAAATCATGTGAAAGCTGTCATAAAAACAAAATTCCTAGCTTTCACGTTAAACAAACAAACAAAGAAAAGAATATATTGAGATAGCTACACAACAAATTGGATAGATCACAATTCTTCTCTTTTCTTCTAGTTACCTGTTAATTCACTGCAGAACCAATGCATAGGTTATGCAGAATCCGCTGTAAACAGGAATTGATTCCTGTATTTGAAGTGCTAGTATAATATTAGTCACTAACCGAAATCAAATAACTATTCCAAAGGGATGAAGATTTATTTCTTGCTGGTTTTAACCTCTTCCATGCATCTTCATTAAATCAGATTAATTTCTCTTTGCACAGGACTGATATGGTATAGATTTTACTTTTATGAAGAAGACATTCATTGCTAGTGTTTCTTCCTCAGGCAGGGATGTGGGTAACAACGTGTAGGTTTTGGAATTACACTGGGGCCTGCAAGCCAGATCCAGTGGGCTACAATAATGGATAAAAGTGACAGCAAGTACTGGTGCCTGGCTGGAACAAAACTCTGTCTTAGTCCCAGTCTATGGTTATTACTGCCTAGGAGTCTTGCTGAGCACAGCAGGCTGCTGAACTCAGCTTGCTAAGAATCACTTCTGTCCCCTGATCAAGAACGTATCCTTCATGTCATGATAATACAGCACAGAGTAGATGGGAGCTGCACAGTGCTAGGGAAGAGCACTTTGAAGAAAAGACTGATTCAACAGAAGTGTTGAATGAGATCTGGATCAACATAGTTCCTCTATAGTGGTGTCTCCAGTAGCTCACAGTAGATATCAAGACCATGGAGTTTAGAGATAATTATGCTTTTTTTCAACAAATCCATCTTTACTGAGAAGTGCAATGCAATATTCAGCTATCACTGTGGAGTGGTAAAAGAGGCATCCTACCTGTAAGGTGTACAGTAAGTCACTGTGGGCTCCTATATAAACATGACAGATATTTCCTACCTGCTGATATCTCTTCGTAACCATAGCTCTCATCCTGCTCCTTAGACAAAGATTTATTTCTCTCTCTGTTTACCTGTTTGCAGAGCCCTGGGAAACAAAAATCTTCCTCTTCACAATGTGCTGATGGCTCACTAGCTCTCAAATCACTGCAGTTCCTTAACAAAGAACGGCATGATCCAGCAACAAAGGAAAACAAATTTATAGACGAAATGTAATTAGAACTGGCAAAGCTGCTCTTTGCTGTTCAGTAACATACATGACTATGTTTTCCTGTTGTTTATTTATAGTCTTTATTTGTCTGAAAGAATGGATCTGAAAATGAAAGAAGGGCAGTATTTTACTCAGAAAAAGAAAAAGGGCCCTTATGGGTACGTAGAAACAAAAGGAACCGAAATTTCTGTTGAACTCTGGAGATCAGAACTGAGGTAAGAGAAGGTAACCCCTTGACTTCAGCATTATTTTAGTCATGGATATTTGTAAGACATAGTCCCAGGCACATCCAAGCTTCTTGTTCATCCTCTTCACGTTGACCAGGCATGGTGGGAGCCTGTCCTCCAGGGTGTGACACCCTGATGTCTGCACATCCCTAGGAGCTTTGTCTTGCAGCCAGGCAGTGACGTGCGTAGGTGGCAAGGTGGGAGTGTGCTTTAACCTTGCCATGGAGCTACCCTAGGGACAGCCCACAGATAGGCAACCTGAGCAATGTGCTAAGCTTAGTGACTACCTGTGATGTTGGATGGAGACAGACTGGTGGATCTTGCTAATATACATTAGTTGACTTTGTGGAACAGAGTTGGCTTGTGAGAAAAAGAGAAGACTGCAATGCAGAATAGTAAATCACACTCAGGTCTCTTCAAAAATATGCAATGCTTGCCCTGGTAATTTTGAGATCCGTGTTTTCCTTTCCACCACAGCTACACCCTTTATTTTTTCCTGCCTTATCCTCAGTGACTAATTTTCTCCATTCTAATTCAAGAGTAAGATTAAAACTTGTTTTCACTGGTTTGCTGGTTTGTCTCTTCCTGCTCTAGGTTCTTTTCTGTATTTCTGGATCTATCATTCTCAGATTTAAATACTCTTCTTGGTGTGAAGGGTGCTGCAGAGCTTAAGGCTTGACTTTTTCTTAGCTAATTTGGTTTTCTGGCTTTTGGTTCATCCAATTTTTAGACTGATGATTACGTAGTTTTTTCCTGCCTCCCTCCTCTCCTCTCTCTTTTCATCTCTGTCTACCTCCTTCCTATAATCCCCATCTTCCTGTGATTCAGGCTATTTTAGTCTTAATGCCAGCTGAAATGCATTCCTTTCGCCTATCACTCCAACGCTGATCCCCATGCATCTGCTATGTTATGTGCTTTTTCACTCTTGTTTCTAAAACAGGGAACAGTTTTCATTTGTAAATGGCTTCAGTTCTCTCTCTATTTGAATCACTTGTTTGCCTTCTAAAATTTACCATAACTTTCCAATAGAGATATGGCAACAGACCTCTTCCCCTGACTCACCAGATGAAACCTCTGAATTTTAAGCTCTTGAGGAAAACAGAGTGATTGTGCCCTAATTCTGCAAAGTGCCATATGTAGCGTAATGCACAACTTGGAGAAAAATACTCTTGGAAAATGAGTGAGGATGTATTTGAGTGGAAATAGCATAGAGGATGTTTAAGATCACCTAGGAAATCACTGGCCACTTAGCTTGTCTTCAGTAGGCTAGAATAAGTAGCAGGGGACTGTGAAAATAAGTATTTTGGAGAAATAACCTGCTGAGTAATAAGCACCGTGAGTTTGAGACATTAATCTTGTCTAGCAAAAACTGTGGTCTCTTTTGATATTACTGGGTGGATGAGCGAAACACATATGGTGGATGTAATCCATCTTGTTTTGAGTAAAGTATTTGATACATTGTAATCTAAAACTCAGGTTAATATGGAAAAATGATAGTGTGATTAACGGAGGCTGACATATCACATTTGCCAGCAGACCAACTTGATAACAGAAGTAAGGGTGGAGGTGCTGAATATTTGAGTGATACATTTCAGTAAAATTACCAGATGTAGTGAAGTTTGGATCACAACCACAAGTGATCTCAAACAAGGTCCCAAAAGTAAATGTGGGATCAGAATTTTTCAGGTTATTCCTTCTCAGAATTCCACATTGCTTAACATGACAAATGGCACTATGATGGGAAGTGGTGTAAATGGCAGCCAGAAAGAAACTCAAAATAGCTATTAGGTATCCTGGTGAGAGTAGAAAGGAGGAACTCTTAACTGATATGAAATTTTAAAATAGAAAGAAGTGATACACATGAGTGCTCTGGAAAGATGACTATTGAGTTTCTTTCCAAGGAATCTTTATAAAATATTGAATTGCAAAAGTTATTTGACATAGTGACCTGTTACAAAATTAAGTGCTCTAAAATCAAGAGGAGATTGCTACAGAGCAGGATGTGACTACTTACAGCTTTGTTTCTGAAAGTCGGAGGTCCTTCAGCTGATTAATTTTGCAACATTAAAGAATGTTTGTACTGCAACATTTAATGCTCTTTTATGCCTGAGGTTGGTTTTGGAGCTTGTTCGTTTGTAAGCACGCTTTGGGGAAAAAATCAACATGCAAATGGTACAGAGAAGTTTAGAAGTTAGTAATTTAACTTAATCAATATGGATTGATTAATGGAATGAATTGATATGATTGATATGGAATATTCTTTTACAGCAATTTAAGTCTCACTTTCTCACCATAGGCGCTTCTATCACCATGCTGATAATATCTATAAGCTGTGATCATAGTCAGTATAACCTATTCCTCTCCACAGAATATTTTGCATCTCAAATGGTTTCTCCCTTATCCACTTGTCCTCTCCAGATCTTGTGTCTGATCTGTGCACGTCTGTGCAGATTCTCCCCCAAACTACTGGCACTGCCACCAGGGCCGTTTCCCTTTTACAGCCAGTCTGGGACATTTGTTGATGCAGAAATCTCTAGGCATTTCTCTCCTTATCCACAGCATGATCTCATAGCTACCTTGTCCTAATTGGCCAGCCTGGGTTCTGCTGGGAAGATGAACAGTCCTAACTGGGTTTTGCAAGACTGCAATACTACACAGGCAAGGAAAAAACAGATGGGAAAAGAGTCACTTCCACTTCTGCCTCTGCCTGCAGTGTGTCCCTGCCTGCCAGGCTACTTGCACACACCCTGTCTCCATTGCTTCACAGTAAATGTGATGCATTTCATGCAGCTTTGTGAGAAATTAACTTTTCACGATGATAGAAAGGAAAATGGAAGAAAAAAGAGGAAAATGGGCTTGAGAAAGCAGTACTGTCCCTGTCTCTACAAAGCCTGTTTTACTGCTAGTAGTCTGTTTTTCTCTCCTTTGTCTGCTAGTCAAATGATTTTAAGTTTTTAAGTCTTTGCTATCAAATGAATGATCACACCCTGGCATCCTTATTAGTCCTGGGCAGGAATCTGCAAAATGTTGCACTGTAGTCATCAGACAGCAATCCTTATCCCAATCAAACCACTCCTTACAAGGTCCTACAATTATTTGTTCATGTGTCTGTCATTCTGGTCAGCTTCTGTACAACACAGTTTTGTGAAGCTAAGTACTGTTGGGATCCTTGATAAAACACAGCCCTCGTCTCTCCTCCTGACTCAAAGATTTCACGCTTTGTATAGATGACTGAAGAAATCTTTGATGGGAAAAGAAGTTTTGCATCTGGACTCTCACAATCCCATTTGGGATCACAACTACTGACCTGCCATCCTCTTCATTGTTGAAGCTCTTTCCTGAGAAATGTGATGCTCACTCAATTTCAGGAAAAAGATCTCTTAGCACAACTCATGCAAAAGCTAAATCAACGATGTCATTTTAGATGTGAATACAACTCAGTCTTTGTCCTGTTGAATGAAGTACACTGAAAAAGAATCAAATCAATTTAGAACATGCCAAGAATATATCTCTTAAAACTTTTTTCCCAAGATTTGTTCTGGCTAAAAATTTTAAAAGTTAGTATGGCTTTTACCAGTTATTTCTGATGACTCTCAGTTAAAATGGATTTAATTCTAATAACCTCTGATCTTCATTATGCTTGACCTCAGATCTGTGGGATGAAATGTTGCCTTTTGGTGCCTCATCATTCTTTAAAGATCTAGTAAGAGGACTGTGTTTTCCTCAAGGTATCAGAAGCATTAGTTTGCTATGTTCATTGCTAATCATCACCATCCCTCAGCACATTTGAAAGTCTTAATATTTCTTGTGATGAAATAAAAGTATCTGGTAACATCCTGGACCTTTTGCAGAAGCTTAGCGTGATGTTAAAAGTTTGAAGTAAAGATCTGCCACATGCATACTTTTTGAGTAATATATTGGGCTGTGAGCCCACCTATAGCTTGAGCCCTGGAGGTGGCCTTCTTAACACAAACATCCAGATTTACACTCTTAGATGTACGTTTCTATAAAGTGTGGATCTACATGTGTGCTAGGTGTCTAATCTCCCATAACAGTCAGTAGAAATGAGATGCCTGAGGAGACAAATCTGTTTATACACCTCCTACAGTGCCTAATTGCTTTCAGTTACAGCTGGATCAGGGAGCTGTTAATGACCTGTGAAACTGTTAGAAGTTTAATTTGAGAAGATAATGTCCAAGGGCTGCTTGATGCCCTAGTTGAACATTTAGAGGATTTTAGAGGTGAGCTTAAGTATCATTTGTAATGAGCAGATCCTTCCCATATGTCAGCAGACTGCTGGTCACTGAGGCTTGCTTGTACAAATTTTTAGCCATTTGATATACTTTAGAATATCTGAGACATCCAGATGAGAGTGGCGGATGGGACACAGGACATATACGAGACCTGTCTGGCTATGCAAACACCTCTGGAGGCCAGATGGGACACTCTAGCACATCACAAATGACTTGAGATGTTATGCATGGGCAGCTGATTCATCCTCCAGCAGAGTTCCACTACAAATCAGCTATACCTGTGTTGCTCCTATTTTCCTGACGCTGTTGTGGAAGGGTGTGGTTCTGAATCTGTGCTCTTGTCTTTAAATTCCTAAACCTACAGAGTCTACTACTGTCCTAGGTTACTTTTGCTCCATGAATCCCCATGAAATTCCTCCTGAACTGTACCAATTTGGCACACATCCTGTCATGAGATGGAACGGTGTGAAGCACATGACAGGTTCTGCTGATGGTGACTGACAAGAGGGAATGCAGGTGGGAGTGCTGGATCCTCAGTGAGGAACCATGAAAAAATGAAAACTGGAGCAGAAAGGACAAGAACAGAGCAATTCTGATTACAATGGCACAAGATCTGCTGGACAAAGAAGAACAGGAACAAATTTAAAGAAATTTAAGAAATTTAAAGAGCAGCCAAAGTAAGCGAGGTCTTTGTATTTGGCCTAGTCCTCTACCCCAGCAAAAATATGTAAGGGTAACAAGTGAGGGTATTAGGCTGCAGTAGTTCAAAGGTCAGTAAGGGAGAGAAACTTCAACAAAAACTATGTGAATATTGTTAGACACACATCAACAGTTAATATTTTTAAGGTGTTATAGGTACCCAGATCATGTGGAAGAACTATACACATACATTCTTAGAGATGTAAAGTGGATATCAAGCACTATTCATGGAAGTTGCTCTTCTTCCTGGTGCATAACAAGGAAACCACTGTAAAAATTGTCACCTAGAATCCAGAACCTCACTGCTTCTATGTAGCTATTTACAAAAAGGGGATGGAAGACATGGATTTCTTCACTTACTGGACCGCTGTGAAGCCCTTGCATACTCTGGGTAGGAAAGTGGCATAAAATCTTCCAGGAAAAAGGTTTAGATGTGCTGGATTTATGTACAATTGAAAGGTGGGAGGGAGGGAACTCATAACCAAGAAGAAGAAATGTGGTTTCCTATAGTGTGCAATTAAGAACAAAATGTAAATTTTAAAAATGGAACTACGGTTACATGGATGGTAAGAATACTTCTCAAATTGCTTGAACGTCTAGGAAATGGTGTCAAACCTCATGCTGCAGGATTAGTAATATATAATAAATGCTAGATCAGAAGTACCTCATTTCATCTGGTGAAGGACCCTGTACTCGCATCCTTTCCAGCCCCTGGCAATAGCCATTGACAGAGGTGGCATTTGGGATTAGGTGTGCCTTATCTTGATGCAGAACAGTTTCTGTCTTCCTAGGTCAGGTGGGGACCAAGGTCATTTTTACATCCTTCTTCAATGTTGTTTAGATATATTTATCTGTTGTTTAGATGTAATGCAGTTAATAATTCCTGCATGGTCAGAATGCTTTGACTGCAGATTGGGTGTGTAAGGGAAATGGTAGCTACTCTGTCAAACAGGCAGTGGATGAGGACTTAATAAAACACTGTGCAAAGCGAAGAACACTGAGAGCTGTATTGATGGGGAGGGGATTATTTGGCCAAACAGACATTTTAATTTCTCTTGTAACTTTTGCACAGTCCCCTGACCGTGTCTTGATCCTTAGCATTAAAAGAAACAACGTTTTCCCTATTTTACATGCAGCCATCACAGTTTTAGCCAAAAAAGACTAAACTCATTAAATCCTTCTGAGGTGACTTTCTGAATTGTGTGAGATACAACTTCATCAGTTTTCATTGCATCTGTGTTGCATCTATATTCCTTATAGGTTAAACATTTACTTTGCACTGAGATGTTTCGTTGCATGGTACTGAATTCATCTTTCCCTGGTTTGCACAGTCACAATCATGAAAATTAATTAATTAGTAACAGGACAAGGAGTAATGGTTTTAAACTGAAAGAAGGTAGGTTTAGATTGGACATAAGAAAGAATTCTTTTATGATGAGGGTGGTGAGACAGGTTGCCTAGAGAAGTTGTGGATGCCTCATCCCTGGAAACATTCAAAGTCAGGTGGGATGGGATCTCTGAGCAACATGGTCTAATGAAAGATGTCCCTGCCCAGGGTAGGGGGTTTGGGCTAAATGATCTTTAAATGTCCCTTCCAACCCAAACCATTCTATGTTTGTATGAAAATTAAAGTCTTGTGCTGTTGTGTGTCACGAGATCTGTTTCAGCAGAACAGCCAAGTCATTGTGCTTTCCTTTCTGCTGGCTCTGGTGTGGGTAGTAGCTGTGGCAAAGGCAGTGATGATGCCATCAATGATGATGATGTGGCAAACACAACGGCAACCGCCATGGTGCTTCTTTATTGGTCCTAAATAAAACAGTATGTCCTATAGAAAAGGTTAGATGTTGTTTATATTGAAGCCAAAGGAACATCTCTTTCCATTACTGATGTATATCTTAAGCAACAACTTCACAGGACCTTATGGAAGTTCAAAATATTTCATTGTTTGGCCTGCACTTAAATACACTTTGTAAGGTACTTGGGATTTGCTTGGCGTTTGCTGACCTCTGGCACTACTGATGTGGTCGGCACATGTGTTATTTCTATGAGATTAGGAGAAAGGTTTATTGTGCTGCTTTCTTAAAACTGGCTATTTTCCCACAGCAGCAGGAAAGAATATCTCATGGCTTAAAAAAGAGCATGAATGTAGTCTAGCAATTTGAAGGCATCAATTGTTATCAAAAACTTTCTTGCAATTACATTTAAATTTATAAGATGCTTTACAACAGGGAAAAATCAGGAATAAACAGTTGTTCTTCCTGTGCTGTATGCCTTTGGGAAAAATTCTGTGCTCTGATGACCTACACAAACCTAAGGAAAAAATAATATGAATTTTCTCTTATTAGTGTTATTTGGTAGCAGAGAAAAAATAATGTAAATATTTGTGTTCCATTGACAGGTTTAGTCAAAAGCCCAAGAGACAAGCTTTCAGATGGCACAGAGTTAGAGAAGATAAAACCAGATAGATATTTTCTACAGAATGCAAACTTAAACTCATCTACAGACAATGAGAGATCCAGCCTTATTTTGACTGTATGCCAAAAATCTGGTTAGTGCAGATGCATGTGAAGCAGTTTATAGACATCTCGTAAAGGAAAGATGTAACGAGAAAGGATAGTCCTACGGTTGTATTTCTGACTTGAAGGGTGTTTCTACAAGTACTGCTTAACTCTGATCTTCAGATGCTGTCAGAATCTTGTATCTATATGGGAAACTTTTTTGTCCTAAAAAAGACTGGCAGAGGGAGCAGGCAGAGAGTCGACCATATGGCAGAGCATGACATTTGATGCTTCATGGAAGTGGGGATCACCTGAACTACAGTTCAGAGGCTTAGGCATTAATTATTCACCACCTTTAGAAACTATGAAATGGCAGATTTTTAGAAAAACCTCTCAGCCAACCATTTCAGGAAAGTCAAACAGGAGATATAAAGGAGCCACAGAAGGTTGTGTGTGCCTGTTTGATTTTAGCCTTTGAGGAGCTTCTGCTGTTCACGTCATTCCAGGCACTTCTGGGACGATGGCTGAAGCAGACACCTCAGCTTTCCATTGCCACCTCTGCCTGGGGTGATGGGCTGAAAGGCCCTGGGTGGTCACAGGGCAAAGGCAAACAGGTAAGGGTGGGTCACAGCTGGACAAAAGCACTCCTTGGCTTCCAGTATGGCTGATGAGAAGCATTCACACCACCAGTTGTGTCTATCTATCTGAGGCACTTCAAGAATTTACTCTCTTTTCGACTGGGAGTGGCTTTAACAGCGTAAATAGGGATTAACCAAACAAAAACATATAGATGGACTTGGCACATTAGCAGACATGCCATATCAGGGGGGAATCAAGACCTCAATCATTTAAACCCAGTAGACGTATCCTAAGGGTCTTGGGGCTTGAAGTCAGGTCTGCTCTGGCCATCCTTTGTGTCCTTGGGTATTCGGTGCAGTTTTGCTGCATAAGTTCCTGTTCTGTAAAATAAGAACTTTTACAAGCCTGTTATTTGTTTATGCTGGAACTTCTTAGAGGCAAGCATTGTCTCTTGCTATATGAATACATAATGCTTTGCATAATGGCGCTTAATTTATATTCCTTTAAGGTATGTCTGTTGAATAATAAAGATTAATAAAATTGAGTAAATAGTATTTAGCAAAGATAAAATGAGTGCAGTGATTTACTTTTTTCTTCATAGAAAATGAAGTGCAGAAATAATTGGAAGTGAATATCAACACCTATTTAAAAGTGGTGAGAAAAACTTTTCACATACTGTAATATTAAAATTTAGATCTTCTTATCAAAAACTCTTATTAACTTTTGTATTTCAGCTGAATGAAGGAAATTATTCTCAATGATGTAAATTATTTGTGTTTTTTTTCCCCTGAATGCACACCAATGTTCTGAATACCCATCCTGTAAGTGAATGCTCACCACAGAGATGTACATAGGGTTACTCATAAATATGTGCAACTCGACCTGTGTATCTATCCTCTCACAATCTGTCTTCTCACAAAGGGAAGGATGGATGATGACTTAATGAGACAATGTGCAGATAACTTGGTAGGAATAAGATAAGATGTGTGAGTCAGACCCTATGGATGTGTTTATATGACTATATAATCGTTGTGAGGTAAGATTCATCTCTGGTCCGTTGGCACCCTCAGCACCCAGTGATACCTCTATGGCATAATTCCACTTCTTATGAGCAACTCATCTTTTTTAGAGTGCTGTCCTGCTCAATGGATTAATAGCACAAGTCTAGCGATCAAAGTAGATGAGATGCAATTTTTCCAAGCTAGCATTAAGGGAATTTTTCTCTCTTCATATAGGATAGACACAAGAGTTAAACTTACACTAAATAGTTCAGGTACTTCTGTGGTAGCATGAGTTTAACATCAATTGATTCAGCTTGGTGGGTGCCCTTGCTGTTTATGTGCAGCTGTTGCAGCAGTTATCCCATTACTTCTCCTTAATTATCCTGCTTTAAAACTAACACGTGCCTTTAAAACTAACACTGTGGCATGGTCATATCCTCCATGCTGTGGATTGGTGAGAAAACCTTCTCATCAGCTCTAAAATGGTCCCTCCCAACACGCTTTTCAACAAGAAGCACTATTCTTGGTTTTTTACGTAAGGCTGAAAGCTGAATTATCTGATCCTTTTCTGTCATCTGCAATACAAAAAAACCCCAACCCTAACATTATAAGGATAGGAGTTCCCTCCATTTGCATTCTCTCTCCCTGGTATATGAATTTTTACCTTTATGTTCCCTTGCACAATTAGTAAAAAACGCAAGTACGTGAGGAACTTCAGCAGTTCACTTACAGGCTTGGCGATGTTACGGTTGAACGCAGCCTGTAAAAATGGCAGAAGGTGTGCTGAACCATTCAAAGACACCTGCTGTCCCAACTGCTAAAAACAGCCCTGAAGCGCCAAAGACTATTATGCTTCTTGAGTAGCAAAATGCTCCTGACTTGGCTTGCTGCCGCACAGACACATCTGTTCTCCTCAAAGCCCTGGAAGCAAGAAGAAAGTCGACGTGATACAGGAGGCACTGGAGTTCAGATGATGGGATGGCAGCATGTTAGTGAGATGACATCTTCACCTTCCTCTTGCTGTTTAGATTACAAAATCTGTAGATGCAGAGACTGTTTCTAATGATATGTTTGTATGATGTTTAGGAAAATGGGGTCTTGTGCAGGACTGAACTTAGCTGGTCATGAAAATTAGGGATGACAGCTACTGGATATCTGGTTTGGGCAGCTGAATTTTGGTACTGGATCTCATATATGAATCTTGAATAATGAAGGCTAGAGAAAAGGACTTTGTGGGAAGAAAGGGCAAATGATAAGGAGTTTCATGAGAGGGAATGATGAAGATCATTGGAGCAGCAAAGGGAAACGTCCCTCATTCAGATGAGCTGGGGAGAGCAAGAGGCACTGGTGAGTTTGAGCTTGATTCTGAAAAGTGCTAAAATCTGTTCGACTGTATTTGTTTTTATCTCAGACTTTCAGTAAGCCCAGAAATGGACAGGATCAGGGTTATGAAGAAGATTACAAGATTAATCTCCTGTAAGTCTTGTGCGTTTTATATTTGTGTTTCATGGAACTGCAAGACCATGAATGAGGGATTGGTTTTCAGATGACATAAATCAACTGAACGACTCATTTGCATCATCTGCCCTAGTGATCAGATCTGAGCCTTACACATTTTGCTTATAAGTTAGATATACCTATTCAGAAGGATTTTTAAAAGACATAACTAGGGTTTCCAATTTCTTTATTTTAAAAACATTGATTTTAGTTCAAAATTTCTGTGAACCGTTAAGCATCCTTAATATGGCAGCTGTAAACGTGAGGAAAACCACAGTATCCTTAAAGAACCGAGAAGATATATCTGAGAACTGTTCCTTGTCTTTCAGAGCAGATACTTGATGCAAACTGGAAAAAGGATGGGCATTAAGAACACTCATGAAAAAGAGAGCCCTTATCTTGGTTTGTGATTGGGCATAATACAGGCCTGGAGAGCAGACAAAGGTGAAGTGGTAGCCAGATGATATGTGTACAACAATTTCATATTACCAGCAAAGAATCCTGCATTAACAGAAAGTGTTACAGTGGCTGTTGAGTGTGCTGCGAGAGGTTACTCGCTTGCAGAACAAAGATGATGACATTCCCAAGGATACTGACTTGTTATGCTGGATGGAGGGAATGAGCTCCAGGAAGAAAGAGATGACTTTGAAAGACAGCCCAGCCGGGAGGACTGGAAATTCCTGCTTTAGCCAAGGTTGTCAGCTGCAGGCAGCAAACGGTTCTTGAAACTGTATCTGCAATGGTCTTTTAATGCACATCTTTTGTACCTTCCAGGATGCATCATTATCACATTTTCTGTCAATGTACAGCAAATAATGCTGTTGGTGCATTAGCTTTGTAACTATATGGAAGCAATGTTGCAACCTCGTACTAGAGATGTCTGAGCTGTATATGATTATCCATAGTCCTTTACTTTGGGTAGCCATTTATATCTGTGCACATACCTGTGCAGAATGCAAGACCAATTGGAACCATAACACTCAAAAGTCATTTCTCCAAATGACTGCCCCAAGTATACCAAAGTGGAGAGTTCTGACCCTCTTTTGGTTCTTATGATCCCATGTGGGCACATAATATAATTCCCATCTGTGATCTTCTGGGGCTGCTCACAGTGGCAGCATATCTAAAAAGATGATATAGGAAAGGACCCCAGTCAAGAACGTTCTCTTTGGGGTAGCCAGCATGGCCACAGCAGAACTGAGATACTGGAATGAAATCCCACAGTCCACCTAAATGTTGAGCAATGATTTATCCCTTGGCATGCATTGCAATTGCAAGCATGCTGCTTTACAATACCTTTAGCTCTCTATGTGTTTCCACACCCCTATTTTTAAGGCTGAATTGGATGATCTACTTTCCAGAAAATTTTGTGAGTTGGAGAAAAAAGTCTATTCTGAAATGGGAGGAAAAAATCAATACAACAAAACCTCCTAAATTTCTCAATTTTGTGAAAGGTACATTTCAGGCCTCTACAACTGTATTTTTTTTGATACTATTGAAATGTTTCATTCTGATTTCAGGCTTTACCAACTGTTTTTTATGGATTATGGCATCACAAACTGTTAAAAAGAAGTCATTTGGCAAAGGAAGTTCAGATACTCTTGAAATATATTATTATATCTTCACTTTGTTTAAATGAAAAGTCGCTTTTTTTTGCTGATGGTGAAGTACTATACTTGGAACGAAAAAATACTCTGCTGAAAAATATCTGTGTGGCTCCAAAATCACGTGTATTTTCAAGGTTTTCTTAGAATGGCTAAAGTTACACAGTACTTCAGTGCTATTAATAATTGTACTTGTAACTGTGCTTGTGATGGAGTATTTGCAGACGGGAACACAAAGAGCCTTGGATCTGAATGCCTGTAAATAAGAGGAAGTGAAGCTGGGTGAGGCTGAGGTCCAACTCTAACTGAGCTCCTCAAGGCAGAAGTTTCCACTCATTTTGCTCTTTTGGCACCTGCTGAAGTTCACAGACCATTTGTTTTAGTATGACTTGTTAGCAACACCACTGCTTCCAGCCCACTGCCATTTGCAAACCATAGCATCAGGTATTTACTTTCATCTGCATATGTACATGAGTTTCAATGTTGCCTCCTTTAATTAGGTCAGTACTGTGAAATTCCAATTCAGTGCTTCATTCAGGAGATGGGGATCATAAAAAATGTTTTTTTCCTCCTGATCCTTCTGTGATGTTTTTTTCAATAACTGTATTCTATTTTGACTTTTGGCTAGAGCCTTTATTAGTTTACTGTTCAACATGTTCTCTTCACACAACTTCATTACCTGGGAAGGTAACTTTAGTCCAGTGATGAACAACTCAGAAGTTTTCAAGAATAAAGATAATAATTTACTTTCAAACTTAATTTTAAAAAATGTAGAATCAAGGTGACATTTGTAAATGTTATGCCACAGAATATTTCTTCTTTGGCTTGTGGCTGTAAATGCTCATTAAGAGTAATATGAATATAGATACACTAATTAAAAATAGTATATACCTCTCTATTGCATGTTATCCATGAAAACGTAAGGAAAAATCAACCTTATTTTCCTCTGGATATGGTTTGCTTTTTCCCTTCTCTGACAAGTCCGAAGATAATACCTTTGGTATTATAGAAAGGTACATAAAAGGGAGGTATCTATGTCATCTAACTTTAGTTCCCAAGGGCTTTCATAGAATGGTAAAGAAGTCAGTCTGCAACGACGGAGAAGGCAATTGCCTTGAAGAGGTCTTGCCATCTCTGCTACACAAAAAATACTTGTGGAAGAACTCCTGAACCACTGCAGTTTACAGCATTACTTTGAATAATGCTTTGTTATGCCATGATCCAAAAAAAATTACCTCATGGCCTGAATCGTGTCCTAGGCAAAACAATATCAGGCCTGGATTTCAGTATTTCTCTTAAGGTTCTAGACTTAGACTTTAGGTGTTTAACTCAATGCTGCCTGACTTTCTGCAATAACTAACTAGCTCTCAGTAATATCAGTGCAAATCATGTCAAGCAGAGGTTTTAAGAATAGCAAACTATCATCAATGATAATCATCAGTGGAGAGTCAGTCAAATAGGAATGTTTCTCATGAGGACCAACACCTTAATATTATTAATGATCTCCAAATACCTATAAAATTCCGGTAGATAAAAATTGAAGATGACTTAGACATTTTCAGGTGGTTATAACTACTGCTGTGAAGAGTCATATACAGACACCTAGATCACCTGTTCGAGCTGTGTCAATTCAGACAACACATGTTTTAATACAGTGAGATAAAATTAAATTTCTTTGGAACAATGCAATGAAGCTGCATGTAGAATATGGGATACTGCATCCAAGAAACAACTGCTTGAAATTAAACTCAGAGAAATTCAAATCAGAAATAAACACTATGTTTTGTGGAGTGAGATTGACTGACCACTGGGATGAGTTACCAAAGCACGTAAAAGTTTCTTCATCTCAAATGTGAACACCTTTATAGAAGACACACTTCAGACAATCAGAAGTCTTAAGTGATATATGCAACATAAATTGGATTACCTATTGGTCTTTTCTATGGGTTTGACCTATGAATCTCCAAAGTTTTTCCTCACATGATGGTCTTTGTAGTTGAGCTAGTGGGATAAGTTGTTGAAATTTGTGATATACATATCTGTTGCCTGATTTTGGAATATTTTTTCATTTCTTAATTAAAAAATACATAGTAAATGAAACATTAAAATAAACCAAAACAGACACATTATTTTTATTTGTGTTATTGTTATTGTTATTAGTACTCTTACTCTTACTCTCACTGTTGTTATTTTATATCTATGTGAGGAGTAGATAAGCAAGTTGGATACTGAGTGATTTGCTTTCCATGAAAATTTTTATAACTAATTTAAGAAGGACTGGAGTATTCACTTTGCTGAGATTTGTTATGGCAGTCATCTAAGTTTAATGAATCATTAAAGATACAAAGAATAACATAATGCAAATTAAACTCTATCTGTCTGGTTCCTCAAGAGCTAGGAGTAGGACTCAGCTGCAGATTTAGGTACATAAATGTAGTTGTCTACGAGTCTGAGCTCTTGTTACAGTCACTGGAGAACTAACTGTTATTGTCAATAGTAAATAATTGTTAAAGCCAAGTGATCCTAGAGACAATTCAGCTCCTCTTGAAGTAGACATCTACCTCTGATGAGAAGAATTGCACTTTATATGCTATTAACTCTCTGATTATGGACATGATTCGCTTACCAAGACCGGTATTTCTATCAGCATTTCAGAAATCTAACCTAGTCTCCAGCTACCACTGCAGAAAAGCATACATTCCTCAGAACTCCTGCGTTGCCCTCTCTTCTGTAGATGCCCCAGAAACCCATGGCTACCTCAAATCAGAGTAAGTGCGTAAGTTTGGACAGCTGACTAGAGACCTGCTTTGCAATCACAACTACATTTAGGTGACACCCAGGAGCTGCACCCAGATGTGATAAGGGCTAGATCCACATTCAGTGAGGTAAAGGGTATTACGCTGGCAGCTCTCCCTTTGTATCTGCCTTAGAATAGTCCTTTCACAGTTTATTGGTACTGAGTGACCTTTCCAAGAGCACTATAGCTAAACAAAGCATCAATTTACAAGGAGGAGCATTAACCATTCTACAAACCGCAGCTGGCACAATGCCTATGCTTGGAGATGGCTGTACCTGTGAGTGAGTTGAACAGTAGAGGCTTGTACGCTGTGATGCGCATTTTCCCTGGTGTCAGGTCAGTCCCTTCCTCTCTGTTCTCTTCACTGCACTGCTGCACTCTCTGCTGAAGACACAGGTATAATAGCTGCAAATACCCAGCAAGGGGAAGACTAAAAAATTCGACAGTGTGAGACAAGATCCATCTGCTGTTATGGAAGTAGCTCATCTACTGCTATTGTCTTCTTTCTGTAAGGGTGTTCTTGGATTTTGGAAGAGTCATCCAGCTCCTTGTCTTTATGTTTAGCTGCTTTCTTCATAGAAAGTGATTTCCATTCTGCTGAGGCTGCATGTATTTTTACAAGTTCCTTAATGTACTAGTTCCCTAGTACAAATTAACAGTCAATTAATGATAGCTACATTGATGCAATAATGCCATTGTATCAAAAATTAGTACATTTAAAGTATCTAAGAAGAAAATAAATTTAAGAACAGCTAAGTAAGTTTCACAAAAGAGTGTAAAGAAGAATGGGCATCTCCAACCATCAGGCAGGAAAAAGAGATAGATTGCTAACACTGCAAACTCAGAGGGTGAAATGGGGTGAGGAATTATTTAGGAAGTTATTTTAATCATGTTAGTTGTTCATAGACACCTTCTTTTAAATATTCTCATAGGCATGGATTTCCTCATGGTCTTCTGTGGTAGTATTAAGGGCACCACCGCAAGGTGGGGAGGATAATACATCTTTCATGGTGGCATTCATAGAGCTGAAAATGAGAAGAGTTCATTATGGTAACAGCTTAATCTGCAGAATATCACAGGCCACCAACCTTCATCTTTGACCAGCAGGAGGTAGGGTGCTAGACTAAATGGATTAGTCTTCATCTTTGTGGTATTTCTTAGTTGGTTCAAAGACAGTTACAATCCCTTAATTACAGTTGGCTTAGGAAATGTTTCTTTTTCTTACAGAGAGGTGAATTCTTCCATTTTAGTATAGCTTTTTCATCTTTTTCTCATTCTTGCTGTATCTACTCTGATCTTAAGCAAATCAGTGTACTCTTCTGAAAAGGTCTGGCTTCTTGTTTAACTACTCTGATGGTTTCAAAAGTGTCATTCATTATTATCATATTACTAGCAAATCAGTGTACAAAGACATGGCCAGAAGGCAAACATGATGCCCAGGCAGCTAAACTGCAGATATTTTTCTGCATTTAGAAGTCCAAATTCAGTTTACATAAGTATTAATTCAATAGGTTATTCATAATCTGAGAAAAATCAGATAGCTAATGCGTACTTGAAAAAACCCTGTATGATATCATGCATATTTGAAAAACTTCAAACTATTCTACTGTCAGATCATTATGAAGTTGCTACATGTTTCTTACTTGTTTAGGTACTAATCTCTTTCAAACAGGAACAGTTACCCCAACTGTTTACAACACCTAATATAATGATACTTCAGTTTTTGGTTGAATTTTGCATAGTGTGGCAAAGCAAAAAAAAAAAATCACCATTGTTTAGAGGTTTCAGAAATTCAAAACTTCAGAACTTTCAGTCTCTGAAAAGTTCTTGTGTTTTGAGTTTTGGAAGGTGATAAGAAAAAAAGACAACCCTGGATAGAAAGATTTATGACCTGCGGAAGGAAATGAGATCTCAGAAATCACTGGTGAACTGTGATGGATAACAAAGCTCTTGCTAATACTCTGCTTACTATTTCCTTATAGTGCTTAACTAACCTGTTTTTTTTTTCTTTCTGCCATATCACCTCTTCATTAGATTGTTCTCTGTGTAGACACACATTTCTTCATGTGCTAGGTAGAATCTATCTCAGTTCCTCGGATGTGGCATTTTATTCTCCACAGCTTGGGGACAGTATAATCTTTAGTGAAATATCACAAAGAGCTCTTTGGTGTATACAGGATGTTACAACACTGGGAGCCATTTGCCCCATGCAGCACTGAAGACACATGCTGCACATCTATGTCCATCTACACACTCATGCAATTCATTTGGATAGCCCACAGTTTCAGTATTATGGCTAAGATCTCCTGAAGATGAATATCACTAGATATTCTTCTGGTAGATCACCCTTTCACTGCTGCCAGAAAGGAGGTAGAATCTTAGCTTTGGCTGAGAATCTACACTCATTTTACAAATGTAAAGTTTCAGAAGAGGCTACAAAAGAGTTAGATGTTCACTCATTCCGTTTTGTAGAAGAGCTGTCAAAAGGCAAATGTTTGTAACACCACAGACCCAAAGTATTTGTCATGCTTTTATTGTTTGAGATTTAAGAACAGAAGTCTGAGTGACTTTCGATAGGAACTATTACAACCTATTTCCACAGGATGATAATTCTGTGATAATATAAGCCATACGAGTATTTCTAAGAGTGAAGGCTGGAGGGCAGCCAATCCTTCGGTTTTATGTAGCTGTACCAACCACATCAGATGGTATTCTTCATGTCTCCACTGAGCAGGTTTTTGTTTTTAATCCACTCTTATTCAACTTCAGAACTTTAAAATATGCCTTGTTTATTGTAGTGTTTCCATAAAGGAAGCAGGATAGATTTCTTTGCCATGATCTTGGAAGTTATTCATTGTAATTTTTAAACATAGAAAAACGTTGCCTGGGAAAATGTTTCATGGTTCAAAAAGACTGGCAATGTTAATGGATTTTCAGGAGGTGGGCTCTGAGCATAGCAAAGTGGCAGGGGTCATATTGATCTCATCTCTGTCTCTTATCAATGTGTGTTATCAACAAGGTCAGTAATGAAGGGAATTGCACTGCTTCTCTCTAGTATACGTTAAAAATTAATTAAGGAGAACTACCACTTGTGATATGTAGCAAGCTCTCTGAAGAACGCAAACTCGTTTCCTCTAGGGTGGCAAACGAGTAGGATGGCTATTTCTCATTGTCTGTGCTTCTTGTCATCTTTATTAGCTTGCAATTCAGTCCACAGGAGCCCTAATCGAAACAGAAGCCTTGTTGTTAAATATAACAAATATACATTTAGATATAAACATCTTGCCTTACAGTGTTTACAAACAAACATGTAAGGAAGGAAAAAGAGGAGGGGAAACAGGAAAAGTTATTTTCTTATGAAATGAAATCTAACTTTTGGCCTACTTATAAGGCAGAAGTAGTTACTCACAATGAAGCCCCTAGAAAATTTCAAGTGTAATAACAATCAGATGAGTATCAAGAAGGAGGAAGAGGAAGAACTGTTTAAGGAAAAGAATAGTTCTGCCAGAACAAAATGGGACATAAAGAAATTGAGGCTGGATTAGTTTAGCTACACCCTCCTAGGTTAAAGCACTTAATGGGATGACCTAATTTATGAAACGCAGTGCCTTGGCCTGCCGCTGTAGTGACCACCTCCTCCCTCCAAACTGATCTGCTTTCCCCCTGGGGTGTATCTGACTGCATGGGTGACCAGTTCCTAGCTTAGGCATACTGATTATTAATTATTAATTATTAATTATTATTAATACATGCCTATGTTCAGCATAATGAATGACTGCAAATATCTCCCCTCGACCATGGCTTTGCCTTGGTCACATTTGTTAAAGTTGAATAGTTCAACAGAGTGAAAGGAAGACCTGGCAAACTACAGGCCAGTCAGCCTCACCTCTGTGTCTGGCAAGATCATGGAGCAGATCCTTCTGGAAACTATGCTAAGGCGCATGGAAAATAAGGAGGTGACTGGTGACAGCCAACGTGGCTTCACTAAGGGCAAGTAATGCTTGACAAATTTGGTGGCCTTCTACAACAAGCTTACAGTGTTTGTGGAGAAGGGAAGAACAACTGACGTCATCTACCTGAACTTGCACACTCTGCCGCATGACATCCTTGTCTATAAATTGGACAGACATGGACTTGATGGATGGATCACTGACTGGATAAGGAATTGGCTGGTGAGTTGCACTCAAAAGAGTGGTGGTCAATGGCTCAATATCCAAGTGAAGACCCATGACAAGTGGCATTCCTCAGGGGTTAGTACTGGGACCTATGTTGTTTAACATCTTTGTCAGTGACACGGACATGGGATTGAGTGCACCTTCAGCAAGTTTGTTGATGACACCAAGATGTGTGGTGCAGTTGACATGGTGGAGGGAAGGGAAGTCACCCAGAGGGACCTTGATAGGCTTGGGAGGTGGGCCCGTGCGAACCACGTGAAGTTCAACAAGAACAAGTTCAAGGTCCTGCACATGGGTTGGGGCAATCTCAAGCGCAGATACAGAGAATGGATTGGGAGCAGCCCTGAGGAGAATGACTTGGGGGCGTTGATTGATGAGAAGCTCAACATGAGCCGGCAATGCATACTTGCAGCCCAGAAGGCTGCATCAAAAGAAGCATGACCAGCAGGCTGAGTGAGTCAATTCTCCCCCTCTACTCTGCTCTCATGAGACTCAACTTGGAGTACTCTGTTCAGTTGTGGGTTATCCAAGCAAGAAGGACATGGACCTGTTGGAGTGAGGCCAGAGGAGGGCCGCAAAGATGATCAGGGGCTTGGAGCAACTCTCCTATGAAGACAGGCTGAGACAGTGGGGTGGTTCAACCTGAAGAAGAGAAAGCTCTGGGAAGACCCTACAGCAGCCTTTCAGTACCTGAAGGAGGCCTGCAAGAGAGCTGAAGATGGACTTTTTACAAGGACATGTAGTGATAGGACGAGAGGTAACGGTTTTAAAAGGCAAGAGGGTAGATTTAGATTGGATATTAGGAAGAAATTACTCACGATGAGGGTGGTGAGATACTGAAACAGGATGTCCAGAGAAGTTGTAGATGCTCCCTCCCTGGAAGTGTTGAAAGCCAGGCTGGCTGGGGCCTTGAGCAACCTGGTTTAGTGGAAGGTGTCCCTGCCCATAGCAGAGAAGTTGGAACTAGATGATCTTTAAGGTCCCTTCCAATCCAAACCTTTCTATGTTTCTATGATATTGCATGTCCCAGTCATTATGTCACTCCTTTGAAAGTCAGGCTGTCACAGGTCTAGAATATAGGCCTTACACAGCTCTAGACACCCAGTGATACCACAGTTTATGTTCTTTGTGTTTTCTGCTGCAAGAATGGAAAAACAGAAAATGAAAAACTGTTATTTTGGGATCACAGCCACACAAGCCCCCTCCCTTCTGATCTTTGTTTTCTTATATTTGTTCAAAGCTATATAGGAAAAGCTAATGATTTAGCTTAAGCTCAAGCAAAAATTAATGCTAAGAATGATCAACCAGTAAACGTGTTTGGAGATATTAGTCACAAGCGATGAATATAAGCAGACTCCTAAATCCATATCCAGATTCTTCAGTGGCATAATTTAATAAAATGTACAGCATTTCGTAGTTTTATCTTGCGATGGGTTTACCCTGGCCAGCAGCTGAACACCTACACAGCCACTCACTCACTCATTCCTCCTCCCAACAGGACGGAGGAAAGAATTGGAAGAAGAAAAGAAAAAAAACTTGTGGGTTGGTGTTTGGGAAAAAAGAATGATGCAAAGGCAAATGCTTATCACCTCCCACAAAGTGATGCTGAGTAACAGTTGCCTTGGAAAGACCGAAATCTCAGTTCTTATTTCTGAGCACGACATCATGTGGCATGGAACATCCCTTTGGCCAGTTCAGATTGGCTGCCCCAGCTGTGTCCCCACCCAAACTCTTGCCCATTCCCAGCCTAATTGCTGGGGGAATAGAGTGGAAATAAGAAAAGGCCTTGTCACTGTGCAAGCATAGTTTGGCCACAGCTAAGACATGGACGTGTTACCAGCACGCTTTTAGTCACAGATCCAAAACAGGCTGCTATGAAGAAAGTTAGCTCCATCACCACCAGACTCAGTACACACCCTTACAATTCTTCCACATAAAAGTAGATATAAAGTTAATGAGCCTCGTCTCCCCTATCTCTCACTTGCCTTGTTTTATGCTAATGTATGCCAAATGGCTTGTATAAAGTTAGCCTGAATTTGTAGAGATGTAACTGAGAAGACATTGAATTGGAGCCAGTCTGTCCAAAATCAATGCTCTTTTTGATTGTAGTGTTCTGGAGTGAACCGCCCTAAAAGCAACATGAGAAGCTGGTGACAGATCATGCCATGGCACTGGTACGTTACATTTAGCCTTGGTGCCTTTCCTAAAGGATGTGC
Source organism: Steatornis caripensis (assembly GCA_013398225.1). Taxonomy (NCBI): domain Eukaryota; kingdom Metazoa; phylum Chordata; class Aves; order Caprimulgiformes; family Steatornithidae; genus Steatornis; species Steatornis caripensis. The sequence continues at coordinate 26,257 of VZSC01000333.1, read as the reverse complement.
ACTCCTATATAAGACCAGTTATCCTGGTGTCTGGGAACCTGAATCCACATCAGCCAGTCACCTATGCCAGGCTCGCTGGAATGTCTTCAACTGTTCCTTGAACTGTTCTGGCCAACAAAGGTCAGACCTGTCCATGGTGTGCATGAGAGGATGGATCAGAAACCACTAAATTTGCACTGAATGGAATAGCATTGGGTCAGGCAATAACTAAATTAAGTACTTAGGGAAGTTGCAGGGTCTTGCATGACATGTGGATGTTTTCCCATGTTCAGATTAAGCTCTGGGTTCTCTGAACTAGAGAGCTCCTCGGTGTGGTGTTGCTATGCCTTTGGATTAGCAAGGGTAGGATCCATTATGCAAGGCAGCCTCAGCTCTGCTTCTTGTATAAAAACTCTGAGGGCATTTTTTGAAACATAATTTCTCTTTAAATTAGATGGAGTGATCTAAATGAATATATGAAATGGAGCTTTAATTGCTCGAATACCTCTGGCCTCACCTGATAGCCTTTTGCCTTCTGCAGATAATGTAAGATGATTTGAGGCTCGTCTGTTCCTCTTACATATCCTCTGAACTTGCAGTTAATTGGTGGGCTGTGTCATAATTACCCCTGAATTAAAATACCTTCTAAAAAACTTTTCAGTTCCAATTTCACCTGTTCCAATATGGTTACACACCAACAGCAGTAAAAGTAGAGCTGTAATTATTTTCTAATGGGCTTTTACAGTAACGGAATCAAACTGCTTTAGGCATATGCTTAATTTAATTGACTTTTCTGTCTAATTTTACAAGACAATTCTATTTATTAAACAAAAGCTGGCAATATTGTTAGCACTGAAAATATGCAGATGGCAGTTTCAATTTTCCTCATTCTTCTTTACTCATCTATTTGATGTAACAGACCTTTCCTCTGCATTATGGGCCTAGAATGCAATTTTAGAAGTTTATACAAAAACTGATAATGCCACTGTATTTTCAGCTGTCGTTGAAGAAATTTCATGCCTTCTCTTAGGAGCAGTATTAAGTCCGAAAATACAGCACAATTACTATGACTCTAAAGAACACACTCACAGAAAGATTTGTAAATTTTAAGAAATTCAAAGAGCAAAGAAAATTAATATATGGTCTTGGTACTGGCTGCTACCAAAAGGTTTAATGACCATTGGGGAAATGGGAATTTCACTTGTTTTTGTCTGTGTATGGTCCATGAGAGTAAAAACAAAGAATGAGAAGAAGAACTGTAAATAATTGAAGTTTTCCAATTTAAAGGAGGAAGAAACTCTAAAGCCATCATTAAAAACCATGAAAGAATAACTGCCACTTTGTGCAGTGAATCCATGCCAGGAGTTGCTTTCCTTTGCATATCTCCTGCTGTGGTGAACAGTTAAGTGCCAGTCAACGTGGAGATTCACTGTGGAAATTAGCTTAAAATGCATTTTGAGGAGATTTCTGAATAATGAGTTGGGTTTCAGGTGGGAACTGTCTGCTTCTGCATCATCAGTATTTAGCATATGGCACACCCAGGATATGCGGTGAGATAAATGCTATACAGTCATCTCTACTTCACGTGCACGTTAAGGCTGGATCAGTTCAGAGTGTGGGGCAGGAAAAAAATGAAGGAAGTATTGAAAAGCTCTAGGTTGTATGCTAGAAGAGGTCAGTTTGTTGCTTTCCCTTTCTCTCATTTTTACAGATGTGGTTGTTTTCTTTCCAACAATCTGGGAAAAAAATCGCACCACAAATGATAACCTAGAAAAAAAAAGCAAAAGATCTAAGTCAACTTAATTTCAGAAACAAAACGTCTTAAATAGTAGGTATAGTATAGAATAATTTAAGTTTTTTTTCATGATACATAGCCAAATTAATATTCAGAAGTTTTACATTAAAAAATAAGAAAAGATAAAATATTTCTGGAGAACATATCTCATTGGGATTTCTTCAACAATTGTCATTATTTTATGTGCTTATTAACAAATATTTTCTTGTGATGTTACGAGGAGAAACTAGCTATTAACAGTTGCCATCTTCTTCTAGAAGATGTTTGACTTGGAAAGACACTCTGATCATATCACATCTTCCCAAAACAAATTGTTCTAAAACCACAATTTGGACTACCACTTGCTTATTTATTTTCATGTCTCAGTAAAAGCTAAAATATGAACTTATAAAAGCAAAGTGTTTGCTTTTTAAAGTAGAAGCAAAAATCTTCAAAACTAAATATGAATCCTGAAAACATGCTCAGAGTGTAAGTAGGTCAATTAATCAATTACACTGTTTGAAAGCAAAGGTAGTTGGTACCTAGGAAGCAGAATAACATTTGTAAGAGAAGAGTTGATGGGGTGATTTTCTTTAAAGGAAAGAGGAATTGTTATTTTACAGTGCAGAATATAGAGACCCTACCAGGGAATTACTATTGTGTATTGAATTAGTTTGTGTTTTGAATTAGTATGTGTTAGCATGCTGCAGAGCTGTGGGCTCTTCTTCCTAGGGTCATATTATAAAGGATTTTGTAGATGTCCCAAAAAGATCAGGACTGAGAGGTCAGAGACTTCATGTGTGGCCTTGTGTGGCCAGGAGTAGGGCCAGAAGAACAGCAACTAGGAGGTGTTAACTCTCCTGGTAGGACACTGACTGGTGAGTGGACACATCTAGGGTTCAGGGCTCAGCTTCCAGGAATGGTTTTATCCAGTGATGTTCTAATGCATGTAAGTTTCACCAAGCAAAGTTGGACTGCTGGGACTCTGCAGCTAAGAGTTCCTTAACTAACAGGCTAGGATCAGACCACCTCCACCTTGATAATTTGCTGGGACTCTGCAGCTAAGAGTTCCTTAACTAACAGGCTAGGATCAGACCACCTCCACCTTGATAATTTTCTGGTCCCACGATGCTTGTTCTCCTGTTTCAGCATCAAATTGCATTGTTAAATGTGTTTAGCACAGCACAACCTACTTCTTCAGTCTCTCCTCCAGAATTTAGTATACAATTCTCCATCAGGACAAGGCCTTCTGTTTTATGTGTGAGTGCACTAAAAAGCAGGCAATTTTGTGCAAGTATGACAGGATGCTGACACAAGGTGCCAGATAACTTATATTTCTATCGATATTAAACACCTGGGATTTCTTTGGGGAATCCAGGCAGAGTCCTGCTACCTGGTGGTCTAGCTTGGGTGGTTTTGGACCTCTAGGAAAATGGCCCATTGTAAAGACAAACGCACCCAGGGACCTGTGAGAATAGCTGTTACATGGTCTGAGAAGTTTCAACCTGATCAGGGTGACATTCACAGTTTTGAGGTGTTTCCAACTAGCTTGAGCAACTCTGAAAACCAGATAGGACTGAATGTCATGGAAGTGGTGTGGCTTACGCTGCAGAACATAAACATGCTGCTGAGGAGAACATATTCTTAAAAGTTATGATAGCTGTTAATTCTGAAGTGAAGGAATAGCTGATATATCTTACATATTTCCAATCTGCATTTAATTTTTAAATGGCCAAATAATTCTTGGAATGGTTGACTAGTAATATTTCATAGGTATAATTTTTAAATTGATGCTTTTCTGCTCTAGAAAGCCCATGATTTCTACTCTCAATTTACCACAACAAAAATGTAGCCTGGATGAACAGATTCATTACTGCAGCAGTTTTGAAGGAAGGAAAAAAAACCAATCCAAAAGCAACAAAAATCACCTTCTCTATTGCATTACAGATATATTACTTCCCGGCTTTGGATGACAACTACAAATATGGATTTCATGTCAGCTATACAGACATTGTCAGCACTATGTTTTGAAATTGTCTGCTTGCTCATCACATTTTAATTAATGAGGGCATGAGCCAAAACAGGTGTTGGTAACACAATAGACAGCGGCTGGCAAACAATTTTTAGATCTACAATTAACTCATTTATACTATTGTTCCAGAACATAGAGTTCATATAATTTTACAGAGGAGGTTATTATTGGACTGAGCTGTAGAAGCACATTCAGTTTTATGTTTCTATTTTGCAGTTTTGGGGTTTTTTTAAATGACACTTTCTCAGGCTTGGTTCTCATGATAAAGCTGGTGATTGAAAAGTTTAGGCTTTTTTTTTCCAGCAGTAGGCAATTTGTATTACTAAAACAATCTAATCAAGGAACTAAATGGCCTTTGAATGGAGAACACTAACTTTGTTTCATTATCATCTCTGTTTCCAGAGACAAAGTGGCATAAATCGCTCTGGAACTAGAGCTCAGCAAAACCCTTCTCCAAATCTGCATCTGTATAAATTGCCACAGAATGAAAGTTGTACAAGTTCAGCAAAAGCCAATGTACAGTAAGTACATAGTAAAACTTTAAATTTTCTTATTCAGGTGTCCCAGGCTCTTTAAAGATCATAATTGACTTTTTATGCCTTTGCTGTTACCTTTTTCAAGACTTTTCAGATATAGCTTTTTTTTTTTGTAAAAAGTAATCTCTTAAAACATGAACTTTTGACATTACCCAGAGTGTCTGCCATTCCTTGGTGGCTTGAAGATGTATGTCTAAATTTAGCAAACAAAAATACCATTCATCCATGAAACAATGAAGGTGAATAACATGGTGCTATTTGCCATCTCTACACTTTTGTGTGTCACAGCAAAATCTATGAAGTAACTGAAGAGGGAGGCAACAGTATGAGGGAGAGCAAAGTTTAAGTTCTTCTGATCAAGTTATTCCTCAGGTTAGTTAGCTGATTATTTTGACTAAATATTTAATGTTATAGGGATAATCAATGGCTTAGTTCTAGAAGCATTGTAGAAGAAACAGTGAACATCAGTCTGTTGACAAGGCAAGACCAGGAAGAGTGGCAACAGAGGAGAATGCGATCTGTTTCTGTGCTAGATCTGCAAAATGTGATCTCTAAGTCTTAAGGAGTTGAGGCAAATGCCAGGAAAAACTTCTTTAACATCTTCATATCCTTCTTGTTTAGAACTCAATGACAAACGTAAAAATCTACTCTACAGCTGACTAGGGACTGAAGAATTATTTTTTTAAAGAAAGGCTGTAGCTCTGTGTGGGTCTCTGTAACCAGCAATATTGCATTTATTCTGCTTTAGTAAGTTAAATAATGAGACTCTGTCTATGAGACCTCAACTGTCCTGATTATCACACTATCCTCAGTATGTCTGTGTGAAGTACTCGTGGAAATTTTGGGAATTTTATGGTCAGGAACTGAGGTACCACAGCAAGAGCAGGATCAAGCCTGTCTACATTAGAACATAAAATAGGACATTGGCAGAAGCTGACCCCTGGGGGTTACTTATATATAATCTGGGCCCCAGCAATGGCAGAGGACAAGCCCTGTTCTGATGTTTTCCTCACTGCAGGTGGAAATTGTGCTTTGCACAACCTGTGTCCTCAGTGAAAGGAGCTGTGTCCGGAGAGGGGTAGGAGTTGCCTTTGCCTGCGGACTCCTTTTTGGATAGCTGCATGGGTCTTGACAATATCCTTCTGTCAGCATTTAGCTCTTCATTGGCTATAGAAGGAAAGATGTCTAATTCAGGCGATTTCAGTTTACCCAATGTAACCAAACAGCTGCTATTTAGTTACTGGTATATCCTAATTGGGCACCTCAAAGTAATGGGTGTCTTTCCTTCAAACACTTCTTCGGATCTGATTTTTGAATGAGGTCCCAAGTCCTCTTTCCTCCTATTTTCTGATTTTCAGCTCTCAATGATAGCACTGGATATAATGGTCCACTTTTGTATTTTCTTCGTTCACCTACAGGTTTCGCTTTAAAATCTGTCAAAACCAGCCTATACTTGGATTTTAGGTACTCTAAACCTAATGTACTTAATTTTGAGGGCTTTTTGACTTTGTCTTTCTCAAAATCTTCTGTACCTCCATTGCTCTCTACAATAGTGGAAATGTATTTCTCTTTAAAAAGAACACACCTTTCCTAAGTTCTACAGACTTTGGGAAAGAAACCTAACACTGCTTGGCATGGATGAGCAAACCTTTGTGTAGAATACTCCTCTGCTGGGTATGGGTGAGATGGAGTTAATTTTATTCATAGCAGCCCATAGGGTGCTGTATTTTGGATCTGTGTCTAAAAGTGTTAATAACACAGCCATGTCTTAGCTATGGCTCACCAATTCTTGCACAGAGTCAAGGCTTTCTCTTTTTCTCACACTACAATGAGTAGGCTGGGAGCAGGCATGAAATTGGGAAGGGAATTAAGAAGGGACACAGCTGTCCTGAATTGGCCAAAGGAATATTCCATGGCATATAATGTCATGCCCAGCAATAAAATCTTGTGGTGGGGAGGTTTTGTGTTTCCAAGGAGCCATCACTCAGGGACTGGCTGGGGATTGGTCTGCTTGTGGGAGGTTGTGAGTGATTGTCTTTGTGTCAGTTGTTTGGGGTTTTTGGGTTTTTTTCTTTTTTCCTTTTTTTCTTTTCCCCATTCACTTACTAAACTGTCTTTATCTCCACCTACAAGTTTTTTCATTCTGTTTTTCCAACTCTCTACCTCATCCTGCTGCATGGGGGAGTGAGTGAGTGAGTGGCTGTGTGCATGCCTAGCTGCTGGCCAAGGATAACCCATAACAAGTACATCTGTTGTATAATTCTCTATCCTATACAGTTTGACATTAGAATTAAGCTGTACAATCCAAGGCTGTATCTGACCTCAAGCTATTTATAAAACTAGTGTAAGCACAGCTCCTTCTGCTTCCAGAACAATTTAAGCATCAACTAAATCAAGACCCACAACATCATTGCCAACTGTTGCAAGGTAATTCCGCAGATGCTTAGTGGCCTTCCCCACCATTATGAGCCCCGGAGAGGAGAACATGAACCCTGGGATCCTTCAGGATGGTCAACCCGCTTGTCCAAAGAGTTGAACATCTTGACATTGGTATTGATGATTTCCATAAGACAACTGTGGGGATAAGGGATTTTCTGGTCCCTAAGATATTGTTCTTTGCCCACAGGTAGTTTCTTTATTATCTTGCTTTGTTACTAGTCATGTTAGAGCTCCAGTGGCATATAAACTGCAGCTAAGATTAGCCAGAGAACAACTCGGTGTCAGGATACAGGCTTGGGTGCCGACCTCCAATTGCCTGTACTGTTTAATGGTTAGCACAGCTCCTGGCATGCTTTTGGTGTGTGCAAATCAACATAGCCCCAGACAGCAGTCTGGCATTGTTTGGGGATCACATTTCTCAGAAATTATTCCCATTGGTAATCTGAATTTAGACATTTTGTTTCAGGGGAAGGAGAGTTTAGATGTACAAGCATCAGTCAAACTATGTCATTTGGCCTCAGAGAAAAGTCCTTAATCGTTTTACTTAGTAGGACAGGCATAGCTTGGAGGATCAATGGAAAACAAAAAGGCTTACTAGCATTACTTGAAATTGAAGGTTAGAAGTGTGAGTTATTGCATGAATATCACAGCATAAGGTAGCACAATTCTTAAACATTAAGAATTTATATGCAGAATGACCCAAAAGGCCATATGAGTATTAGCTGTTTTATGGAGTAGTATTCTGTGCACACAATATCCCTCTAATAGTTAAAAGACTAGTGGATTTATGTTACTATAATAAATTTACATTTGCCATTATAATTTTAATATATGCACATATCTTTGAAATGATGATAGCTGCTGTAAAACTAGTGCATTTCTTGATAAGAAACACCTAGATCATACAGTTCAAAGAAGGGTCAAGGACCAGATTTGCCAGGTAGTTAGATGTATAAAGAAGTACATAGTCATTGTCTGGTATTTCTAGAATGCTTCAGAAAGCTCTCCAGGCACCAGTCAGCAACTTAGGAACCAAATGACTTCAAAAAGCTGCCCCTAAATTTATAGCAATATTATTCTCTCAGTTCTTGAGATGGAAATGCCTGAATACATAATGGGAGGAGTCAGTGTCTGGGTAGCTGAACCCAGCCTTCACTCCCCATGCAGTCTGATCGGGTGCCAAACACGTTGCTTGTACTGAATGTATACATAGGGTCACGGAGTTTATCTGGGCTGAATCCCATCCCTTAAGTTTTCTCAAAGAACATATAAGTCAAAATATTTTAAAAAATGCAAAGGGAGAAACCCCATATAATGCTGTTATACGTTTCTTTTATTTATTTGGTTTCTTTTTCTCTTAATTTCTCCTTGGAAGACCACAACATGTTTTCATCTCCAGTACTGCTTGAGCAAAGTTTTTGCCATCTTTCAAAGAATATTATCTTCTGACATTAAAACATTTTGCAATCAACCAGTCTTTGTTACTTGCAGTCTCAGTTTTAAGTGACGAAAGATTTTAATGAACCATTGTAGACATTTTTGAACACTAGATTCCAAAAGGTTTTAAATAACTTTGAATATTCTCAGGGAATTCTGAGCTGTTAGTTTGACATAATTCTGACCATAAATGGTTAATAGATGACTCAAAATTCTAACAAAAGTTGCAAGTTAAATATATGATTGACATTTTTCAGCATAGTGTCAGAGAACATCTTGTAAAATATACATAATCTTTTTTTATGGCTAGGGTTATACTTATGATTGATAAAAGAAATAGGATGAAAAAACATTTTCTTTGACTAGAAAAGCTCTAGATTTAGTATTGTTTTGATGGAAAATTCTTTCATTAACTAGTCAGGTCTTAAGTGGGTAAAAAACTGGCTCAGTGATAGATCTCAAACAGGTGTTATTTATTAGCTATTACCTCTATTGCTTCTTAGATAGTTGTTCAACTGCATCTAATATTTTTATTAACAGTTTAGGAAATAAGAATGCTTTACGGCATGTCTTACTGATGATGTGAAGACAGACAGAGTGTCATGGTTTAAAGCTGGCCTGGCTATTAAACGAATGACAGACACTCTTTGTTAACTCCCTCCCTCTCCGAACTGGGGGAAGAAGAGAAAAAGGAAAGAGACTTACGGGTTGGAAAAGTTAAAACAGCTTTAATCTAACTACAATAATAATGTATAATAATAGAAAAAAAATAATGAAATATATACAAATATGTTCAAAACCGATATCGAGCTCCCCCCCACCCTGATGACGAATACGTCATCCAGATGCTGTGGGGCACGCCCTGGGAAAGTCCCGGACTGTACTGAGCAGCAGGCAGGAGCCGGATTCAGGAATGCACGGATCGGGTTCGAAGGCAGAAGAATCAGACAGAGTCCTCCTCAGACGCCGGCCATAGAAGACGAGAGAGTGACCCTCGTGATCCCTCAGCTTTATATCGAGTATGACGCGTATGGGATGGAATACTGCATTTGGTCAGGTTTGGGTCACCTGTCTGACCCGCTCCTCCCCACCGCAGGGTCGCAGGTGGGACCCCTTCTCTGCTCTTTCAGTTCTGGCTCACAAGGAAGTCAGCAGAAGCAAGCATCAACCTTGGTCTCCATAGGGATAACTATAAGCGAGAGCCTTTCTGCATACCATTGCTACTGATGTTCCAGCACTAACTATAAACACCGAGCCTTATCACTGCTAGAAGCAGACACTGTCTGAAAAACATGCAGTTAATTTCAGAGAGTGCAGCCTCTCGGAAGAGACTTAAATATAAAGTAAAGTTACTGAAAGAAAATTGGTTCTGTTCTAGCCCAAATCAGGACACAGAGGAGAAAATGCTGGGGGTAATTTATTATTTATTAGGATGATTTGGATGGCTTGGTTTCACACCTGGAGAATTCAGCTTTTCCCACAGTAAATCTACATTTGATGAACTGAATAACTTTCTAGACTTGATTGACTATATTGACTAGATCTTCATTGCCTGCAGTAGAAACTTAGTTATTTAACAGTTTAGTGCAGATAATCAAAAGTAATAAAACAGGGAAAGAAGGCATCAGGCTTTGCCATAGCACATGGAGACTTGCTGAGGACTCAGAGAAGATTTTGGAGTCTGTTGAGTTCAACCTGCAAAAAACTAGAAAGTGATCTTTCCCATGGATAAGGCTTTGAGAAGACTGTTATAAGCCATTTCTAGTTGTCAGACACCTATACTAAGATATGGAAATAATATTAGAGAGAATTCAGAGGAGGATCCAAGTATCGGAAACCAGCTTACAGTGTAAGTTCCACAGAGCTTATCTAATTCACTTTATTGGAAAAGAAAGTTAAGAGGTGAATTGATCTCTGGGTGCAGCTATTTATAGGTAGAGATGTGTGGCAGCAGTGAGATTTTCCAATTTATGGACAGTAGTTTAACGGGAATCATAGGCTGCAAACTAAAGGTAAAGAAAATTGAGCTTCAGATAATCCAGTCTTGTACCTTGTGTAATAAGGATGGATAAACGGAGGGATAGCTTACTGGGGAATGTAGTTGAAGATACCACCATTGGAAAGACTTTGAACAAGACTGGGATCTTTTGAGAGAAATTATTTACTCTCTGAATGTGGCTATTGGGCAAGAGGTTTGTACTGGTTCACTCTGTCACGAGATTTTATGCCCATCTTTGTCAGATGCAAACACTTCTAACGCATGAAATAGTTCAGATAACATATGCAATTAATTAGCATACATCAGGGCTTTCACTAGTCACCAGAAGTAAACCTGAATAATGCCTGAAAACATAAGTGATTATAAGAGATGGGACAATGAAAATTCCTGGACTGTATTTCTGTGAAATATATTGTTAGCCATTAATTTGTGACACAGAAGAGTGGCATAAAGCAAATATTCTGAAGAGTCACATCTTTAAAAGTCAGGTTTGAAACAGACACCTCAAAACTCAGCAAGAGCTTTTGTTTTGAGTTGATATTGTGATGTGTTGTTATTTAGACCCTCTAAAAGCTGAAATGAGGAGACATTATGCTGACAAGGAAGAAGATTGTCACTTGCTGTTGATATGTGATTTTTAAAGCACAGACATAATTTGGCACGCTTATGGAAAAGCAATTGTAAATGGCGATAGTGAAAAGGAAAAAAAAGTGCTTTGTCTACTAGCATATTTTTTTAATTGTGTAAACTTTAAGGTACAGAATACACCAACCTGTAAAACCTCCTATGAGATGAATATCTGGAAACAGTGATGTACGTCTGGTACAAGTGCCATATTCCATAAAACAGTAAGAACAATTATTTAACATATATCCAAAGGCAAAAGCTGCCACATATTGACCTTGTTACACATATCCTGTGCAGGCTGTAGCAGTAGTTTAGTGCCCTGGAGTTAATTTTGCTGACTCGTTTCACTTTGTGGAGGGAAGTGGATTTGATTTTTAATTACAAGCCCTATTCCATTACTTTGATCAAATTCTTACAGCATACATTTATTTTCACTTTATCTAGGCTTTTGTTCTGACACATTTGCTTTACCAAGTAGTTTTTCCAGATTTCCTAGCAATATAAAGTAATGTCTACTTATGCCAGCAGCAGCGGGGTTGCCTTGGTTTGGGTGATGTGGTAGTACAACAAAGACGACAATCTTCTTTCCTTTTGTTAGTTGCTGAGTTCTGACATTCCAGTACATAGTTACAGCTTGCACTCATAGAATCATAGAATCATAGAATCA
>VZSC01000332.1:63834-131999 GCA_013398225.1 Steatornis caripensis | reverse complement strand
AGGGTAAAAAAAAAAAAAAAAAAAAAAAAAAATCAGGCTTTAGCTGCTGTTTAGAGCAGTTTCTGGCAACTAGTAGAATTAAAAGCATAGTAGGAACCACAACAGACACACATATTTAAAGAGACAATACTGAACTGCTACATGATGGGCAAAGAAGTAAAAAAAAAAAAAAAGTAAATTTTGCCACAGGAAGAGAAGACGAAGAGCATGATGCAATAAGCTTTATTACAGCCATACACCTAAGGAATTAGCTACAGGTCAGATTTGAAAATCAGTGCTTAATAAGTTTTCTCAAAATAAATTCTGGAAAGAGGACATTGATGCACCTCCAAATCAACTTTATCCCTCCCCTCATAAAAAAAAAGTTACTATGCTACAGATTTCATACTAGATTAATATATCTGTGACTCTCCTGAGCACATGAAGGACGGCTGTGATTCCCTGTTGTCTTGTCTCTTAATAGACCCCATGAAAACCAAATGCAGAGGAGACTGCACACACTGCTATGTCTGTATTACCAAATACCTGAGGGTGAAATACTTCTAACGGAGACTGTCCTCTGCTTATGTATTTCCTATGGTGGGTTAGGTGATTATATACTGTATCATGTAGCTGTGTAATGCCATACAGTTATACAACTACAATTATATATCATATACATACTCATGGGAAAGTATGCATTTTTCCATTTTGTATTAAAATCCTGCTCCAACTAATTTGCTGTCCAAGTTCCTTCCATTTTCAACAGAGATTTTCTTTTTTCTGCAATATTTTGTGGTATTTCTCATTTTTAGCTAGTACAAGTCTTCAGGAATGTGCAATACAGGCGAATTTTAAGTGTTGAGTTCCAAATTCAGACTTTGGGGGCATGTGGAAAGAAAACTCAATACACAAAGCAGAACTGTCTTTGGTGTTAAGCCTCACTAGATGTGTGAATTTGGGCAAATATCTGCTTTTTGCCTTAGTTTCCCTAAAACTAATGTTGAGAACTATTGATGAAAAGTACTGTAAATAGACCAAGGAGCTATTATTGCTATATACTAATTAACCCTTCAGGGAACTGTAAGCAAAAAGCATAAAGAGTGACCTAGCTTCTCATGTCTCAATTGGTTAGACTTGAGGCACTTTGGCAGGGCAACGTAGGAAAGCTTTGGGCTAGATTCGCAAGAGGTACTAGGGCACACAAATCCAGCATGAACGTGCTACTGGTATCCATTCCACTCAACTGCTGCCTGGCCCTACAGGTACTTTTGTTTCTTCCAGGAAAATCCCTGATCTCCAGGTACGCTGTACGATTACTAGAGCCCTGATTCCTCAAGCAGCTAAGCACTTCACTCCTGCCAAGCCATGGTCAGATTTATTACTTTGAGGTCACCGTCTCTTAGTACATTGAGTCCTATACAAAAGAACAAATGGCAGTAGGATCATTTTACACATATTAAATAAAGTGCTCAGCTAGAATACAGAAAATGCAAGTTTGGGCCCTACTCTGAAAGACGCAGAGCAAGCACTTTGAATCCACTGCCCAGGTGTGCTGAGGAGACAATTTCCCTGGGTGTGAGGCACATACGTTGGTCTAGAGGAAGAATGAGAGTGACATTTGCAAATTGGTCATTGCTCGTGGTTTCCATACATGCCCTGCCTTGGTTTAATTTACAAGAAAGAGAAGTGGTTTTGATGTAAATATTTAACTCTCGGAGAAGGAGCATGAGGCACTTTCACCATCTGTTCCCACCTTGAGAGATTTGAGAAGGTTATATCAACACTAGTTTAACCTGTGTCTGCTTTCAGATTCCTGAAGCGTTTCAGCCAGAAGAACTATCTATAAAAGCAAGCTCAACTCTCTTCAAAGCGTTTTTGGAGTTAGTTAGACCACATCCTTGTACACAAACTGCATCGCAGATGTCTCACATGGACACAATGTCAGTTTTGAGAAAGAGCCATTATTAACTCTACAAACCCAGAAGTGTGTAGCCAGCATCTCTCTACAGTGCTGCTCTGGCATCCATTCCAGTAAATTCTCTAGGAAAAGACAAGGAGGCCATAGGAGTGCTTCAAAATTACTGAACAGGTATTTAACCTGTGAAGATGTGTGAAATCAGGAAGCAAGGCACAGGTGAAGGAGGACTCCATAGTACTGCTTTCCGATCTGAACACTGAGCTCAAAACTTCCAGGTACACTGTGTGTTCACATAGTGTAAGCCCGTGTTTCCATATGACATGTCACATTACTGAAGCTGGAGTCAAATTGAGCATGTGTGGAAGTTACTGGAGGTTTGCAGTATGGGTGATCATATGCTGGAAATGCAGTATCACTTGTNCATTTGCAAATTGGTCATTGCTCGTGGTTTCCATACATGCCCTGCCTTGGTTTAATTTACAAGAAAGAGAAGTGGTTTTGATGTAAATATTTAACTCTCGGAGAAGGAGCATGAGGCACTTTCACCATCTGTTCCCACCTTGAGAGATTTGAGAAGGTTATATCAACACTAGTTTAACCTGTGTCTGCTTTCAGATTCCTGAAGCGTTTCAGCCAGAAGAACTATCTATAAAAGCAAGCTCAACTCTCTTCAAAGCGTTTTTGGAGTTAGTTAGACCACATCCTTGTACACAAACTGCATCGCAGATGTCTCACATGGACACAATGTCAGTTTTGAGAAAGAGCCATTATTAACTCTACAAACCCAGAAGTGTGTAGCCAGCATCTCTCTACAGTGCTGCTCTGGCATCCATTCCAGTAAATTCTCTAGGAAAAGACAAGGAGGCCATAGGAGTGCTTCAAAATTACTGAACAGGTATTTAACCTGTGAAGATGTGTGAAATCAGGAAGCAAGGCACAGGTGAAGGAGGACTCCATAGTACTGCTTTCCGATCTGAACACTGAGCTCAAAACTTCCAGGTACACTGTGTGTTCACATAGTGTAAGCCCGTGTTTCCATATGACATGTCACATTACTGAAGCTGGAGTCAAATTGAGCATGTGTGGAAGTTACTGGAGGTTTGCAGTATGGGTGATCATATGCTGGAAATGCAGTACCACTTGTCCTGGATAAAATCAGAGCGCAACGCTGAATGTTACATCAACTGAGACTGACTGTTCAGATATCAATGACTGCTTAACTGGTATTTTCTTGATTTTCAGTGCTTCCACTACTAGGAAATCTGAGCAAAATTAACTCTCAGTTAGCATGTTATTTTTGATGGAAAAGTATCAACTTCACATAAAAAACCTTAACAAACACATTGTTATAGACATTTACTGAATCCAGTAGATCTCTTCAGGGACAGACATTATCTCTTCGCTGCTGTAAAGGAGGAAAAAAGCTGGTCATTGATCTAACTTGTCAGTTTGCCTTAAAAAGCATGAAACAGAAGAAAGAAAAACTTTGAACCTGTCTCTCACTGCCTTCTCTCTTTGTCTCTAATAGTTCCTCAGGACAACATTCAAAGTTTGATCCATCCCATTCAAATTAAGACCATCCTCATCACACAGAAGAAACCAAGCACCTGGAACCAGAGAAGAACAATCATCTCTCGTTACCAGTGATCAGATTTGTTACTGAAGGTTGTCTGTAATTCCCAACATGGCCAGTCAGCTTTGGAGAGTGCAGAATCCCAAAAGCCTTCCCAAAAGCCATTTCTGGCCCTTCGTTGCTCATGATTGCTACCAATAGTAATGTCTAAATTTTTCTGGAGAAAAAAAAGTTACACTTTTTGACTGTTTTGCTCTTGACATGCAATTAGTAAATGAGTCAGCACCTTCTTGTAAAACAGTAGTAACTTCAGTGTGCTGAATCACAGTTTCAAAGGTATTCTAAGGTTCTCTTATCTGCACAGGGAACACATTTTCTGTTTGCTTCAGCAGGGAGGCTATTATTCTGAGGCCGACAAAAATGGTTTTGTGGTCTCATGTCATATTCTGAGATCAGCATTTAACTGTTTCAGTTCATTGCATCTGCACCTTCACATGAGTGTTTTAATTCATTTTTCTAAGTGATGGTTAAAATCTTCCTGAGGAAAACGTACAGCCCACCCAAACTGCTAACTCCGTGCTGTCACAGGCTTGGTTAACGAGTGTGGGCAGGGAAAGGTCATGTAAAAAAGAAACTGCGAAAAAGGAACAGAATGTTTAGTTTAGATTTATTTAAAAAAAAAAAGTTATTTGAGTATGAAGCATTGTTTCCTCTGGAATTAAATACCCCATTCTTCAGATGCCCCACTCATAAAAACCCTAGGCCCCCATAGGCCATATGCCACCTTGACCTTCCCACGTGCCTCTCTGTCACTCTCCCCTGCCCCCTGCTTTCTGCCCACATCCCTTGCACACCTAGCCGAGAGGGAGGCGGTGTGCTCAGTGTCTTCTTCCAAGAGACACACGTCAGCAGCCTGGCAATATGTACATGCTGGCTGGTCACCTGCCCTCTGCCATCAGCCTAGAAGGGAGCGTCTCCATACAGACAAGAATTCTCTGGAAAGGCTGGTAGGAACTTAATATAATTATGACCCCTATATCATGTCAGATTTAGTTGAAAATCAGCAAGCAGTTTGTCTGCTGCCTATGGTGGTGTAAGAGCGTAGCCCCATAACNGCCTAGAAGGGAGCGTCTCCATACAGACAAGAATTCTCTGGAAAGGCTGGTAGGAACTTAATATAATTATGACCCCTATATCATGTCAGATTTAGTTGAAAATCAGCAAGCAGTTTGTCTGCTGCCTATGGTGGTGTAAGAGCATAGCCCCATAACCCTCATGTCCTTAAGAAGGAGGCCAAGAAGTAGATCAACTATAAACTCTCTACAGATGAGGAAAATGGTAAACTTAGGTACTGGAAAAGTGAGATTAAAGTTTAGCAAATGTGTTAATCTTACATTGGCTAAACCTGCACTTTACAGTATTTCCTCATTTCCTTGCTTTTTCTGACAAGATAGGAGCAGAATAGCTCTAGAGGAACCAAGAGGAAAAAGTGCATAGGCTGTTTTTCCCTCCCTCTACAAACTGTCCTGTTCCAGAAGAAAACAAATCCAGGTTTTTTTCACCCCACGGTGGGACTTCGTTACATCACAACTTGTCCTTTCCGAGCCAAACCCTCTTTCTGTTGAAACCACTGGCAGGACTGACTTTATTGGGAGCAAGAGGTTCCTATGTTCACTCTGCCAAGTGAGTTCAGAGTTGGGGCTGTGAAGTCATTCTGAAGACCAGGGCTCATTTCCAAAATCGTGAAATCAATCCCGTGCAATTTTCCCACCAACCTCGTGTGTGGAAAGAACAAACATATATTTCCCTGTAGAAGTATGTGATCACCCTATCTACTTTTAAGGTATAATAAAGTTTGCACTTTAGCATTCATTCCACAGTCTGGTGCCTTGGTATTAATAATTCTGTGTCTTGTTTTTTACTCAAGGATTACTTTGGTAAAACCTTTCCTTCATATCCTCAAAGGAAACTGGAATAAACGATTGCCAAATGCCACATTTCCCATTGGGAAACAGCATTCTCAACCATCTGAAGGCTTGGTATACCACTGAACAGCAAAGCCGTACTACAGATAGTATTTATAGTACATTTTATGAGACCAAAGGTTGTCAGTTAAACCACTAGAAACTAATAAATGGGCTTAGTGTCACTTGAGTTGTCAACAGGATATAAGCTGATGTAAGGGGAACACCTACATTTTGTAGGCTTCTTTTGCTCAAATAAATGTACGGTTGAGAGTCATGCTTGACTTCGTAGGAATGTTTTGAGTAAGGAATATAGTAATTTCCTCCATTATGACAGTAATGATCAACAGATCTCTAAAAGACACTCGTTATACAGGCATGCCTAATTCTTGAATATGATGATGCTCAGTAACGTCTATTTTACAGTAAGCATCCTCACATACAGTAGTTTTGTTGCGTGAGAGAGTTAATAATAGGAAAATCACAATATTGAAAACTCTCTGTGTTGCAAAGGGTGGATGTTAAAACACACAGTAGAGGGAAATATGACTTCATTTAATAAAGAGAAAACCCCTTTGAATTGAATCACATTTTTTCAATGCATTAAAGCTAACAAATGTGTTGACTGAAGCATTGTGAAATTGCATTTATATATGTACACATAGGTTCAACAACAGCAAAGTCTTCTTTAAATAAGAGAAATCAAATCCTCAACCAATAAGATTCCATTCTTTGTTTTGCCCCTCCAAATCACGTGCTGTGAGATTAACTATTTTAAACAGCTGCTTTGCAGAGGTAGGTCAGCATCAGAGACAGAAGTTCTTATCATCCTTCTATCATAAATACAGAGCACCAAGAAACTCTGGATGAAATGTAAGTCTAACCAAGAACAAAGGCTTGACCAAAGGGTTTCAATCTGCTAGATTCAGATCAAACACCCCGAAGGCTGAGATCTGAATCTATTTCTTTGTTTGGTCCTACTTCTAGTTATCATTAATACTACATGATGAAAAAAAATCAAACTTGATTACAGACCCCTAGGATAAAATGCAGTTTAATCAGTTTCTGTAAATGAAAAAATCTCAAATTTTCACTGACGGGAAAGCCTGACACTCTTATATGTTAAAGATTTGAAAGTTTAACAAGAACATTTAAGTGTACCTCATCCCTTCCTGGAATTATGAGATAAAACGCAGATGGCACCCTGAAAACGTAAATGACTATCTGCTCAGAGAACATGTGCTTTTAAACAAAGGCAGAGATTTCCCTGAAAAGGGAGGCCACGGAACTTCCCCGTGCAGACACTTACTGAGAAGAAATCTGTGCCACGTTCTTTTTGCTTTGGAATAGGAAGTGTATGTGAAAAATACGGTGGGAAAGATTTTGCTAGAAATATATCAGGCTGTTTGAAAGAAGGAAGTAGTGAGAATCTCAGTAGGTAGCACGATTTTGAAAGATTTCTACTATTAAAATTTAGATAGGGTTCTGATAAAAGTCCCAGTGAGCCTTGTAGCTATGCTTTTCCCCATTAATTCTCTCCTGTTCAAGGAGAGGAAGCACTACCCTGTTCATTATGAGCTCTGAACTTATGTCAGGTTGATCTTAAAAAGAGCAGTAGTTTGAGGAAACTTGTCTTTAAAAGCTAGGAAAGACAAGTTCATCTTCAAGAGCTTCTATTCCTGATTTACCAGGAACAAACACAATGACAAAGAAAGCCAAACCTTAGAGACAAAAGAAAAGCCTTAGATTTCTTCAACACTGAAATTGAGATCATAAAAGAAAACATAAAGAGTACACTTCATTCTGATACAGCAATGTGATTCCAGCACACCCGAGATTTTGCAGCGCAGGCTCTGGCCTTTGGTTGGATCATGCTAGAGTACGGCTGGGAGTAACAACTGACAGCAAGCCAGACCTGCTGGTATGAGGGAGCTCGTCAGCCCCTCTAACAACTCGCAGGGCATGTTTGCATTTGTAGATGGAGATCCAGCCCTCTAGCATGTGCTGACATAATCAAGACAGCTTGAGCCTAGCAGCACTACAACACAGCACAGCCTTCAGGGCAGGCTTGCTCTGGCTGCCCCTAGTACTTCAGGCAGATCTGTACAGCCCACATTGATTGATTTTTGCTGACTTGGTTACCGTTGCATTGAGTACTTGAGCTCGACTGAATCAAAGCAGAGCTAGAGCTGTGATCACGCACAGCACATCGCCAAGTGCAGTGCATAGCGTCCATACAGCTTGCTCTGGGCTCACCTGATTCTGCTAGTAGGAAGAAACTTTCTTTATATCACACTTCTCCAGTGAGACAGACAGCACAGCCTGCTGGCTCCACTCCAACCTAGGATTCCTCTGATGTGAAGGGAACTGCTGAGCTGCAGGCTTTCTTTGGCACTCTGGTGTGGAGGGATGCAAATCAGCTCAATCCTATATGATCCCTTCCTGCATCCCATGTGAAGGCAAGGTGGTCATCAAAACAGCTTTAGGGGAAGTCCTGCCAGTGTAGGTCAGCTATGAAGCTGGGTGGCCTTGAGCATTTGTGCTTTGCACAAATATGTGATTTTTTCATAGTCAAATGAATACAAATGAGTTATAACTAAATATATCCTTTTTTTCTTCTTCTTTTATATTCCTTTTATTCTCTTTGCTCTAGAATGAAACACAGATGCCCTCATGCTAGTCATCTTGAAACTAGAAATATTCATTACTAGATACAAATGACTGATATTTAAAACTGCATGCTACTCCTCATTGTGTACCTAACTGGAATGAGTCACTATCTGGGACATTTATCCTACATCTGTAGTCTAGTTTTTGTTTGAAAGCCCCCAGGAAGGAATCAGGATCTCTCAAAAAAATACCAGATCTCAAAAAGTGCTTCTGTCCCAAATGGAGGACATACAGACAAAAGGCTAGATTGGCAGAACAAAGGCACTGACACCTTCACCTTGCAGTCTAGCAGAGCCTACTGCTCTGACTTGGGCACTCAAAATCCCCACACAACACATGCAGAGAAGTTTAGTGCTTAAGCATGGGACCCCACAAGAATCGGCAGCTGTCTAGAGCACGCAAAACCTGCCAAGGTGGGGAGTGCAGGTACAGTGTATGAGGCACTTTCCCTACAAGGAGAAACCTCTCCTCCTGCCCCAAGAACACACTACCTAGTTGTGAATTAGGGATCTAAGCCAGGCATCTCTGCAGAAGGTGAGCAACCTTCCTTGTAACTAAAAGCTTACAGGACTCTCTCCGAGCATGGAAGTTTTCCTCATCCATGAGGACCTGAACCTGCTTCTCTGATGAAAGCCCCTTACTAATCAGACCATAGGTCAATTTGTATCTATAGCTGTCTTAATCCCATGTTCCATTTTCAATGGACTAGGGAAATATTTGTGGGTGAAAAGATATCTCCCCAACTTGGATCCTCTATCTCCAAGCTAGGGATAAATCTCAGTAACTACTAAATATAAAATGATTAAGCATACATTTACTGGATCCTTTCTTATCAAGCTCTAAACTATCGACTTGAGTTCACACAAGAAACCTTTTTGTGTGTTTGTAGGTATCTGCAAACTGAAGACTATGATGATTCATTTTTCTTCACTTGCAGGAAAATTCTTTGAAAATAAGGCATTTAAGAACAGGTCACTCGGATATCAAATTGCTTATAGAAGAGAAAGAAAGTGAATGTAAGTGCAAGTGAATTCCCATATAAAAGAGAAGTAGTAGGAGAAATAGAAAGCAAGGAGAATTTTAGTACTTTTTTAATCTTTTCCTTTATTTGGCTACAAAGATGGATTTACTTCTAAAATAACTGAGGTTTCCATGGAAGAACTATCCTAAGCAGTTATCTGTCTACTCTTCAGCATCTAGCTACCAGTCCACTACTTTGGTTTTTTTTCACCCACTCAGTATCAACCTACAGCACTTGCACAGCTTGCAGCAGACGGATTTCTGCTCCATAGATTTCACTGCCTGAATTCTGTGACTTTAGTCAGAAACTAGCTGGGTAATCTTTATTTGGTATCATAGTGTGATATTATACCTTTGGCTCTGATTTCAATGCAGACATGGTTCACATACCTGATCTACCTGCAAGCAAACAGACCTGTTCCAAGCCCACTGAAGTCAGCAACAGCCTTTATGCTGGTTGGCCACATAGCAATTAAATCAAGTTCTAACACAAATAAATCCACATATTTAACTTGACATAAGAATGCCAAATAAGGAAATACCTCTCTTGAGGAGGCTTTTTTATCATTTTAAAGTTGTGTCTTTGGAAGAAGGAAGAGGTAAGGCTTTAGGCAGGAACAATGTAAGTCTACCTTACATCCAAGTATTAGTCATACAGTTTATCTGAACAATTCTTTTTCTAGTTCCTAAATACAGTGCATGCCTGGAAGGAAAGAATACTCAGTCCCTAATAGCCTTTGTTTTGATTCACCAAACAGAATACTGAAAAATAGCGAAGTGGTAATCAAATAATGCACTGCTCATATCAGCTGTCAGAGTTCAGAATAATAAGCATACAAGTTACTATAGATATTCATACCAAACAGTATGGTGGTTACTGGGACAGAAGCGGAGTCTCTTCCAGTTTTAGTTCCTAGATTTAATATTACTTTCCTCCACCTCTTGAGGCTAATGTTCAAAGTAGAAAACAAAACAAAACCCCAAACCAGTTCCTGTGTCTAGCTTCATGACGTTTCAGACAGCTTAGTGAGGATGGGGTTTTTTGTTTGTTTTCTTTGTTTTGGGCAGTGGTGGGGAGTGACTCTTAAATTTTTCAGTGGATTTGTCTCTAGATAATGTGTGTGGGATTTACAGGTGGTTAGTAATTATCCAACTCTGCACTCAATGGTTATCAATGAATTCAGTAGTAGCAAAGTTTCTCCGCAGCTTTTCTTACTTTTCCTGCAAACCCAAGATCATCTATTTATAAAGCCAGGGGAATTTTGGCTTTGCCCTTAGTAGGAAGAAACTTTTACCTAATACCCCCATACACCTATCCTTTCCTACCTGGTTACAAACCCAGACACTTGTTTCTCTTTTTGTCAAATAGGTATTTGTGCTCTGCCCCTTAACTCATGTGCACCTCTACACCCCTTCCCTTTACCGTTCCCCTGCTGTCACCAGCAATTTTATCCGCACTGCCACTTCTTCCTCCAGTCATTGTATTTTCCAACCGCATCTCCCTCTTTCTCAAAGTTGTCAAGGTTCGCCACTTCAGTTGCAATCTTTCCCACACCGTCAGCGTGCTCATTTCCTGTCCTTCCCCAAACCTCGATCTTCCCTTACTGCTTCTTCCTTGAGTAGGGAATTTGCAGACATGTGATTACGATTCAGGGATGAAGGCTATGTCAAGTGTGGAGCACAACTGAATTTTCCGCTCCGGAGGTTTTTCCTGGAGCAACCGTATGGCACGGGAAGGCTTGTCAGCCTGGCTGTGCTGATAATGTCATGGAGGAAAGCAGCAATGCGTCCCAGTCTCGGGTTTCCCCAGCACTTGGGAAAGCTCCCTTCCCTCAGGCAGCCCTGCAGCCTCACAGGGGCCACCCCTCTCCCTCACCTCTTCCTCTCTAGCAAAATAAAAATATCAGAAAAGGGGATTATCTAGCCATTTCCTAGGCCTGCTTATGTACATATTTGCTGGAATAAGCAACATTACTGCAGTTAACAGAAACCTCTAACGTGATGAAGGTAAGCACATGCATAATTATTCGTGGAATGGGTGCTGGTGACTGCTGCCTCTTTGGAAAATGGCGGCGCAGCCCTGCGCTTCCCTGGCAGGACTGCTGTGGAAGGCTCCAGGAAAAACACAGGCTTCACAACTGAAGAAAATAAAACTCAACCCATCCTCTATTATATTAGACAGCCTCAGCTGTAATAAAACATAATTATTAAATCAAACCCCACAAACTCATTTACTTAACGACTAGAAACCCCAGAATTGAAATGAATTTAACTCAAAGAAAGCCTTAAGGAAAAATCCATTACGGGGTTGTTTTTTCTTTTTAAGACTAACTTAATATTAACTTTAAAGCAACCTTTTCACAGCTCCATACTTTAAAGAACAAATATAAAGCACATACATACCTTTGGACAGCCTGAAGATCTGCGCTGCTTGGGATGAAGTCTCCCACCCCCTGCCTTCCAGTGCCACCACACCTGAGCAAGACCTGGCAGGGACTCACCTGCTGCCCCCCAAACTGCGCCTTGGCTTTGCGCAGCTGCAGAGGATGAGGCCACCCAGCACCTGATGGCCGCTTTGCCCAACATAGCTGGGCACGGACCTCCGAGGGGCAGTGCTGCTGGGGACTGAGCTTGCTGTGGGGCAGCAGTGCAGGGCAGGCTGGGTGCCTGCAATGGAGCCCCAGCCTACGGGCATAGGGGTGGGTGAAGGCCCCAGATGGGGCTGCTCGGGGCCATTAAGACCCATTAGTGCTCTCGAGGCCCTGACATCATTTTACAGGGACTCCCCTGAGGGGTGAATAGCAGCACCAGATTTGTAACTGCTGCAAAATGGCTGCCCCCCAGGGCAGCAGGAGAGCCCAGTTGCTCTCGCAGTGCCCCAGTTGTGGTGCTGCCCCAGAGGCGGCAGTGATGAAATGTCGCTGTCATGGCTGTGCGCTTGTCCCAATACCTCCCCAGGAGCAGGGTGAGTTGTATGGCTGCAGCATAGCAGAAAGGCAGGAGGCAGGCCTGCTGTTTCCACCGAGGAAGGGAGCTTATCCCAGAACCAGCGTATTTGCTGTCTCCTCATAAAGAAGCAAGATGAGAAGCTGTCTGCCCTTCTCCCCAGAGTGAGAGGCAACTCGCTTTCTCATAGTTTCCAAATCTGCCTTTAAAATCCATATTCTAGCCCAAACTGTGCTCGCTCCGCACTTGCCCTGGCTGCCGCAGTCTGCAGTGACAGGCTCTGCCTCACGCCGCTCTAGCCAAAGAGTATCCTGGACCATGGTTTTTTACTTTGTTGGATTGTTTTGTGAACGATATCCTGATGTCTTCTGAACACCAGGAGCCCAAAGACCTCAGGAAGAAAGGTGAGACTCGGCTGTCCCAGGGAAATCCCTGGGAGCCCAGTCCTGGCTCTGCGCAGGTGTAGGGGATGTCATCTTTCCTTCTCTGACTAAAAAAAACCCCATCATCGAACTGCTCACTCTTTTAACCAAAAAAAAAAAAAAAACCCCGAAGAAAGAAGACAAGGGCACCCACCAGGTTAAAAAATAATCTCTGATTATCTTTCAGTGGAAGTTACGGTTTTTGTTACCCTTTGCTTAGGGTTTTTGTACCATTGCTGAAACGGTACAGCATACCCTGTTACATATTCTTATTAATAAACCGGTCTATTACAGGAGCAGTATCCCCCTACGTGTCTCTGTTAATGTTGTGCAATAATTTCCACTCTAACCCACTCTTCTCTGTCACCCACCTAAACCGCTTGCTCAACCTTTCACCCTTCAAGTTAAAAATTTCCATGCCTGGCCTCTGCGTGAAGCTACAACTTTTTGGAAATGTGAGGTAAAACTGTCTTCTGAGTATAAGGGGAAAGAAAAACACACTTCGCTGTGTCAAAAAAATCCTAAAACAGAATTAAAAAATCTCACTGCTATTTCACAGTTCTGGAGATGGTGTAAGATGAAAAAAAAAAAATTGTAAAAAGAGTCTTGTAAAAGAGCAGAATATTTCCTAGGCTCAAAGGCTGCTGGGTTGGACTTGACAGCAAAACGCATCTGTGCACACCTTAGTAAATAGCTGAAAAAAGTGTGTGTTTATATACTTTTTTATATATATATTGTATAAGGTATATACTTTTTACACTATGTATACTTTTATATATATATTTATACATATATATAGTAAATATGTGTATATGTATATGTATATGTATATGTATATGTATGTGCAAGTGTGCACTGTGCTCCATATGGATACTGTGTATGTAAGTTTGTAAGATCCCTATAGAGAATCACAGGTTTGAGAGCAGGTGATGCAGTACCCAGCAAAGGCACAGCTAGCATGTCACGCACTAGCCAGGTTCCCATCCAGAATGTCTAAGGTAGAAAATGATTCAGAAAGTACAACTAATTGAGGGCCCATTGAATTTCATAGTTTTTCCTCTACTTATTTTGAAAGTTTTAGGATTGGTATTTCTTAAAGACTGCAAACACCTGTGGGAGAGAGGCATCAGTGTGTTTGCACAGATAATAAATATACTTCCCCCTGCTGCTCATCTCCTCAGCTGCCAAAGCCCCCCTTTCTGAAGCACAGACAAGCCAAGCTCGGTGTTTAGGCAAGTATCTGCCAGACAGAATCTTTTCGCAGAGCAAAGGATTTTTATATAAGCTGGTGGACCTTTGGCAAGCTTCAGAAAGTGAAATAATTCCTTTTAAACTATTGCTTTTCTGTTTGTTTTAATTTCCTATAAAACTCTGTAGAAGAATTTTGCTAGCAGAATCTTGAGCATGGTTAAAAACTGATGAGAAAATATTTTCCAGTGTAAGTGAATTTACTCACTTGGAAGAGAAATAACCCAAGCAGAGCACCGCAGCAGGCAGCGTCTGCTATAGCCACTGACTTTCCCTCTTGCTTCCTCCATCCCTGTTAGCCATACCCCCAGGTAAGCCGTGACCTGGGAGAGATGACTCCAGTGACGTGCAGTCCGTTCAGACTGTGTAAGAGCACATTGTCATATCCTCTGTGCTTCCACTGTTATTGACTGGCTGTTTTCTGCATTTTGGGGCATTCTTACAAGTGCAGTTCTTCTAAAAAACAACTACTTCGAAGTGAGCACTGATGTCATTGCTGACATTATGCTCTTTCCATTTTACATCATGTATCTATGGCTGCAACTAAAAATGGCACAGTTTTACCTTTTATTTTAGAAATAATACTAAGTCATATAGTTCCCTCCTCCTATTTACAGTTTCTTAGCTTCTCTTCTGAAAATATGAAAAGCGTGCCTTTGATAAAGCTGTTTTAAGAGAAGACAGAAGTTATTTTCGAGCAGATTATCCAAGGCACCAATGGTTGGCCTTATTCTATCCCTACTGAAATAATTCTGTCTTTGTTTTTAATGTCTTTTATTTAAATAATAAAGAATAAGAGAAAACATTGTCTGATCAGAAGTCCTCTGTACCATCTAGAAATGCTTGTCAGACCATGGGTGATCAGGAGTCCGTGGGCATTCTCCAGTTCCAGACCAAAGCAAAGACTCCCCCATCCTGACTACGCTCCTAATGGGGTGTCAGTCAAGGTTCTGACCAGCACTAATTCTAGAGTGTCATGTGATAGGGGCTTCGTATCCTTGGAGAGGGTACTTTAATCCAGAATGAAAAATGTGTCCTAAGAGAGTATTTTAAATCAGTGCTAGCTGTGTTTGTGCAACAGTTACGAAGATGGGGTAGCTGCAGATGCTATTCACATTCTATTGATATATCCTGCAACTCACAGATACTTGTCATACACCCTTGACAGTTTTGTATTTTTTGTTGTCTGAACGTACAGCCTCATGACAAGTGGAAAGATGGAAAAGTTGTCTTTAAATGTTTAGGAAAACTTCAGACAAACAAAGAAGAAAAAAGAGCAGGCTTACAAAATTCCTTTGCTCCAATTCTCTGTTTAAACTACTATTAATAAGGAAATTCAGTGATCAAAGCAAAGCTTCTGGACTTCACAGAGGAAGGCTTTTCAGGATTAAAAAATTTTATTTTTAAAAAGACCCAAACATTTGGACCTTTGTGGTCATGCTCTGTGTGTTCTGCTTGCAAGGTATATATGCTGTAGATTGGAAAGAATGCTTTCTCATGGAGAGTAAACAGTTTTGTAGCGAATAATTAAATTAATATAATTCTAAACCCCATGGATTTCTCTTGAAATAATCAAATGCTCAAAATTAAACATAAGTTAATCACCTTGCTTAATTGGGATTTCAGCAACTCCCTTCATGTTTCTATCATTTTTGAAACATTATGAACAATTTGTATTTGTGAATAGGACTAAAGAGGCTTTCCTGACGGATGGAGTTGAGGAGGAATGGGCTGATAACAAAGGATCTATTAAAACATCATTGGAAAAAGCTCTATAGTTCATACATTGGCTCAGTTAATCTCTATAGATTTTTTAATGCTGTTGCTCGAAGGCTGGTGTTGGAGAGGAGGAGAGAAAGAATGCGACCTTCTTTTTCGTACTTCATGGATCCTTAACCCTTATTTAAAGACGACTTTGGATTTTAGACCAAATAACTGTTCTTGTAATTATATCAAACAGTTAAAAAAAAAAGCTAGTTAATGATGTTCAACATAGGTAATCATGTTAAATAGTGAAATTTAATTTCTTAAAAACTTAAATCCTCATATCTTTTGGAATGCATTGTACTGTAGGATGTCTGAGTAAATTAAATTCTCCCCTGCACACTAAAGCATCAATTTCCTTATGGTAATTATCTGCTAGATTGGATCTGTCAGTAGCAGGGAAGCATGCCTGACATTATACCCTCTTTACAAAAAATGATTACAAAAAATTAAGACGAATGAGTAAAATTAAGGCTGCGGCTGGTAAGCCTATATAAAGCTCTCATAGATCACTTTACATAAGCTACTATTGTACTGGATACTAAGCTTTTAATGACTAGTTGCATAATGAGGTGAAGGCCATTAAAGAACAGCAGAGGTAACCGATCACAGAGATAAGAGCTAAAAATGATTTTCAGCCAACTAGAAGCAATTTATTATACACAAAAACACAGCTCTAACTGAAATGTCTGGATAGAGGAGGAACTTCAGAAAGTTGACAGGATTTCCTTCCTGGTAAAGTTTTAAAAATAGGATGGGAGCCCGTCTCTGTCGTATTAGATTTTTTTTCTCTGCTGTTCAGTACTCCAGAACTGGGCTGGTGGTTTTTTTTGTGTGGTGGGTTTTTTTAATATGGCTGAACTGTAGCAATGCATTTCATTAGCCCACTTGAAAGGTAAATTAGAGCGAGGTGTAGCTGATACAAAAGAAATTCATAGCACAGTGCCAGCGAGCCGTGTATGGAAGGAGGTTAGTTGTTGCAAGTCAATTGATGCCCTGTCCTGGGCTGAAAAATAGCATCCATACTACAGAACCGCCTCTCGGGAGGGGGTTTAGGGTTGGAAAGTCACATATTGCTCCCGGGGCAGTGCAAAAATGAACATGTAAGTAAATTATCTTATAACAAGCGGTTATTCGGGGCCAAACCAGAAAAAGTTAGCACATGGTCAAATTTTGAGGTATCCCCGTCTCATAGAGGAAACCACATCCCTAATTTTGACAAAGGGAATGCAGGAAAGACTGTCTAAGAAGAGGTGGGAGCTGCAGGAGTAGGTGAAAACTTGTTGCTCGGCTGTCTGAAACACTTAGTGTGCAGCCACTTTAACCCAGCCAGTGGGTGATACACACATATGTATCCGTATATATTATCTCACATGCAAACATATATATACAAATATGTGCACACACATACTAGCATATTTACTGTGTCTGTATAAAACTCTGTTATTTACTGAGGAGTATAGCTTTTACAACAACAACAAAAAAGGTCTACACGAGACTTCCTAATCAAAACACAGCCTGGGGAAGCTACTTTCCCTTCATTACTCTCTCTTTCCCACATCTCCTTTATGTGGTATGGAAGCTCTGTAGTCTCCTGGCTTAAAGGATTCAACGAGGACGGACAAACCATAAGATGCCTGGAGACAGAGGAGGTTACAAGTGACAAATTGGAGAGTGTCCAGAGGAGGGCCACAAAGATGGTCATGGGGCTGGAGCACATCATCTAAAGACTGGGGAACTGGGTTACTTTAGACTGAAGAATAGGAGTCAGATGGGAGGGTGTAATTGCAGTCTTCAACTAACCAAATAAAGGTTACAGAAGAGACAGTGCCAGATGTTTCTGTGAGGTGCAACGCTAAGTGACATGAGGCAATGGTCCCAAACTGTAACAAAGACAATACAAGGGAAAGATTCTCAAAGGGCAAGTTGGGAAGCACTGGAACATGTTGCCCAGAGAGGCTGTGGAGTCTCCACTCTTCGAGATTTCTCAGAATTCAGCTGAGCAAGGCCCAGAGCCACTTGCTTTGCCTTCACCATTGGCCTCAGTTTGAACAGGGGATTTATATAGATGACCTCCAGAGCTCCACTCCAAACTACATTTTTTTATGACATCATGATTCTTTTTGAGACTTATAACCATCGTATTCCCCTTGCAGTTGTGAATCCTACCCACATCTCTTCTTTGCAAGTACACATCCTAATTCACAGGGGACGGGCTGCTTGGAGAAACTTTCTTTCATGCTATTGTTGGTTTCTGGAACTTGATCTGGCTTATGTCTGCACAGTGTCAGGTAATTTTGTGCAAGCTCTGAAGCAAATTTCTGCAGCTGTGTCTATGTGAGCAAATTAGACACCACTGGGGACTGTTCCTGGCTGTACAACTTGACCAGCTATACTATTAGATTTTTATCATGGCATCTGGCATATATTTCATTCATGCTGACCAGCATTTTTATCCACCCAGCCAAAAGCATCTCAGACATAAATGTCAAAATTGGCAGGAGTTACCAGTTCTTCTTAGTGGTGGCATCCTTGTTTTAGAGTCTTTGGAGTTAACAGTACAGATATTGGTTTCCTTGACCCAAGTGCCATCAAGTGGCTCTTGACGTGCTTGAATTTACCAGTGTGGGCACAGCCTCAGTGTCTATGGAACATTCAGGGCAACTTCAGGGTGTGCTGGCAGTTGTGCAGCTTGTATATTGTGGGGAGGAGAATTAATCTCAGGTTTTGATTTGAGTAATTAAATCCCTCCTGACTTCTGCTTTAGGCACATATTGTCCTCCATGCACCTAATCCTTAGCCATAAGAAAGCTGCAGCCTGATTTACATAGCACTGAGGTCAGTGCATGCTTTTGCATTTCTAATTTTTTTTTTTTTTTGCTTGGAGATTGTCCAGTTTACTGATAAGGTGAATAGTTTGAGTTACCTTGCATTTCGGCAGCTTTATCAAGGCTGTCTAAGACTTTTTAATCACTTACATTTGTGATGTGGCATGCCTTCTACGAAATCTTCGGTCATTCCAGTCATTTGTCATTTATTCTCTAATTATTTTAAGTGTAAATTAGTCTGATTTACAGCCTGCTGACTGTCCTTATTTGAGATGTGTACATACTAGCATATTTACTGTGTCAAACTGATGGTGGCTAATACAATTATATGCTTTTTTTCACTGATATCTGATCTGCTAATTAACTGGAAAATATTTTGATTGGGGTGACTGCTTACCCAAATTATTTAATTGTCCCACACAAGGCTGTCAGAAAAAAAATATGGAAATGAGCCTAGGAAGTTCTGTGAGATTTCACACTAACAGCTCTTCAGGTTAGGGCTGGAATTAGACAAACAAAGAAACAACAAGAGCAACATGGAGCCTGCAGGAAAATAAATTAGCTTGCATTTTAATTTCAATACAGAATAATAGTAACAGTACTTAGGTTTCATCTATCCCTTTTCCTTCTTTATTTTCTTACTTCTTTACAAAGCAAGGCACCCTCATCTCCATACTGAAAAAGTGTGTGTGAGGATGAGATGAAGGTGAAGAGAACTGAGAACACGATGTAGGTAAATCGGAAAGCCCCAACTCTCAGGTCTGTGCCTGGTTAACTGGACTGGACTTCTTTCCAGTCTTGGATAGGCTTTGTATCCTGAATTGACTGGCAGTCACTGGTGAACTGAACATGATAGAAAGCTGCAAGTAATTTTATCAGCGGAGAGTTTTACTTTCACCCTGTGCAGAATACATTGGATATTCTTTCTTCATAAAGCATAGAGGTCCTGTAGGAAACTTAGTTTGTTTTTTAAAGAGAAAGTGTAAGATTTTTATTTTTTTTTAAACTTAAAGTAATGGAGATATTCAAAACCCGCCTGGACGTGTTCCTATGCAACCTGCTCTAGGGGCACCTGCTTTAGCAGGGGGGTTGGACTGGATGATCTCCAGAGAGCCATTCCAACCCCTACCATTCTGTGATCCTGTGTCATTGACTCACTGAATACTCAAACGTTCTTGTTGAAGGAAATGTCTGGATTTAATAGATGCATCCTTGCTTTACTGAATAACCGCAATATTTACATGTTGTTAGACTTCCTGCCAGCAGCAAAACAGTGAACTAGTTTAAGTAGTGTTAAGCAAGTGCTCTATAGGTTTTTAACGGTCATTGATATAAATGAGAAGATGTACACCACAGGATTCAGGAAGGTGTATGCTGCTCTAAAATTGAGAGCAAGCAATGTGCTTGTGCTCATCTTTGTCTGTGAGTACTTTGTTATATAGGGATCATTTCTGGACTCAAAAGGCCACATCAAAGATAACAGTGGCTGCACAAATGTAATTTTATTCATGTGACTAGTTCCATTGAATTCCTTCACACTGCTACTTGTGTGGTTTAAATCTTTATTAGGAAGTCCTGGAAATTTCCTTTTGTATTCCAGTTGTGAGAATGCTGAAGAAATCCACGTCAAAATTCTATATTAATGAGTGTGCAAATCATTTACATATACAGATTTGTTTCATGCAGAGTGACAGGGAGCTATACAATGCCGTTTATCTAAAGATGGAACTTGATTATTACCTTTTTAATGGTAGCAGAGATAGGACACTGTCAGAGGCCTGCACTAGAAGCCATGGTAAAAGGAATACGGCTTACGGTGCTCTAATGTTACCCAGCTGCTGAGTTAGTGATACTCCAAAGCTGCACATGGAGGCAAATGAAACCACCAGTAAGTGGAACATGAGTGCCCAAGACCTTTGATGTTTAGGGCCTACATGTATATATGTATGTCGCAAACATAATACATATGCTCATTAGTAGAAGAAGTAATGAGCACATGGCAGCAGCAATGGCTTTGTCAGGTCCCATAAGCAACTGCATTTAGGCTTGATTCCTACTTCTCTGAGAAACCCCCAGCGAAAATCAGATTTAGTAAATGAGGGGATGATTTAGGTGGCTGTTTTTCTTCTCAGCCTTTACTGAGACACATTTCCTCTGGCTGATCTCAGAGCTGCTGTTTTTCAGAGAAGATATGAGGCACAGTCACTAAATGTCACGCAACAATATTTGCAAGGAAAGAGGTGTACTCACCCCTTACTACAAAGCCAGTAAGTGTATTTTCAAAGTACAAACGGATCATGGGTGAGAAGATAAGCAATCATTCTGCCTCAGCACAAGATAGGTCAGTATTTTGGGAGCAATCTCCTCTGCGATGGCTCGATACACACGTCACAGGGCTGCTTTGTATTCCCACACACAGGGGAAAACACAGAGATCTGTTCTAAAGCGTGAGACAAGGATCTCAAGTCCCGCAAAGCTGGGAGGAGAGAAAAGACAGCAGTGGCTGAGAGATGCTGAGACCAGAAACAAGGAGCTTTCAGCCAGCAGTGGAGGGGAATACTCCACTTACTTAACCTTTGTTTTCTCCTCTGCTCTGCCAAACTTCTCCAAGTAAATCATATTTTACCTCTCAAATAATTTCTGAAAACAACACAAATTGTCTACTTGGTCATAATAATTTTTGATTTTTAATTTTATTTTATTAAATAAAAGATTCTTTCGTCTACAGTGAAACAAAACAAAGTTTCCAGATATATATGCTTTTGGTTTCTGTCTCCTCTGTAAGTACCTTATTTTCTCCAGTCATTTTCAAGATTTCAAGCTAGGATCACCACAGCCTCTTATATCATATTATTTCCCTACCATGAAGCTGTTTATGTGTATTGTTTACCCAACAGACATTTCTCTTTCACTTGGTATATTCATTACTAAATAAATCTGTGAGAAGATACAGGCCACTGATTTTTTGCAATTTGCATCCCCATACTCTAAGCTATGTTGAAAGCAAAGCTTTTTGGTCCTCTTGCTTTGGAAGTACATTAATATTTCTATGACCTTTACTAGATGGCAGATGAGAAGCATTAGGAATAAAATAACAAACAAACCAAAGGAAACCAATTTTTTAAAATACTTATTTCTGAAAGGAGCAAGAGGGAAAAGAATCTATTCTAAAAAAATATGAACTTTAGCTAGAGTTACGATACTTATTCTATCATGGCCTATTTTTCCATGTCAAAATGTTTCTTTATGATGAATCCATTCAATGCCAAAAAGTATTTGAAGGGGTTTAGTAGCTATGTGCACAAAAAATACATACATATTATTTAGAGATATTTAGAAAGAAATAGAATAGTTTAAGACATGTTTATTTACTGTGTATATTGAAGCAATCATATTAAAAGTACGGTCCTTATGCTAACAACTACTTTACAGAAAATGACTTCAGATCACTGAACTTCCAAAGCCTGCTGGTTATAAAGACAAATTCTGTGAAACAAGCTGCAAATGTAGTGACTTTTTGTGTGGTGTAAATGCTCTGCTTTAGAAGACTGTACTTTCAGAAGCCTTTAGAAGACTGTAGAAGGAAAACCAACTAAATTCTACCCAGGAAACCATTTCTCTCACGGCAGCATTGTTTTTCAGCGGTTTTACTGCACACCGGAAGCCAGCGCTGTTCCTGTTCATCTAGGTGTCGGTGCCATAACTCAAAGAAACAGATCCAAAAATGATTTTTAGTGACTTGAAATGTGACTGCTTTATGAACACCGTGTGTAGATTGACAACATCTATGATTCAGCAATGTGTTTAACATATGGAAAGCTGAAGTTATCCCATGAACTAAAGTATTTGTTCACTGTTTTCCAACTGAAGGCAAAACTGAGATTCTTTAATAGCAACCCTCTTTCATATACATTCTATCATATATTTTATACTATATGCCACAGTATCAAGTAAAAGGATATTCTAGGTCTTTTTTTTTTTCTCTTTAGCATAGTGTGGAAGTGTCAGAAAATTCAAAAATGGCAATAATCGGCTCACCATAGCATGAATCATATGAATCTAGAAGGGTTCAGATTAAATCAAGTGGTGCTATTTATAGGATTGACATGACGGTAAGAGCTCCCTTCTGTCTTTACTACCAAGAGGAATGCTATTGCAGCCAGCAGAAACAGGAATAGGCCTTGTATTGAATGTGTCACATACCTATTTTTTAGTTATTACTTTTGTAAGTTCTTCTGTTTCAATACATAAAAAATTTCCCTTCTTGAGATTTCAACGAATACTATCTTATAATTTTAGGATCAAAACATAGATTTATCAAAATCACAAGAACTTCTTGATGGGAAAAACAGTTTGAAAACATGCTTTGGTTTGTTTTAATTGGTTTATTTTAAGGGAAATGAGGGACTTTATAGCTTGGATACAAGCATTTCCCTTCCATTTGCTCTTTAAGCCCACAAGATTGTTGCTCTTTGTTCAAGTTTTCAGAGAAACTGAAAGTAACTAGAAAGTGACTTTTAAAAATACTTTTCCTCCCCACTGTTCATTTTTTTATAAATTTCCTCAGCTTGATATAGCAGTATGGAGAAGTGTAAATCATCCTTACAGTTTTTTTACAATTTTGATTTATCCGGAGGATTTCTAACACACGGCATTATCTCATTAGATGTAGAGATTCTGGCTCCTAACCAGTCTGTAAAGTCAGAGAAAGCTATGCCGAGTTATCCATGAGAACCTGCCCCATTTTAACTGTAGCTCCCATCTCCTTAGATTATTGTGCTTTAATTATGCCATGTGTAAAATTTTTTTATACATAAAGCATCCAATCTGAACTTACTCAAGCGACAGCACCTGTCTTTGCAGTCAATGTTCTCAGCCCAGTGCTGGTTTAAAATGTAATCGGTTTTCATCTGCTAGTTTGAATGGACTTTAAGTTTCTGTTCAAGAGATAGCCTGTGACGCTGCATTGCATTGCACAAAGACAGTTCCTGCACTCTTACCCAAAGCCAGATCACTCTCTCTGCATTGCAGAGTTGGGGCTCTGAAAGGGTTAACGGCATGCTTCTCAAGCATATAAAAACATAATCTTTGTAATCAGTAACAAATTTGCAAATATTTTT
Organism: Steatornis caripensis; assembly: GCA_013398225.1. Classification (NCBI taxonomy): domain Eukaryota; kingdom Metazoa; phylum Chordata; class Aves; order Caprimulgiformes; family Steatornithidae; genus Steatornis; species Steatornis caripensis. The sequence goes on along the minus strand of VZSC01000332.1, from coordinate 108,544 downwards.
ATATGGTACAAAATAATTTAATGGGCCATAATAAGTCAAATCGGCAAAAGAAACTATGTTTTCATCTAAAAAACTCCCTGACTTGTATACATGTGCAGCTCCAAAATGAAAAAGCTCAAAAGGCAGAGGCAGGTCGCATCCTTCCTGTTTCTGTAGATAGGCTTTAATTTTGCATGTGTACATGGAAGTTCTAATTCAATGCATACAGAGAAACTGATTACATGACAGCATCTCTTTTAAAAAATCAGATATCAGTGTTTTGTGCGTGATGAAAAAGAGACCTAAAAGTGGTATAGTTCCTGTGTTAGGTCAGACATTTCAAGAACTGGAATATTTCTGCTCCACTTTAGGATAAACAATCTTGTACAGTCTTATTAGGAGAAATGGTATACCTTAGTGTTGGTGCTTATCTTGCTTAGCTGTCATTTCATACTCCCTAGGGGTTTGCATATCCTGTATGACTGAGATTTGCAGAGCAGCATCAGGGATTTGGACTCTCAATTCCCATTATTGTTGCTGAGGAGCTAACTCCTTTGTGGAGGGATGTTAGTTCTTCCTGTGAATTTGCTGTTTTCTGGCTCTGTGATTTATATTTCCTACATTTCAGTATTTCCAACAAGTCTTCAGTCTACTTTTGAAAAGGCATTTCGCAATTGGTGTGTTTTATAATCCCTCATAGAAAGCCCTTAACTGGATATGGGAAAGCTATTTCTTATAAACATGTTACATGCATATCTACCTCAAAAGCCTACTGGAGAAAAGCAAGCAGGAGAGGGAACAGAGCAGCAATATAGATGATTTGGGTAATATAACTCACCGGAGACCTCAGGACAGAAACTTCTGAGCAAGCTGCCAGGCTGTCCAAATTAGAATAAACTATTTGGACTAGTTTGGCCCCTGGAGCACAGCAGAACTACAAACTCACATTTGGCCTTCTCTTTCTCAGAGATGCAACTTCATCGTGATGTCTACACCAGAAAATAAACCAGTGCTGAGACAAAGGCTTCAGTACTGACCCTCCATCTTCCCTATTTAACTACTTTCAGTTTAAGCGTATGTCAAGGTTTAAGAGAATTTAAGCATGGCTGCAAGCCACACAGTCTTAATTAGCCTCCAGACCAGAAAACATAACCTGGCTCCTTTTATTCACTACTACACATAGAGCCAGTACAGGCAAAGATTAAAATGTCACTCTGTGACATTTAACCATCTTTGCAAGGCACGCTTAGGACAGCTGGTGAGAAGGGCTGCTGCTCAGTGATGATTTCTTAATTAATAATACACTTACATATGTGTGTCTGCATGTGTATGTGCATATATATATATATACACACACACACACAAAATGTTTATGTCAATAGATGGAACAGCTACAGCATAATTTTCTACCTTAGTTAACAAGGCAATCCAGTACAGAGGGCAAGTTTCAAGTCTTTGACTTACGACTCCTCTTGTTTTTAATATGGTTTCAACTGTCAACGCTAGTATGTCAAATATGAGAATAATGTAATAAGGACTACCACAAAGACCCACTTCTATGTTATTTTATTTTTGTTCCGTATTTAAAGTATCCATGCATCTTCACACATTTCCTTCCTCCTCACTGTCAGGCACCTGAGAGTCTCAGTTATGCAGGTAAAAAGGACTGATGCTTTCTAAACTGTAATAGTTTCCCATTCTCTCCTGTTGAAGAATTTTGAGGACTAACTGGAGTCACCATTTGAGAAAAACGTCCCTGGTGATTATACTGAGATGAGCTTCCGTGTTTTGCTATGTATCTGCAGTCAGAAAAAGAGAAAAAAAGACTTCTAGAACACGTTCTCGTATTGCTAAACATTCTATCTTCTTCCATCTCTTAAAAAGTCTTCATAAACGGTTATGCTCGTTGGCCTCAGAGAATATTAATAATTTGCAATATTCCACAGTAGTAAAACTAGCCCCCTTAAGAATAATGGTGTGAAACCTTCCTAAGAGTTTTAAATCTTACTTTCTGGATACACATAGCATGCTGAAAGACAGATCCCTACAGCAGCTGTAAAAAAGGTGTGTTCTGCCTCTTGCCTCTTTTCAGCCATCCTGCACTGTGGAGAGCGTGCCACGAGCATGCTGAATGCATTCAAGCACATAAGGCCCTGTGGTGCCTTGAGGGCTGACTCTGCTGATGCAGGAGGTTTGGCTTTCAAGCCTAGAAAAAACACTTTGCTGGTACCATGACAGGCCTGCTTTAGATGCCCAGTCCTCGTGGCACAGAATACTGGGATGTGGATTAGAAAATGTGCTGGGGACTGTCTGGGAGGGAAGAAATTTATGCTAGACTTCTGATATTCTTCTTACCTTTTACAGGAAGGGACGCTATAAATAATCTTACACCTACAACCGAAGTTGGTGCAGCCCCTCTGCCACAAAACATCTAATCAAAAGCAGGGCTGACACAGAACTCACCACAGAGTCTTATGTTCACTCACTCTCCAAACAAAAAACATTTTCTTCTGACCTAAAGATCCCTTTTGAAATCTCCAAAGCGCCTTGATGAAAAGATACAATCTCGCTCTCTAAAATCGAACTAAATCCAGCGCTACCTTATTTAAACCATGGCAAGCCAAACATATTTCCATACAACTTGTGGTGCAAACAGATTTGTGTTTTCTGCGAAGCATTGGATGGTTCATTTAAACACAAAACAAAACACAATATGTAAAACATTTCTTCCAATGCAAATCTAAACAATGCTGCCAGAAATTAATTGCACTAAAGGACTTTGAAACCTTATTTCCTGGCTTCGCCTTGGGATTACCTGGAAATAAAAATACATTAAAAATACATCAATAAAGCTTGACATACAAAACCACTATTCATATTCAAAGATGAAGAAATCATATTTCTTTTGTTCTATAGCCTGTACAATTCTGTTGAATTCAGAATGCTTAAAACAGGTATAAAGGATTTTGCCCCACATACTGTGGAAGCTCCATGAGATAGAAATACAGCGCAGAAGTGGTTGCATGCTGCCTGGTCTATCTGATATCGCTGATACTTTTGACAAGAACATTTATTAGACCATGTTAGCAGCAGACAAGAGACTCCTTCTGATACCCTTAACTGTCTTCAGGAGACTGACCGTATATTGTAGACATGTCAAATAAAGCAGCTATAAAACATCCACCACATGCAATCACTCGCTACTTTCTGAGAAATTATTACAGTCATGGCTTGAGAATGATCAAAGAGAGAAAAAAAGGGGTCACCATTCAAAAAACGGTAAAAATGAGATCACGTCCTACAGGAAAATTAAGTGGAGGTGAATTGGTGTAGTCTGACCCCAAATGCCAGGAACAACCTCTCTTCTCTTCACCTCTGCACTACATTCTAGCTTGACCTGTGACCACTGGAATCAGCAGGACTTTTATTATTTATTTTACAAAGGGAAGGAGTCAAACGTTAAACATCTCTCTTTTATGGGCATCACTAACTTAACGCTGGGGGGAGACCCCCAGCATCCCTAATAGTTTTACATAGCAGTTTCACAGAGGGCTACAATCCTCCATCTTAAGTCAGTGAATGCTATCGTACTCCACAAGTCACCTCAGAGAAAGTAAAATAGGGTAATTTTGCAACCAGTCGTTCTAGCTTCAGGGTAGTGTACCACTCAGCTCAGAAAAAGGGGGTTAAAACCTGGCCTACAATGTCTGGGTATGATCATGCTCGCTATCTGTTTCTACACACCCTTCTTCCAAAACGTCGGGGAATTCCATCCTGATTCTGGAAAGCCTCCATTAGCACAGAGTGAGAACCCTGCTCTTGCTAGCCACTAAAAACTAAGAAAATTCATCCACTGTGAACTACACCCACAGTAACACCTGTAGAAAGTAAAAGGAAGTAACAGATGTGTTTTCCTGCCTCAGATCACAGTGGCGCCTGTCTTTTTGCTCTTGAAATCTCGTGTCTGTCTGAAGTCTGTCAATCATCTTTGCTAAGATGTATTTGCCTTTTTATTTGTTGTGACATTTATAAGCAAGTTAGTATTGCATCAGGCTGCTCCAAGCTCAGCTTTATTAGCCTGCAGAGACCCGGGATTCTGCTGCGTCTTTTCATTCCCTGTCAACAGCAAACTCTGACTACAGGTGACTGCCTATTTTCTAAGTATAACCGCAAGAGAAAAAGAGCGAGCAGAGGTGAACGGATGGAGCACAGCAGAAATGGAAGCCAGCACATTTTGCACAACGATGAAACACTTGGCAAGGTGAATTCTTTAAAAGCCAGGCAGGTCCCAAAAGCTCCTCAAGCCTTTACTGGATACTTTTCACTGGTAGTGCTGAAAAAGAAGTGTGACGTGTTGTGAACAGAGTACTAAGGCCAATTAAACAGTTTAATGGAAGATAAATTTCTCATGAAAACATGGAAACTTGGGATAGTGTCACCATTTCCTAGACGATTATGGATAACAAGAAATCAGAATCTAAAGCACAAAATCATAAAGGAGAGAGGGGAAACAAACAGTTATTAAGCTATTCTGAAGCTACTGGGAGAAAGGCTAGGTTGGTCCTTTGCCAATGTCAGAAGCAATTTGTGCTAACAAAAGGAAAACAGCTTTTCAGCTGTTCCGAGTTGTCCAGCTCTTTTGAAACCAACAAGAATCAGACACCTAAATACTTATACTGGCCCATAGTTTTACCAAGCCTTGTATGGAAGAGCAAGAGAGAACAAAGATTATTAACTCGCTTCATGGGGGAGCCACAATACTGACGTAGGGCTATGATGATTTCATAGCCACAGCGTCCTGGGCTGCATCCGTGTGCAGCATGGCATGATTTTGCCTCTCACTGCCTTCTGAGTAAACCCACCCATTTTTAACCACTCTTTTTGTATAGCAAATGCCCATTTCATAAGTCTGCCAACACCACCTCAGAAACACACCACCACACACTTTTCCTTTGGGAATTGTAAACTTTGACATTCATGGGCCTCTTTCAAAACACACACAGATCAATCAATCAAAAAAAAAATAGTCACCTAAGCCATGACTTAGTAACCATAGCTAAAGAAAAAATTTCTCAGTGTAGAAACAATCCACATTTAGAAATCATGATTTACCTCAGAGATAAGGTATCTTCCCAATACATGCCTTACGATGTTCCAGAAAAATTCTAAAACCTCAAAGATTTCAGATTAGCATGACAGCAACGTAGTGGGATCCAACTCCAACTGTTCTGTATTTTTAAGCCAATGGAATGCCATGCTTAACATTTAATTGTTCTTTAACTAAATAAATGCAATTAGGATTTTCCCTGTAATCTTTCTGAACAAGCTGAGAAATAAACCTTATACCTACCCATGCATTCGTGCAATTATTGATGGGTTTGTTGATGGAAGATTAGAATTTGCCGGGTGGGTTGCTGACCAATGAACCTTGCCAGTGTATCCAGGGATATTTGGAGTGCTAAAGGAAAAAGGTAAAGGGCGGGCGGAGGGTGGAGAACGAGTAAATTAAATGACTATAGGCTTGAAATATGACTTACAGATCAGTTCTAAAATAGCTGGTGTTTACCAAAGACGGATTGGGTAAAAACTCTTCATAATAAAATGAGTGGTCCTTAGAACATACGAACTAATATAGCTTCTTTAAGATCAGCGAAACAACTTTATGATGATCTAGCTGATGATCTGACTCAAAATCTTTCATTAGGCATGGCAAAAGTGAGTTCTTTAGTGACTTTTCCTTTCTTTTTCCCCAGTTGTTTAGGTTGAATATCTGTATGATATTCATGATTACAAGCAACATTTAATCTCAAAGAACAAATGGTGTCACGGGGTTCGCAAAGAGCACAAAAAACAAGGAAATATTCTTTAAAAATGTGATACTGACTTAGCTCATATTCAGGTTCCAGCTTCACACATGGAATTTAGGTAGTGGGCTTTAGGCCAACAGGTAAGATTTATCATAGCCTAAAACACAAATGATTTCCTAAATTATTCTAAAGTTCTCTAAATTTCCCTTAGAATTTACTAACAATGTATTTACATGTATATGCAATATTATTTACACTGCTTAGACACATCAGCTGAAATTCTAGCTCAAGTATACCAGTGGACTGAGACAGTATGTGTCACATCTTCTAAAACTAAAGCCTCTTGTTAATTCTGATGCTAAATTTTAATGTGAAATTCAAAAAGAAAGTTCCTTAAAGAGACAAAGGAAAGAATTCTACTTATCTGAGGTAGCACGACATAACATTTTGATAGCAATTCCTGCAAGATGAAGCAGAGGTGGACAAAATTAAAGAAAAAAAAAAAGAAGGTACTAATACGAATTCAGACAGATAATCCATAAAGATTAAAAATAAAAAAATCTAACCCCCCAATATGACAGCTTTTTTGCAGCACAAAATTATTCAGATAGTATTATCAGTACTGTTCTATACTGACAGCACAAAATAGGACACTGCTGAATTATACATATATCCAGACTGCCCATACACATGGAGGTAAGAGCTCATGACAAGCTGATCATCCACTGAATCTACTAAATACTTGGGATTGTAAACCTTGCCTGCATTAGTCCGTTGTGGTTCTTTGGACCACACAAATGATAACAGTGCCTCCTTTAAAATAACCTCTGAAATATTTTTTGGTTCCCTTGTTTTCTGGATAACAATAAACAGTTCCTTTAATTATAAAGTGCATAGAGTTATTAGTTTCACTACAGCTGATCAGCTATTTCTCTGCAACTAAGCTCAGCACAGAATGCAAAAGCAGACATATGTGCAAAATGTGGTTTACGAGAAAATTCTTTGACTTCTGTACTAGGAAACTTGGCTGTGAAATTCCTCACCAGAATAGCAGAGGTAATGACAAAATGCTGTATCTACCTACCTGTTATAACAAGGGACTGTGGGTGAACTATACTTGCTACAGGAGCATTGGCGGTATATGTTGTAGTCTTTGTAGAAGAGACTAGTCCGTAGTTAGCAGTTAGCAGAAACACCATCTAGTTCTTTGTCTTATTTTGGAATAGCCTTGCAGCAACCCATACATTCATACCCTGCTTTATTTCCTGTGCTACAATGCTCCAGTATGTGATCCTCCAGAGAAGATGGCTTTGTAGAATCAGTACACCAGTTTTGTAGCACTTCAGAAGTCGTTACCTCTAGGGAATTGCCAGGTAGTTGGCTGAGAAAGCAACGCATTTGCTCTCTGTCTTGACAGCAGCCATACAGGGGTAACAAGTAGGCCTGAAAATATAATACAGCAGTGGAACACATTTTCAGAATTGGACAAAATAGTTTGCAGACAAATTTGCTTTTTCATGTCAAAGTAGACAATTGTCATGCTACGTGCAGAGGAAGTAACTCTGTGTAGATAATTTCATCTGCATATGCAGAGATCCCACTGAAGGACACAATGGACATTGAGTATGTTTGAGTATAAGCGCATGCACTCAGCCAAAACTGATAACGTGCTGCTACTTTGAAGGAAACAGTCAGACTACGAACAGAGTTTTATTACCCTGGTGATGTGCTACCTACCAAGATAGAGCTCAAATGTAATAAAGAAATTCCACTGGCTTTCTTGAAATGGTATGAGTGCTACAGAGAAGAGGAGGAGATCACAACAAGAAGCCCCGTATTAATTTGCAACATTTTATAAGCCTATTTGGAGATAACTCACATAATAACTGTACAACTGTGGAGATATTAAAATACATTATGCACTGTGAGGAATCTGATTGATAAATCTTCTGACCTTTTAAATTTGCAAAACTAGGAGAAGAGAGAAAAGCATCCTAAATGGCGAAATGTTATCCAAAAATAAAGCCTGAGAGATGACCTAAGATGAAGATTTGTTCTATACTGTCTGTTAGAAAGGATTCACAGCAGTTGGTATATTCATAACACGTGGGAAGGATGTAGCTCTGAAATTGAAGAGAGATGGGCAGAGAGAAGCTAAAAGTACCAGGACAGTAAGAAAGCTTACACTACAGTAAAGCAGCTGTTCTCCTGGGAACCTGCAAAGAAGATGCAAAAATGTGCTGTGGTTATGTCTGTGATACAGCAGAAGAAATTGAGGTTAAAAAAATACCCCTTTGGTTTTCTGTTTTTGGATCATGCTGTCTAGCTCTCATGTGTTTTCTCTAATAAGCTGCTAAACCAGAATGTTGCTGCCAAGGAAAACAACTAAGTGCCAAGCTACCACTGGGCAACATACAAAACTCCTCTGCGGTTTTGCTGTCGTCATCAAGCTTTCTTTCTGTAACCCTGACATCTCTCTTGTTCATATACTTCCTTGTTATCGTGCTAGCAGCTCTTAGTCCCAACAAGAAGAAACATAAAGTGTTGACAGTTGAATCTGTGCAAGCTATAAGATTTTTCAAGTGGAATGTAGTGATTCTGAGTGCCTCTGCTTTGGTGTGCTACTGTTTCGTATGTCCATCTTGGGATGTCTTTAAAGATTTTTACTTCCTGGTAGTGTTCCGGAAAAACAGTGTGGACTTAATTTAGTTGGCCACCCATACTGGCATGGCATTCAGAGCTATTTGAGATGCCTTAAGGTATCTGAGATAACTCCCTATAGCACAGGACCTTCAGGAGAATTGTATTGTTCTGAAGCAGCAGCTGGAAGTGATGCCGTAGGGTGGCTCCAGGGCACTGGATGCCCAAGTTTGCCATGTAAATTCCATGTCAGCTGTTTTTACGGGAGCAAAGTCAAGAGTCTCCCAAATAATTTGTAATTCTTGAAAACCTTGGATATAGCACTTCAGCTTGAGTGACTGAGGTATCCAAGCTTTTTCTGCAAAAATTCATTCTAGTGAAAGCAATCCAGTAGACTCTTACCTTGCACTTACAAGCAAAGAGTTCCTAACATCTTACTCTTTCTTAGAAACACTGTTGTATAAATCTCATAGAACTACATCACTAGATTAAGTCATTAACTAGCTCTTCTCGTTACTGCAATTGTAAAACAGTCCTCCCAGATCTCACTCACAGTACATAAGACTTGCAGCTGGCTTCTACCTCAAATTCCCTTCTAGCAAGTCTGACATGTCACACGTTTGTGGCCCTCTTTTACTCCATGATCCTATTTGCCAAGCAGAATAACCCATAGTAAAAATGCCTCAGATGCGATCCTGTGTCAGGAAACTCAATGCATACAGTCCCTTGTGTTGGGAAAGAATATGCTTGAGAGGACTTGTGAAGTCAAAACAAGGTGCTCCATGCAGAGCGAAGAATGGGGCTGACAGGATTTTTGAACAGAACATTCAGGGTTGCATTTTACAACCTTCTCCCTCAGTCATCAAAGCAGGATAGGGAATGAGTATTTACAAATGGATTTGGGGTTTCTAAAAGGATAAAACCATCAAAATGGTAATTCCCCAGATATATTTTGATTTATGTTGAACTGGAACATTTTGGTTTTACAGTTTCAAACAGTTTTATTCTGCTTTCAACTTTTTCAACTCCCCTGTTTAGTAGGGAGTAATATTTTTCAGAAACAAGAAAGCATTCCAAGCCAGCAATAAAATCTCATTTGGAAAATGTCAAAGTAGGATATTTCAGCATTCCCCCACCCTCAACCCCCCGAATGACTCAAACTGGAAAATCTCTAAAAAGGCATACATGGTGGTCAAGCTGTCAGCTTCTGAAGAAAAGATACATTGTGGGAAAGTTCTTAGGCGGCCCATGAAAATGACTATGCAAGGTGCAAGGCAGCAGAGGGTCATATCCCCAGCTCACTGTGGCCTGTGAGGTTTCTGTGGTAACTTGAAATGGTAAGGGATGCATGTACACAGTCAGTTGGAAGCTGACTACACTGAAGAAATATGACTGAAGTCACTACAGATATACTGATGTGATAGTAGCGTTTTGCCCAATGTGCTTCAGAAACTAAGAATAAAGGGTAGTTTCAGAGAATAGGTTTGTGCAAGAACTGAAGGACTGGAAACACTTAGGACTTTATCTTCTTAGAAACTGTATGTATTAAGTTCCTATTTCAATCAACTGCTTCCAGAAATGGATTTTGGNCCATAACATAGCTAGATGCCTGCCTAAACTCGCTGAGCACTTGTGAGTAAGTAATATACTGTCCAAGAAGAACAACACGTAGACACCATGCAGGCAGATGTGGGCTGTCAGTTCCACTGACTTGGAATGACATCATCAGGAGCACAGTAAGCTCTGAAGGGGAGTACATCGTTCGGAAGGAGAAAGAAAAGATGGACAGACCATAATACAATTTTACAATATGAAAAAATGTGAGAAATATTTAATATTCTGTGGTCATGATATAAAACTACCTTCTAAGCTACAAAAAAGCTTGGAGTAGTATAGTCCATCTAGTCCATGTTGCTCAAGAGAAATAATGTATTTTTTTACCTTTGTGAAAAATGCTTACTAATACAGGGAAAAACAGTCTTCCCTGTTCTCTGGACCTGTATTTTTAGCAGTATTTTCCTTTTTTATTTTGTTATCAAATTTCTTTGTTTTTCAGTGTCTTTCTTTTGCCTATGAAGATGGCATAGGATACCTTCTACAGGAGGAGGAAGAAGAGGGCAATTATGAGTATCATCTCACTTTTTCAGAGGGATGTGAGCGAGCTAGCAAGCAGGTAGGGTTATTCTAATTCCTTGAATAAACAGCAAGAGTTTCAAATAATTTAATATTTATGGGTTTAACAATCGGCTTTTCTGGAATTTATCTCAGAAAAGCAAAACAAGAAGCTTAGTTTTACAAAACCTCTATCTCATAGTCAGGCTTTCTGATATTCAACATGTTAAAATGGACCAGTCGAGCTTTTTCTATTGCTGAAATACTCAGAATCTCTGCTTTCTCATTGTTTTCATTCTTCTGATTCTGTTGTGGTTAATAGGAGCTGATTTATACTCCCATGATTTGTATTCCTACGTACTGTGTTTTAGTTCACATCCTAGAGCAATCTCAGAGTGCATGAACTATACAACTGCTGGCTGAAATTAAATGGGAAGATGGGCTTCAATGTGAGCACTATACCTCTGTTGACTTTTTTTTGTAGAAAATACACATGATTTGTTCTTCGACCCTATTTAAGGTGACACTAAATATTCTAAGAAAATATTTTAAGATCCGGCAAGTATATGATATACTGGATTCATTTGAAAGATACCTGGTTTATATTTTTGCCTTAGAAATAACAATAACAATATTAAACTGCCTCTTAGTGGCCTGTTGCACAGTTAAGTGTAGATATTTCATAATTTACACCCATTTATCAGAAACAAAAATCCCCAACAACACCACCACTGTCCTGCTATGGGAAACACGAAAACTAGTAACAAAACAGTACATTAACTTTTAATCATTCGTTACTGAATTATTTCTATTGAAATATTTAATTATAATTGAACAATAGTATTAGTTTATAGTATTCCATGAAATCCAGTGAACATTAAAACTGAATAAACCTACATCTACCTTTCTCCTGATTACAGCTTATGCAGACTAAGTGTAACAGTAAGAAGACAGCTCTCAAGCATATATTTGTCTGATACCTGGATAGCTTGATAAATGAAAAGCTGCTAGGGGAGCATTTATAACTGAAGAAAAACTTAAATTTAAATTTAAAAAAACAAGCATACTGGGCCCCAGAGAATTCAACTGAATTGAATTTAAACTAAACTAGATTTTAATTAAAGTGGTACTAAAACCACTATGATGAAATTATTTTATGTGTTTGGGTTTTCACATATAGCTTGAGGATTTCCATGGAGATTCTTCTTTCTTGACAAGTAAGCATCTTGCAAAGAATTGTGCAAGGACATACTTCTTTACAGCCACTTAAAGCCTGACTGACACCAAAAGCACGGATCTTATTATCAAAGCTATCTGATACATTAAAAAAGAGACTGCAGATAGCATTAGAAATTATTGATCATCAGAAGTGTGACACAAAGTCCTTGGTAAGACTATGTAGAAGTCTATGTTTGAGTTTTTTGATGACAAGAGATGTGTGTTGCCAATAAGAACTCTGGGGAGGGAGGATTATAGAGAATCGTGCCATTCCTATGAGATATGTCTGCAGACAGCAATTGTTAAATATTCTCTTAAAAATAAAATCCTTAGGAGATGAGTAATATTATTCCTTGTGAACTGTACAAGATTGACCGAGAGTTTGTTCTTAACAGGGTACTTTGGTATGACTTAAACATTACGAAATAACATACATAAATAATGTCGCTACATAGTAAGTCTTCAATACTTTCATTCTTGTAAATGTGCAAACAGTAAGCAGCCACTAATGAGCTCTACAAACATCAACAAAAGTGGGAATAAGGCTTTTCTTTCAAATGATTTCACAAAGGGCTTCCCTTGATATAAGAAAATTATATGTAATTAGGAAAAAAGCCACGATCCAAAAGAAAATGTTTCTAAGTCTCAGGAATTAAGAATCTTAGTTCTATGAACAGTGCGGCTGAAATGCAGGAAATTGCTGTCAGCTGGTATGACAATCTGCTGGGTGCAACTCACACAAACAAAATCTCTAGAACATAAACAATGGACCCACTTTTCAGTGGGTCTTCTGCATTTTTAAATGACTGGAAACACAAGGTGCAACCCCCGCATGGGAATTAGATATCTAGTTAAGTGTGGAACTCCTTGCAATAATATCCTGCAGGTACAAAAATTATACATGGATTCAATGGAGAATGGATAAATCCATAGAACATAAATCTACTAAGGTCAGGTAATACACAGGAAACATCCAGGAGGACTTTGAGCTGCAAATAGTTGAAGGTTGTAATGACATTCTGAAGAGGTATTACTATGCTTTTTTTTTTCTTTTCAATTACACATTTCCCAAAGGCATTCATATTTGGTCACTGTCAAATATGATACAGGGTAGATAAAATTTTACTCTTACTCTGGCCAACCTTTCTAATGCTTTTTATTTTATGTCCTTCTGTTTTTATTAAAATTATGCGAATTTATTCATTTGGGTCCTTGACAGTTCTGACATATTTCCAGAGTACAGCTTTGTATCTTCCCCAGATGTGGCCATCTGCCCCTGTCTTCTTCATCTGAATAAGTCCAAACTCTCACTAAATCCTCTGCGTAACTCTAAGGAGATAATGAGTCTCCCACTACGTAAAAATTAGAAATGAAAAAAAAAATCCTTTCACAGAATCACAGAATAGTCGGGGTTGGAAGGGACCTCCACAGAATGGAGATCATCTAGTCCAACCCCCCTCCTAAAGCAGGTGCCCCTAAAGCAGGTTGCACAGGAACACGTCCAGGCGGGTTTTGAGTATCTCCAGAGAAGGAGACTCCACAGCCTCCCTGGGCAGCCTGTGCCAGGGCTCTGTCACCCTCACACTAAAGAAGTTCCTCCTCGTGTTCAGGTGGAACTGCCTGTGCTCCAGTTTGTGCCCATTGCCCCTTGTCCTGTCACTGGGCACCACTGAGAAGAGCCTGGCCCCATCCTCTTGACATCCACCCTTTAGATATTTGTAAGCATTGGTGAGATCCCCTCTCAGTCTTCTCTTCTCCAGGCTGAACAGACCCAGCTCTCTCAGCCTCTCCTCATAGGAGAGATGCTCCAGTCTCCTCATCATCTTCGTAGCCCTCCGCTGGACTCTCTCCAGTAGTTCCCTGTCTCTCTTGAACTGGGCAGCCCAGAACTGAACTCTCAGATCTGACTCAGTCAGATCCTGTCCTCTCTCTGAGGCAGACAACTGTGGCCTTGGAGAAGTCACTTCAGCCTCCTCTGTCTTCATCTTTCAAAAACTAACACTATAATCTACTTTACCAGTGTTATGGCAATTAGTTGATGCTTCAAAAGTGCTGCTAAGTAAATATTTGTTAGAATGCATATGTATTGTGTAAGCACTGCCCTCTACTGAGTATTATGAGAGCTGATTAATTATGAGTAGAAGTTCTAAAATGTTGATGACTGCCAGATTTTCACTTAGTTCTGGAGGCAGAGGCTCTTAATGTGGAGCAAGAAAACATAATCTCTGTCCTAACTTCTTTTGTCAAATTTCAAGAGGTAGGTTGCAGTAAGTACCACAGTGAGAAATCAGGAAGTTGCTGTACTACAATACAAAAGATACAAAAGAGGAAAGCATGAGGCAGATACAACGATTGATATGAACTGTTGCTGCTGACGCTGGAATGCACTAAGTGTAGTACACGATTACTACACTAAGTACTGCTAACTCCCTGAGTGTGTAAGGGAGTTCTAACAATGCCAAGGAGGAGTTATTTGTATCTGTCAAACCGAGCATTTACCAGAGCCCTGCCCAAGAATGCTACAGAGGAAATCCCCATCACCAGTGTGGGAGGGTTTTTTCCATTGACTCTTAAAACACCTGCAGAACTCAAATACCACATAGAACATAACCTTGTTTCAGCAGCTGATTGCGGAAGAGGTCAACAAAGGAAAAAGCTGGTGACTAGGGGTGGAGGAGAATTATACAAAATTACATACCTATAAAGATGTTTAAGAAAAAGAGAACAGCAGGTGATTATGTTGGGAAGCCATATGATGCAGTAAAGCCAGTTTCTGTATGGTTTTAAAAATTATTAGGTTCAAAGTGAACTTGTGAATAAGAAAGAGGTTTTTTTTTCAAAGTAGTTGTTAATAACCAGAAGAATTAATTGGGTCATTACTTATTTTCATTTATTAATAACATGGAGCCTCTCAAAAGTGCCCAGAGAATTTAGCAGTCTGAACCTGCCTGGAAGTCACTGTAGCTGTGCTGCAAAGTTTCCTTCCCTGTGTAAGCTGCCCAGGGGAGCTGAAAATACAGTGTTTCCTCAGAATTCTGATTGTCCTGCTCTTCCTTTATACACACTTGTGTTGGAGCAGCAGTTACAAACAGAGGGTAAGATTTTTAGAAGTGCTCAGCACCTAAAAGTTTCATTGTGGTGTTTGTGGCCAGATTTTCACAGGAGCTTAGCAATCAACGTGCACCCAGAATGTGAGCTCTTACAGAATTCTGGTTTCCATGCACGGCTGATGAGCTATTTTTGAAAGCCTGGCTGGCTGCACAAAACATACTCTTTAGCTCTCAGTTGCTTTCCTACCAAGTATATGGTTAGCTACGTGACAGACAAATCCAAATGCAGTATTCATCTTCCACAAATAAATAAATATCGTAAGCAAATAATTAATAATCAAGTCAGTAAGAAACACAGAAAAAATAACCAAGCAAAACAGACATAATCAATTCAGACTCCAAAGTCTTCTAAAACAAATCGCAGAAGGCTCAGTTCTGCAAAATGTATGAACAGATACTCAATTCCTTCCCTGTTGTTCGGGATATCTTGTTAAGCAGATACCTTTAACTCATTGATTCCAATGGAATTTACACTCCATGGGTTTGAAAGAAAAGAAAGCAAATACAAGAAGAGAGTTTAAAGTAGGAAGACAAGTAGAGAAAGTAGGAGAAAAAAATCACAAGAAAAAGAAACTATGCACAAAAACTTGGTAAATGTAAAAATACAACAGAAGCCACTTGATCCACTGGACAATTGTGCAGTATAACTAACAAAACTACACAAGCAACAAAAAATGAAAATACAAAAAAAAGCACCCAAACATTCAATTTGGAACCTTGCTAGTTAGTGGCATAAAAAGACGTGATTCGAGCCTACAGCTCCTGTGCTCTGACAATGTAGTCCACTTGATGGAGCACTGAGCTATAAAACGAGATCATGATAAGTCTTATAAAAGATTTTTGGAGATCTGTTAATTAAAAAGGACTGCATTGGAAAGGGGCTTTCAGAGTGATCCTTCACAACTTCCTAATTTTCTGATTGGCTCTTTTTATAAAAAAGGTTCGTATGTTGCTCTTGACAAAGAAACGACAGAAGGTTCCGTTCCAGCTGCTAGGCATACAATGCTACATAACCAAGGATGAAAGAGTGGAACAAGTTTATCCTAAAGTAGATTCAGGAGTGCATACACAAACCAAGGCTATTAAGAATGATGCTACATTCCAGAGCCGGAACACAAGAGATGACGCAATTGATCCCTCTCCCCTAAGAATCCCTTTAATGAAAGCCTGGAAGAGAATGAGAGGAACTGAATTACCATTCAGGATCTTTGGTCACGTGCAAAGATGAAGTTTACCTGAGAACAGCAGTTCCACAGTTCCCTTAGGGAAATGCCCCCGATCATCCTAGACTGCCACCAGATCACAAACATAGTTTTGATTAACAAGTTGAGATTCACAAATTTAGCACTTCTAGATAACTCACAAAACTTAGGACATGGCTTTTGACAAGTGAAGTCTGCCACAGCTATTCCATGACCGAACCACAGAGAAAAACTATATAAAAAAATAATTAGACTCCTAAGTCTTCACTTGTGTCTCAGCCTAACTTTAAAGAACTGTGGCCATCATTTTGTGCTAACTATTATTTTTTAAAACCAAATTGCAGCAAAGCACTATTTCAGTAGCTTAAAGCTCATAGTTTGGTGGGAAAAAAAGGCACAGGCTAGGTCTCAGGATACATGAAGTTGCACTCCTTGCAGTGCTATAGATTCACAATGGGATTGGGCAAATCACTTACTCCCACTGCACCTGGATTCCCATCTGTAAAACTTCCAAATTGCACGGTAAAGACTTGAGAGTATTACCTAGAGTGCTGGGTATATGCACAGCAGCTTTTCACAATACTGATCTTATACTAGGGGCTTTTAGGCTTCAACTGCAGCATAAGTAATGACTTTTATCTTTTTTTCTAATTCCTTAAGAAAAAAGAAGAAAAACAGAAGATGGTTTCCTGTTCTGCCAAAAGGAAGAGCGGGTGGGTGCAAGGGTAACATACAAACCATGCCCAGGTTCACCACTCATCCTGTTTGTCTCTGCAAAATTACATGCCAGATGACTCTTAGCTAGTTTCAGCTTTGCTAATAATTTGAACGGCGACCACTTTCTTGCATGGTCTGGGGAAGAACAGTGTCTCTCTCTGGAGTAATGCCTGAGCACCGATGCTGTTGCCCAAGTGCTAGAGCCAGGAAGTGCAACTGCTAGTCCATGACAGAGTGAAAGTGACTATCTACAAAGAGTTTTTTACATTTTACAGACTTACAGAGCATATTTAGGCTTCTAAATCCAAAGCATATACTGACATCTCAAGGATTTTGGTGAGAGTCTAGCAGCCTTCATACCTTTACGCATCTTTCCAGAACTACTGGCAGACACACAAAGCAAAAAAAAAATAAGAATCACTTCTATGTCTTCTGACTTTCTTCTTTCTTCTTCTTAAAATCATAGCAATCTTGATGTCTGACAATCATAAAGAATAAATATACTTCCTGAAGAACTTAATCAGATTTTTCAGGTGGACTTCAGTTTTTCATGGCTTTGAGATGCCAGAATCTTTTAGGTCTCCTGGTTGCCAGAAATCAATGAAACCCAGAAACCCAGAAACCCTCAGAAATATCTGTTCAGCACTATGTTGTAGGCTATGTGTGCTGTATTTTTAAAGCACACTTCTCAATAATCACTTTACACTATTGCATGGTCTAACTCAAGCAGAAGTTACAAATTAGATGAAGACTGCAAGAGATCAGATGACCTGTGCAGGAGGTCAGATAAAACAATCAGAATGGTACATTATGCTCATAAAAGCTTGACATTAATAGGTTTGTTTGCAGTAATATGGTCAAATTTGACCATCATACAATGCTTAGCACCTTATTTTGCCTATGAACCTACTGCTGTAAGTAAGGCTGTGTGAAGAATGATGTGCCATTCCCCACAAGTGTGGCAGCATGTGATGCATTACAAAAGGATATGCATTCTCCCTGAAACTGATGTAAGAAACAGAAATGTAGAGACTTAAGGTGGAGCTCTGGAATTCCAGCTACTTCCAAGGCAGCTCCCAGCAGCTAGGAATGTTTAGCACATACCCTGACATATATGAGTAAGGCCCAGCATTAAGCCTTTTCTTCAGAATAGAGTGGCAAACATTTTTACAGTTTCTCTCCCTCTGCTTCCCCAAAAAAAGTATCCCTTCTGTAGTTTCCTCACAAATGTGGACTGTGCAAGACCATGAAAGTGCAGAAAGGAAAAGCATATGCAAAGAGAAAATCTAAGTAAACAGAACAGTTTATTTCCTATTTTGCCGTTTTTAGTTCTTACCATTAGGTTGTTACTTCTACCGTTTTACTTTCTCAAAAGTTTGCAAATAAATGGTTAATAACAGCTCAAGCTTCTAAAGACAACTTTAGGAAAGGCTTAAAGTGAAAACTTTTGCATGTCAAAGTTCGCGCTCTAGCTAAAAGTCAGGAAGTGTTCCTCATGGTATTCAGGGAGCTTTTGCAAACTCAAAGGCCATCTAGTGGCTAAAGTTAAAAATCACACATTTTTAACATGGTAATACTCAAGTCACACTACCACCAAAGAATGGCACATGCACTTCTACCCAACAGACCTGCTATTAATACTAAAGAACAAGAAGCATTTGAAGTATGAACATATGCCATAGTTTGAAAATGACTTTTTTGTTTTTGAAGTAAGGACTCTATTCAGAATGGCATCAGCAGAAATTCCTGGTGGATGTAAAGCTCAGAACGTTCTCTTCCATGTCCTCCCCACTTGAGCCTTGAATGTAACTCAAATCTATTTTCTGCTGCTGGACATTTACAGGAATGCCTGTGTTAGGAAGTTTCAGTATCGTTAGGAACCACAAGTCAGGTCTTTTGGGGGATGATCTAGCAGATGTGCTCAGACTAGCTTCACATGCAGTCTTTTTCAGTTCAGAAAAAGGGTAAGGTGCCTGCTGAATTCTTAAAACTTGGATGTGCAATTAGTCTACGAAGGTTAACAGCAGGAGGGAGGGTACACTCTGATTTCTGTCCCAGCCTAGGTCAGAGTCTGCTGATCGTGAAGAGTTTGTTACGCCATGACAGTATATTGCACTGATGTTACCACAGGCAGCTTTTACTTCCCAGGATGGGCACACTAAGGGTAGCTTTTCGTCCGACAGTCAATTATTGTCAGTCCATTATGACCATTCTGTACTAGATGGATGGCAGTGCCACTTGGGCCACAGAGCAACTCCTGGATCGAAAAAAAACAACCCGAATCAACATTTCTGGTTGAAAAGTGTGATGTATGGTGTTAGGAGCACAATTTCCCTGAAACTGTAACACTAATGTGATACAATAAAGAATCAGGCCTTAATGTTCTATGACAAATTCATACTTAGTCAAAACAGGTTGTATTTAAGCTTATCATAACACAAGTAGATGGATAAAATCTGTTATACCATCATCTCAGTAGACACCTCTCTGCTCATTTTGTATCAGCTTACTTGACTAATTTTGTATATCTAGGCTGAATGGTCTCTTAGATGTATACAGACCTACACTGACAACTGTAGTCAGATACCACTGTAGGCCGTTACCACTGTAGGCCATTTACTACTGACCCAGTTATTAAAAAAGATTCTTCAAGTTCAACCTTGAATTTGAAAGCCCACTGTGCTTCCTGTGTTAACAGAACCCACTCAAGTTATCAAAAAGAATAAGGAACATTTCCCCCATTTTTTTTTCATTCTTTTGGCCCAAGGCCAGATCTTTAACTGTTTTTTCTCCTCTTACAAGCAGCAAGAACTAAAGAGGCAGTATCAAAATCATGCTAATAAGAGAAACATACTGTGCAGTGCTTGTGTAGTGGTGCTTTGAAGTTTGCACATGGTTAAGTGGGATTAAGTCTACACAGGCATTGTCAATGTCTTCAAAATTTACTGCACCAACACAGTCCCTGTTTGTATAGAAAGGAAATGAAAGATGTGTACATTATTCATAAGACAGCTGGTGGAGACAGGTGAACCATATACTGCATGCTCCAAAATCTAGTTACTTATTNTTAAGTGGGATTAAGTCTACACAGGCATTGTCAATGTCTTCAAAATTTACTGCACCAACACAGTCCCTGTTTGTATAGAAAGGAAATGAAAAATGTGTACATTATTCATAAGACAGCTGGTGGAGACAGGTGAACCATATACTGCATGCTCCAAAATCTAGTTATTTATTAAAATGGTCCACAAGAAAAAAACATGAAGTGCCCCGTGTGCTTGGCATGTCCCAAGATGAAAACAATAATCTGCTGAACTTGCAGCACATAACAAATGACAGCTCTTTTACATGTGTGCCCAGAGGAGGCTTGGGAAGAATGGAAATAAGAAATGTGTCATCTTTTGTCCTTTTGCCTATGCCCATAATCAGACTGGGATATTCTTCCAAAGACGACATAATGGATCTTGATTTCTACTTACAGGTAAAAGGCTGGGCTTACTTGCAAGCAGAGGGGACTCAGCCTATGCTCTCCCTTGGCACCAGAAAACACCTTAAGATTAGATAACACAGGCCATCTACAACTCTTGCTTCAGAAAATGAGACAGATTGCTTGGGCTTAATCAAAAATGTAGAAAGTAGAAACAACTCTTTTTACTTATGTATTCAAAGGGATATGACAGGTTTGAGAGCTTCAGCTTACACTGTTAAAGACAAAATAGATCAATCACCCTTTTTTTTGCCAGACAGAATATTCTGATAGAATATTTACGAGGTCTCAAAAGAGAGGTGGTGACAAGTCAAAGTTTTGCTCTTGGAATGATGCAATGCTCATTTGAATCTGGTAAAAGACTGTGGTAAATGATTAGATTGGCATGTATGCTAAATGACCCAGTTCAGCAGGCATAACTTTGTCTTTTAATCTTCATTCTCAGATACTGGGACTTCAGTCAATTTCCTAGGACAGTATAATCAAGTTTTCTTTAAAAATAACTGCTTCTCTACTTGTAACACTTCTCTCATTCAGTTCTTGAGCACATGGGAAAATTTAACATCGAGTCTGGATTTCTCTTTTCATCTGTCCTTGCTAGCTGCTCTTACCGGCCATGTCTATATTCCTTTGAAAGAACAATGTTCAAGAAACCATAAGGATAGCGTTTTCTATCTCTCACCCTGCAGAGGTCCATGTCTCTCCCACTGTACGTCTCACTGTGCCCGGTAGCACACCTATCCATTGAGTTTGTCCGAGCAAACCTGCTGGCTCATGGCCTGTAGAGGAGGCAAGTTCTAGCTTTCCTATCTTGCTTTGGCTAACCTTTCCTTCCCTGTCCCTACTTGGCTCTTATTTGAGCCCTTCTGAACCTCCTGTCATCCTTTACTGGGCTCATCTAAAATGCTCCACTCTGAGATTGTTTTGAATTCTACAGACAGCAGATAACACCTTGAGTTTGCACATGTGTATGATTACCGTGGTGTTTTCATAAATGTCACGTCCCAATGAAAACACCAGACATATGCAGTCATGACAATCATTCATTTTACAGATTTATTCTGTTCTGCTTTTTATATTTAACTGTCTCACAGGAGAAGCACGTTAGAGTATACTTTTTATACACTTATTGATTGAATATCTTAACTTCTCTAGTTATAGAATGCTGCTGAATTTAGTCTTCTGAAAGAATTAACTGTACACAGACTTCATAAAGGAAGTGTTCAGAGGACCTCAATATTCACAAAAAAATGAAACTCACAATCACACAGGTCTCTGTGGAGAGGCAAAAGATCTTGCTTGAAATCTGTCCCAGAAGCCTTCAGCACAACCTAAAATCATAATTAGATGCTTCTTGTAAGGCGGTGTTACCTAATTTATTTGGCTTAATACATTTTCATGCAGTAATCAGAACCAATTGCAAGACTGAATTTTAGTTTAGTAAAAATAATTACTATTACAGTTAATCACAAGTAAACTAACTTAATGTGAGATTTGTTATGCTACAGCATCATTCCTATTGACCAATGTTTCATCCATATCCTTATCCTCTCTTTTGGTACTGTGCATGCATATCTTCTTCTGTACCAGTTTACAGGGGAGGAGGAGGAAAAAATTATGAAATCATTTGAGGCAATTACTGGAGTGTGCTGATGACCTTATAAGCTCACTTGGGACCGTTTTTATTTGAAAACATTGCTGTGGGCTTATGCGTATGACCTACACAAAATTTAGGTTACATTTCGTTAGCAAAACCTAAAACCAGTTGGCAAGAAGTTGTTCACTGACAGCTTATTTCAGATTCAGGATTGTATCTCCTTTTTGTGAAACACTGGGGAACAGGGTCAGCCAACAATTCCATTGTTGATTCTGGAGGCTGGATTCTGGAAGGCGGGTTCGACTAGATGATCTCTAGAGGTCCCTTCCAACCCCTACCATTCTATGAATGTATTATTCCAAGGAAATTCTTCATAAGCTCTAAATTAACAATAAATAGAAGAGAAAAAAAATCCTGTATAATCATTTGCGAATGACATCAGTAGCTAGATAATAAGGAATTATGTGACAAAGAAGGATGTAGAAAATAACAAAGGTGTATATTTCTAGTTTAAAGGGAAATGAAAAGCCTGGAATTATATGTTGCTTTTTGGGGAGCAAGTAGCTATGATACAGTTTCACAGGCTCATCTTCTTTAAAACTTTCTCATTCACTAACTGAAAGAGTAGTAGTTTATATTCCAATAAGCTTAGAGTGATGATGGGTTTTATTTTGTCTAAATTTGAATGCTCAGTTAAGTGAGACAAGACACAGACACCAGTCATACCATGCCTGTGACAGGCGTTGAAGTAAGATGTACAGAATGCCCTTTTGGAAACCCCAGTTTCTCTTCAGTGTCAATAGAGGAAGCGGAGATGAAACGCACAGACTGGATGCAAGTTTTTAGATAACTTAAGTTCATGAGATGAATCCTACGCTAAATACTGTTAAAACACCGTAAGTTCTGAGTAATAGAAAATTTTTTGTAGTCTTGTATGTCCTGTTACCTAAAGGTGAATAGTAGCAAAAAGAAGATGAAAAAATGAAGCAAAGTACAAGCAAAAAATGTTTTTAAAATAAATGGTGTCTGACTTCTGAGTATTTGACTTGTAGAAACAGTCCCTTGCTTTTTCTTCTCTCCACCTCGCAGAAGGATCACTTGATTCCTAGGAGAAATCAAACAGGTCAGAAAGCCATGCTATCAACATATATGATACTATGATTGCTTGTTTAAAGTGTGAACTGTATATATCTACGTTTTCCTAGTTTACTATCTTCTTTTGCATCACAATGTGAAACATGCAATTTCACATACTTCACCAGCCAGCACTGGAGATCAAGAATGGATCTATTTCTGAGGAGTTTTACTCAGGAAGGAAAATTTAATATAGTGAATACAAGTTTAGAAACTGATAGAATGTTCTTGTTTCTCTACTCCTCAGGAATGTAGCTTTGAATTTGTTAAATTATTTATAAAATGGCATAGCAAATGCACTTTGCAGTCCCTCATATATGCCTGATTTATTTGTATGTTGTTCATTGCTACAAACTGTGTTCCTCAGGGTGCAATTCTAGGGCCAGTTCTGTTCAGTATCTTTACCAATGATGTGGATGCAGGAGTTGAATGCACCATTAGCGAGTTTGCTGATGATACCAAACTGGGAGGTGCTGTTGACTCTTGAGGGACAAGATGCCTTGCAGAGGAATCTAGAGAGATTGGAGCATTGGGCAATGATTAATGGGATGAAATTTAAGAAATCTAAATGCCGAATTCTGCACCTAGGACAGAGTCACGCTGGGCACAGCTATAAAGTGGGAGAGGAGTGGCTGGAGAGCAGCCCTGCAGAAAGGGGCCTGGTGGTGCTGGCTGGCAGCAGGCTCAATGTGAGTCAGCAGTGTGCCCTGGCAGCCAAGAGGGCAAACGCATCCTGGGGTGCACCAAACACAGCACAACCAGACGGGCAAAAGCAGTGATTATCCTGCTGTGTTCAACGTTGATGCGGCCTCAGCTGGAGTACTGTGTGCAGTTCTGGGCCCCACCATTTCAGAAAGATGTGAAGGTCCTTTGAATGCATCCACAGGAAGGCAATGAAGCTGGTAAAAGGGCTGGAAGGCATGTCCTGTGAGGAGCAGCTGAGGACTTTGGGCTTGTCTAGTTTGGAGAGAAGGAGGCTGAGGGGCGACCTTGTTGTTCTCTACAGCTTCCTGAGGAGGGGAAGGGGAGAGGGCGCATGGGAATGGTTCAAAGCTGCACTGGTAGAGGTTCAGGCTGGACATGAGGAAGCATTTCTTTATGGAGAGGGTGGTCAAACACTGGAACAGGCTTCCTGGAGACGTGGTCGATGCCCCAAGCCTGTCAGTGTTCAAGAGGCATTTGGACAATGCCCTTCACAACATGCTTTAACTTTTGGTCAGCCCTGAATTGGTCAGGTGGTTGGACTGGATCGTTGCTGCATGTCCCTTCCAACTGAAATAGTCTATCTATCTACTCTGTTCTAACTGTTTAAGCATGGGCAACACTTTAAGGACTACGAATAGTTTCATCATTGTAGAAGGATGAAGGATGCCATTACATTTTCAGTATGGGAAAGACTTAATTAGAACTTGTGCTATGAAATCATTGATGTATCTTGATTTACTCATTTGATTGCAACTAGCACAAAATAAGGCAGTGCCTAAGTATTAAATATATGAGTATTTATACCAAGTATGAGGTTTTGGTATCCTTTGTACATTCTGACAGTTTTGCTCTAACTCTGTCTCCAGTTACACATAACTGACATTGGTAGTATCAGTCTCACATTACAGTCTAACAGCCTTAACCAGAGTAACAGCACAGAAAATGAAAATTATCAGAGTGATGGCCACCAATAAAATCTATTCATGCTAACATACAGCTACCTGAAATATAGCCCTTATTTCATCTAATTATAAAATGAAGAAATGAAAAATTCCAATTTCACTACACTACTGTAATCACTGACAAAAGTATGTTAAACGGAAAGCAGACTGAAAAAAGATATTTAAATATGTTTTCTTTCATTAAAAGAAGAGCACCAGACACTTGCCTTGAGATTGGGATTCATATAAAATGCAAAAATATGGTTTTGGTCAGATAGAACAGGTACAACTCTCACTGGAGTGAAAGAAAAGTCTTCCTATTGTGTTAATCAATTTGCAGCAATCCTTATTGTTTCAAACTGGGCGAAAACAACTCATGGCTTCCCATAAAAATTGATGCAGCGATGTTCAGTTACCTGTTACCACTCTGAATTAGAAACTTCCATTAAAATACATTAAATTACATGGAAGATTAAAGTAAGTGATAATATCACAACACACATTGTATGGTTTGGCCTACTTCACATATTGTCATGTACAGTACTAATTGTATATGGGAAAGTATCCAAATTAGCAAACATAATAATAAAAGCGTGTTAATGCAACCCAAACTAGTAACTGCATATTACATTTCTACAGTTACATAATCTTTGTCAGCCCTGAAAGCAACAAACTAGCCATTCCATGAGCAGTAGGTGATTAATTTCCTAAAGACATTTCTCTCTCTCCTTCATCCTCCCAACTTCATATTCCAATAATTTGAGTTCTCCATGTAAATCAGGCTTACCCACCAAGAGGCCATATCCTGCAGTTACTGTGCAGTCACATACCTACTGATTGGTGAGCCAGTACATGCATGCTGATAAACAAGTGAGCTGCTGCCAAATATGAACATATTATAATGTCTGAGTTTCAGCTCCCTCAAGAGGAACACTCATTTATGTCTTTCCTCTCCCCAGACTTCGACCTTTAAAAATCTTGCAGGGATGTAATTATCCCTGAGATATTTATATCTCTGTCAAATTTGGCAGAAATTGGCCAATGGGTTTAAAAGTTATTAGAGGAGAACCAATAGATAAATAAACAAAATCAACGAAAACAACTTGTCTCCTTAGGGAATCAGGGTAAAACTCACAAACTAATCCTATAAACAAGGTAAGGGATATGTATGAGAGTATCACTCAAACTGCTGTCCTATTAACTAGCATAATGCTTTTGGTGACTTTAGGAAAGGTGTATTTCTAAATATACATTGTTATACTACACCAGAAGGGGTAGGTAGCCACACAGCCATCACACCACTCACTATGAACACTGGAAACTACTATTTAGTATCAAGAATGTATTACTAAGATAGGTTTCAATCTGCTTTTTACTTCCAAACCCCTAAAAATTTCCAATGCATATGAAGACCTTTATGTAACAAATTTAAGTTAATTCATAGTAGAGTTACGTTTCCTAGTTATTTGTAGAAATTTTAGGTATACTTTGGAGAAAATAGTTCAAAAACTAAAAGTTGAAAACCACTTTGCAGAATGCAGAATTAGTTCTTACAGAACCAGTCACTTGGTCAAAGTTTAAAAGAAAATCACAGCTTTCAGTAAAAAAGACTGCAGTTAGTCTTTTTTTTATTATTCTAATGCTATGTGTAGGTACTCAAATACTATGACCTGATTTTAAAAGAGCTTTTTGCTATAAGTTGCTGCTTTTGAAAAGCGTGGCAGAATTCGTGGATCTCTGCACTGTGAACAGATTTTGAACTGAATCACTCTCCAATTAAAACAATTATTTTGGAAAGTGTCTCTTAAACAGGTAACTTGCACTAAAGATTGTGGCTGCATCTTCATTGCCTCAGCTTTGTGTAAACTTTAAAGGCTATCTGCAAATATACAACTTGTACTCATATGGTAACGCTTCCATTAAGTTCTATGTCTGAAATGTTGTAACTACTTGATGCGTATGCATGTACTAGTGCCCTCTACAGTAAAGAGGTAGATGGCTCAAATACATCCATCCATATGTCCTAGTAGTTCCATAAAAGTAGTCTTTCTCTGAGTCATTGATTAAAGAGCTAAAGGTTACAACTGCTATTCCTTGTGTTGTATGTGTAAAACACTCATGTCAGCTACAATGTCCTAGGCGGAGAAGTAGATAATTTCACATTTGCTTTGATAATTGTACATACGCATTTCTAGAGACCTCTGCTCTTGCACTGTATACTGTAATTTGCCATCTTGACCTACTGCTGGGATGATTAATCTTCTAACATCTACCTCTGTTTTTGCTTTCAGTGGAAAGGTCTAGCATAAAAAACTGCAATAATTTTTTTCTTTAAGTCAACTTTCAGGAGGTTTTAATGCCTCTAACGATCTGCTCAGTCCACAGGACTGAAAATGGCATGATTTGTTCTTGTCCAAGTTGGGAACTCAGGGTCTTGGCTTTGTCATTTTTAACTAGTGACTTAATTATACTGTCAGTTTCAGTTTCTTACTTAAACTAATCTCCTAATCTGACAGAGCAGCATTCAATGATGGACAATGAATTTGGAGAATTTCTGTTTTGGATTCTGAGTCAGAAACCAAAGATGTACTCATTCACACTTCTAAGCTGTTTCCCAGAAACCATGAAACCAGAACATCTTTTTGTTTTGTTTCATTTTTAAAGGAAAAAGTGAGATTCTTATGACATGACATAAAGACATATGCAGAGAGGTTTCACAAAACCTGCAGTCTCACAAGCTTCACTGCACCTCACTGTCATTCGAAAACTGTGCACTGTTTTTGACCTTTTATATTTTAAAATTAGTAGGAGTACTGACTTCAGCAGGCCGAGCAAGAGATAATAATGCCAACTGAAGGGCTTACAGATAACTCTTCCAGATGATTTTGCTTAGTTCTTTGGTTAATTATTCTACTTCTCTTTATATATGAAAATAAATATAACCTATTAACACTACTTCTTCTCTCTCTTCTACTCCTTTGAAAGAAAAGTCTACAAATCACCTCCTGAAAACGAATTATAAATAAACATTTAAACCATCAGTTTATATTGGAAAGACATGCATGACAAAATAAGATACAGAGATAGAATAAAGTTGTTGAATAAACAAAGCATCACTCTGGTACTGGGCAAGTGAAAAACAAACACACGGTGAAATAGAGAACCATAGGGACCATAAATAATCAAATCCTTAGTCAAACCAGAGTTGTTTTACTCAATGGCACTCAGCTCTCAAGGGATTATTCTGAGTTTTTATGCATTATTTCCAGATGAACTACTAGCTTATTAGGCAGTATGCTATTACATATTTCATTGTATTATGGGTAATTATTTAATAGCACAGATATTCTTGAGCCTACTGCAGGCCATTTCACATTCTTAGCTGAGTTTGTTTATATGCTACAATCATTATGAACTATGCATGTTATTTATGAGTGTCCTTGAATTGTTAGTTTAATGTTCAAGTTGCATTTTTTCTTTCTCTTTGCTTTGCATTTTGTTGCCTCTGAGTAACCTTTCTTCTTTCTCTTTCTGCAGGCAGGTAAAAGGTTTTATCTCACAAAGTACCTATTTTACAAACTGGGGCTGCATCAGCATTGCCTACAGTCATTTTCTATCATTATCTGAAAGGTAGGAGAGAGAGGCTGGAATCCTACTTTGATATGCTTCACACTCAATGTGCTGCTTAGTCCTGGATCACTCCTGGATGATTACTTCTCCAGAGTAATGATTACTCTGGAGAAAATGCTTCCTGCTTCAGGAGAGGAAGCGCTGGGAAGGGAACTCTTCCTATACAAAGGCTATTGGGAAACTAGTACAATGCGACCACAATTATTTCAACAAGTTCTGCATAAAATTCTTCAACAGAGCCTCTTAAAGTAACAGTGTAATAAAAGAAGATATCCACATGGATAAATAATTGATTAGAAGATCAGAGAAGGACGGAAGGGGCAAATGATCAATTTTCTAGGTGGATGGAGAACCCTGGTAGAGAGACCTGCAGGTAACCCACCTGGGCTTAGGACTTTGTTGCTTAACACATTCACAAATTACGTGGAAATACAGGCTTGGAAGTTAAGTGATGGCTTCAAAAAGCAAATGGATGTATTAATGAAGGGAAATCTATGAATCTATGACTACCAATTACAAACATCGTGGTCACGACCATCTCCTGGTCATGAATCCTCAGTCCACAGTCATCAAATGATAGGAAAATATGCAGAGGGAGTATGATGACATTCTTCGTTAATTATCCACAGTCTTGGATGGAATACTGGACTAGTTGGGCTTTTGGACAAATTCAAATATGGCCACTCTAGTAGCGGCATGAGTTAACCGTTTATTTCTTATAAAAATGGATTACTATTAAGTCTATAGGTAAATTCTGTAGTGTTTCCCATTTCCCACTTTTTGAACAAAACTGTATCTACAGATCTGTCAGCTTCCAGTACGGGCAAGAAGTCACCACTGCTCCTTATCAGACTTATCCAATACCCTGGTTCCTTCTGCAGTCCCCGTGCTAATCTCTGTGTTAAGCCATACAAAATAGAAAAATAATTACAAACCGAATATGAAGGCTTCATCGCCAAGTTTCTAGGTACAAATATACCTGCACAGTTAAATTCTGAGGTCCTCCTAAACACTGCAAAGAAACTTGAGACCACAGAGAAAAGGTTATGAAAATCTGTTGTCATAGGAGTGAGAGAAGGGGACTCTATAGGCAAACACTGTCAACCTCCTGAAGATCTTGTCTTCTAGAACAGAGCACCTTCCCTATACAGACTGAGAATGCATGAAGAATAGCTCTTCAGCTGTCTCCCTTCTCTGGTAGGCTCTGATTCTCCAGTCTTAGAATGACCTTCTTTGTCAGCTTCTCACTTTTCCTTTGCTATCACAGAATCTCACTGTTCAAATAAAATCGCTTTGCCCAATAGATGCACAAGGTTGCTGGGGAAGTTCAAAGTAACACTGTTGACTGCCAAAGCCACAGCGATATGTCTTCTCACAACACAGCACCTCCTGTCTGTTGCAGATGTTTTATATATCTCAGCTCATCTGTCTCAAAGGCTGCTTCTGTCTCTGCTTTTTTTCTGTTCGCTCCCAACACAGTGGACAAAGCGACTGTAGAATTTGTTTGCAAAATGCCTGACTGATCTCTATTTCAGCACAACTTTCCCAAACAACTTAGCTGTGAATGTCTTGGAACTGATGTCTAGAAGGATTAGCAACTTGCATCACATCATATGCCTGGGGGGTTGGTAGCTGGGCTTTCTGAATCGTATAGCTGAAATGTGGAATTTGTTTACACAGTCTCATTAAAAATAGTAGCTTAAAACGCATCTACTTTTTATATCTATATTTACACATTTGTAGTTAATAACTCAGCATCACAGAAAAACTTGTAAATTAATACTAGGTTTGGAAGAACATTTGCACAGCCTTCCTTAAGAAATTTATGCTGTATCTGTTTCATGATTTGTCTCTGAGTTAAGTTTGACTTTTTCCGACAGTTTCAGGGGAGTCAGTATTTGACTCTAACAGTGAATTTTACCCATCAAAAAAATCACCAGAAAGCCACCAGACAGTTTCTGTCTGCTTTCTGGAACCATGTTCCATTTCGGACCACTTTCTTGACTGTAACCCAGGTTACTGACTTGATGACATTCAGTTTCAGATTTTGTCTGTGTTCATTTCACATGTGTCTCTATCTGCCAGAGTTTCTCTTTCTCTGTCTGTTTTTCTCTGTGTTCAAAAAATTAATGGTCAGATAGGATTGCATATCTCAAATCTTTTTTGAAAACCTTCACTCTTCCAGAAGCTTGCAGAAAAACTTGCTGATCAGTTCTGATTGATGCCTGGGGTCTAATTTCATATGTAAATGGAGAAGACAGTAACTGAGAAGTAAGAGTGAAAATTATATGGAATAAACAATTATGGAGTCTATTTTTTTATCCCTTGTGGTTTCTTGGGTTCTTTTGGGTTCTAAGACTGCAGTAAGCTTAAAGATTTAAGACGCAAAGTTTAAACACAGAAACAAGGAACCAAAAACACTGCCTGAATTTATAGGATGTAGAGACTTTGTGGTGACAGTAACACAGACAAAGTATAGCTAACTCTGAAGTAAGAGTGTTTATCTCTGTATAGTAAAATGGAACAAAGAGCTTATTTACATTGCCACTCTCAAAGAAAAGCCTCCCCCATTTATGAGCGAGTTGCCTGAGTTCTCATACGATTTTGTTCTAGCTGTAATAAGCATTTCTCTATGAAAAACACTGGAATTGGCTTAATCATTATGAAAATTCAACCATATTGCTTACTGCTAATTATGTCTGCTTTTAGAAGCCCTGGGTAGATATTTCTGCTTTCCAGAATTTTCATCAGAAAATTCTGAATATTAACCACCAGCTCAATTTTGCTTCATGTTAAAAAGACTGAATTTTCATTTCGATGCTGTAGTTAATACAAAATGATCAGATCTAACTTTATGTGTAACTCACTGATATAAAATAAGAGGGTAATATGTGCTTTGATGAACATGTGATGGAGAACTTCTGTTCTCTGATCAACTAGACACTGGAACAGGTCTTTAAATGTGCTGCACTGGAACTTGTCAGGCAATACTAGAAGACACAGAAATATCCAGGGGATTTCCTGACCCTGGAGTGATTTGTTATTTTGGTTTAAATTAAAACAAGTCCTTATTAGGACTACTGTATATAACTTTACAATTTACCTACACAGATTTTTTAAAACACTATTTACCTTCAAAGATTTTGTCTTTTTTTTTCTTTTTGGCATTAGAATCCACATTAGAATTTGCTGACTGGTACCTCTTTGCTACAGCAGAGACATCCAATCATACAAACACTCTACTGCAGTTGTTACATTCAGTTCAAACATCCAGGGCAAATATATTTTATCAGCTTGTCCTTTCAGGACCTTGGCAGATGGAGTTCAGAAACTTATTGCATTTATTTGTTAAGCATCACCAATTTCTTTAGTGATTAAGAAATATAAACAGTAGTTTGCTTTACCTCTGAGTTGTGCCCTGACAGAAGAGCTGACATAGCCCTGGAGTTCCACCTTCTGTTCTGGCTGGTTCCCTCCAGGAGAATCATCTGCCTCCGGCGGGCAGTCTGGCCACTCTTTCCTGTGATGGGGATCCCCTGGTGAGCTTTGACATCACTGTCGTCCACCAGGGATTCAACAGCTCTGCCAACACTGGGCTGCAGGGCAGTATCTCCTCCTGGACTCACAAAACCTGAGCAGGGATTCACTAAAGGCACATCATCCCAGAGTGGGAATAAGAGCTATTTCAGCCCTACTGGAGGAGTGAATGGATTGAATTTACGAAAACAGTTACTGTTCTTCTCTTCAAAGCTGGCAAAGCCACATCTGTTCTCAGGACCTCTCACAACAGGCATGCATGTCTTCTCTAATAGACTTTGATACTGTTGGTGATCCATCTTGTGAACCAGTTCAACTGACAAGGAGGACTTTTTAAAGGCACTTGCCTGCCTTTCAGCTGCGGGGGAAACCACGGTCATTCTCTTCTATGTGGCAGTAAACTCAAAAGCCTCCACTTGCTCCTGTTTCTCCAAGTTGGTGAAGTCCTAGCCAACAAACCACAGTAAAACCAGAGGTCATCCTCCAGAAGATGAGAACATAGAAACCATAAAAAGCAAGGCAGTGGTTTAAGTAGTGAATTCTTTCCTAAAAAGAGATTTATCAAGTATGGTACAGAAAGATCACAGCCATTGAATGAGCAGAGAGGTTTTTTGTTGCTTGTTAGTGATGGAAACCACCTCGCAATGAAATGTCTCCTGATGTGAAACATGGTTCATTTGCAGTAATCTAGTCCTTCAAGTGGGCACACACAGCAACTTGAAACGGCACTACCAGTTATTTATTCACTAGTATAGGCAAAAATAAGTTTTTGGTCTTACTAAGAACTATATGGTGTTTCATTGAGTATTTTAAAATAAGCTATTCTGTTGGTATCACAAATAGGAATTAAATTGAAACACAGATTTAACACACACACAAAACTGGTCAAACACAACTGCATCTAAATACAAATACAGAAAATTTACAATTACTACTTGAAATTAGTAAATCACATTAACATCAGCACTCATTTCCGAATCCCAAGCTTGACGGTCTTCGCTTAGCAATCTAAACAAAAGCAGTCTGATTTATAGAGGTCCTCTCTGCATGAATTCAACGTCATGTGCAAATGCCTGGCACTTCAGAAAAATCAAACTAACGTTCATTTGGACAGCTCAATTGACATTATGGTGCCTTAGCTTTGTGGACTTGTCAGGAAAAATTAGGGCACGGCATCTGATCATTCTCTCACTTATGTTAGTCTCGCACAGATGTAACTTCCCTGAATTCCTAACTTGCTCTTGATTAACACGAAATCAGAAATGGGCCTAATGTATCGCAGTACAGGTTTATAGTGATAAAAAGTTGTGTTCCACGATGCAGAACCACGGTGATTTTCCTTTGGAGTATTTTGCTGATGGAGCAGAAAATAAACGAATAAATAAATAAATAAATAAAGCTTCCTTCTTCATTAAGACAACTTTCATCTACCGGTCACAAGAACTAAAATGGGTAAAAAGTGACAGCTGAGAAGACTATACATGTAGTACCAGCATTGTAAGGTTAAGACAACACTGAAAACACAGAGCTCTGAAGCAACTTGTGTCCACTTTCTATCATACTTGTACATTCAAGTTAGTGAAGATACTTCCAAATTTGACTTCTGCCTGTAACAAGCCTTTAAAATGCCATACTCCTGTCTATATTTACTGACACTCGGTAATCTCGATACCAAATATATTCAGTTTTACACTAGAAATAACATCCAGTGTTTCCCTTTTCTCTCCCCCTTCCCCCTTTCTCTTTCCCTTTTCTCTTTCTTTCCATTTTCTCTTTCCCTTTCCTCTTTCCCCTTTCTCTTCCTCCTTTCTCTTTCCCTTTTCTCTTTCAGTTTTCTTTCCCTTTTCTCTTTTCCTTTCCTCTTTCCCGTTTCTCTTTCCCTTTTCTCTTTCCCTTTCCTCTTTCCCGTTTCTCTTTCCCTTTCCCTTTTCTCTTTCCCTTTCCTCTTTCCCTTTTCTGTTTCCTTTTCCCTTTCCTCTTTTCCTTTCCTCTTTCCCTTTCCTCTTTCCCCTTTCCCTTTTCTCTTTCAGTTTTCTCTTTCCCTTTTCCCCTTTCCCTTTCCCTGCTTTTGAGGAGGGAGGGGGTTAACAAAGGGCATCTGTTTTCTGTTTAATAGCCAGCCCAGCTTTAAACCGTGACATCCATTCTTTCAAAAAATCCTTTCTCTAACCCGCTACAGATTAAATATTCTTACGCCCCAGGAACACGCACATGTCCTGGGATTCCAGACCCTTTCTCGATTCCCTTTTTGCAGCAGCGCAGTGAAGGCTGAGCGGCACAGCCGTAAATGCTCACGACACTGGCCAGAGGAGCACAGTTCCTCGCTTTTGCAATGCAAACGTCTTCCTTGCCCTCTTTCGCTCAGGACCAACAGCAGCCAGCGCGGAGCCCGCCCGCTGGGCCTTGGGCCGGCCCCGGCTGCAGCCTCGGCGCCGCCGCGGCCGGGGCTGTTCCGAAGGAGCTGCCCCTGGAGCGGGCGTGCGGGCGCGTTTGGGATCGGGTCAGTTCCGTGTAACCTGGCAACGGGATCGCTGAGCACGGCGCTGCCGCGGCGGCAGATGTTTCCCGGGGCTCTGAGGATGCGAAAGCCTCCCCGTTCTCCCCTCTGTCGCCGGAGACGCAAGCGCAGAGCTTGGCCCTGCCGCTGGGCAAGACCCGCCGCCGGCAGCCCCGCGGCAAGGAAGNGGGATCGCTGAGCACGGCGCTGCCGCGGCGGCAGATGTTTCCCGGGGCTCTGAGGATGCGAAAGCCTCCCCGTTCTCCCCTCTGTCGCCGGAGACGCAAGCGCAGAGCTTGGCCCTGCCGCTGGGCAAGACCCGCCGCCGGCAGCCCCGCGGCACGGAAGGCCGGAGGGCGGCGAAGCCACCTCCGCGTCGGCGGCTCTCCCTCACCGGGACCCCTCCCCGCCTCGCCCGGCCGCGCCGGCCCCGCGCGCCTCGCCAGGCAGCCGCACCGCGCCAGAGCGTTCGGAGGCGGCGCTGGGAGCTTCGGCTATGCCGAGGGCGGAGCGCAGGAGGGCGCGGGGCTGTCGCAGGGCAACGGTCGCCGCCTCCTCTTCCTCCTCGTCGTCACCCTGCTCGTCCTACCGCAGGCGCAGCCCGCAGGTACCGTCCCGGGCGGTGGGGTGGTGCCGGCCGTCGGCCGTCGCCGGGGTGCCTGTCGCCTCAGGCCGGCGACACCCGGGCCTCGGGTAGGTGTCAGGTCGGCAGGGTCGAGCCACGGGCTGCCCCGTTCCCGCAAGGTCTGGGCGCGCAGCTCGGGGGAGGCCGTGGTGGCGGCGCCCACACCTCGCTGTCGCCCCTCCCGGCCCTGCCCGGAGCATCGGGTGTGAATTTTAAAGGTTTTCTGAGTTCACTCCCTTTGCCGTAGAATCATTTAGGTTGGAAATGACCCCTGAGATCATCGAGTCCGACCGTTAACCTCGCAGTGCCAATTCCACCCCTAAACCATGTCCCTGAGCACCACATCTACTCGTCTTTTAAATGCTTCCAGGGATGGTGACTCCACCGCTTCCCTGGGCAGCCTGTTCCAGCGCTTGACAACTCTTGCAGTGAAGAATTTTTCCCTAATATCTGGTCTAAACCTCCCCTGGTGCAACTGGAGGCCGTTTCCTCTGGTCCCATGACTCATTACTTGGGAGAAGAGACTGGCATCCACCTCGCTACAACCGCCTTTCACGTAGTTGTAGAGAGCGGTAAGGTCTCCCCTCAGCCTCTTTCTCTCCAGGCCAAACAACCCCAGTTGCCTCAGCTGCTCCTTGCAGGACTTGCCCTCATGCTTTTACTTACACCGTTCTACAAAACCAGATGCGTGCATCCCTACATATGTGACCCTCTTTACAGCCTGGTAGATTTAAGTTTGTGTTGATACCTGGGGTGTGCTGTTCCATAATAAAGGAGCTGTGCCGTTTATCATTCAGCTTTTCCCTGTGGGTTTTGTTCAACACCTGCCAGTGCTTTTGCCCACCTACGCCCACCATATCCCCTAGTGGGATTAAACTTACTTTCCACATGTGGAGGTCAAGATGGATGAAGGAAAGCTAAAGGATTATCTAAGTAATCTTTTTTTTCTTTCAAAAATGAACAGTGAGTGCTGGGGAGAGGGGCATTTCTCCTTCCTGTGTACCAAAGAAGCTGCCTGTCTGTGGGGATCTGACACCACAGGTGACTCGCGTGGGCAGTGAGTAGCTGGTAACTTTTGTACTCGGCTAAAAAAGCTTCATCACTTTGTGGAAGGCTCTGAGGTGCAGAAATGGTTATGTGGTAGAATACCAGGACTGTACATTTCTGGTGTACTAGTGCTGGTCTTGTGTCCACTGTATGTGTAATTGCAGCTGTCACTGACTGGGAAATTCAGTTGTATGGTCTTTCAACTCTTAATGCTGGGAATGCCCCGAAATGATGGTCTCTGCTTTCTAGTGAAGTTTTGAAATTTGACCACAGTAGAATCACTTAGGCTTTCAGACAGTATTAAATTAGGTTATTTAATTTGTACATTAGTGTGCATATGTGCCATATCTTATTCCATGGTCTGGTTATGATTGTGTTTCACCAATTCCTTTGGAAAGTCAAGGTCTTTTCCAGCAGCAGGATCGGAAGTGAAGTTCAAAGTTCTTCTGCTCTCTGACAAAAAAGGGGAAACCATGAGCAGTATTTCAGTACATATTCACTGAAACCTTGTTGTCATAGTATTTTTTCTGTCTTTGGTTTTAGTAGGCATAATAGACATTGTCAACTCCAAAAAAGACACTTATTTCAACTTCATTGCACTGGGGTGTTATTTATATAGTCTTGAATTCAGACTGATGTAAAGAATATGTAACTTTTTCTTTAAGAATTTTTCATTTTGTTTTTTGATTACTAATGCTGACAGTTTTGGCTTACGTGTTTTTCCTTAAGCAAATAATTACAAGTTTTGAGGACAATGTGGAGCATGTTTCTTAAAATGGCTTAATTACATTTGACTTTTCTGAGCCATCTGAAGGAAGTTTCCCTCTTACTGCAAAGATACAACATTCTGAACTTCAGGTTGCAGTATGATAAGGAAAAAAGTCTCCTTTTTAACTTACGAAATGTGTTAGTGGTGTAATGTCAGAAAGGAAATATGAAGGGCTACTTGAAAAACATAATGTGGTTCATGTCTTACAGGCTTTTTGTTAAAAGGGTTAAACTTAACCGAGACAGATTAGAAACTGAAGTTTGGTTTCTCCTATATGACTTGCATATGACTAGTAATAGAAATGGTAATAATTCTGCTCAGCACTTACCGTCAATAGGCAGCATAGAAATGCCATCTCTAATTAAAATACTTTGATACAGAAAAACACTATTAGCATGATTGAGCAAAAACAACTTAAGTAAGTAGTGTTGCTATTTATACACTCTTTTGGTGCAGAAATCTCTTTACAAAAATTATCTCAAAATATAATTACTTTGAAAAAACTTTTAGCAATTACCATAACTTAAATAAATCTTTTCCTATCGCTTCATACAATTTTCATTTCTAAATAAATGAATCGAAACTATGCCAATTGAACATTATAGTAATACAGTATTTTATTAATTAATAAATTGATTGATTATTTAAGGCTCATTTTAAACTGTTTCTTGCCACTGCGATTTTCAGACCAAAATTAATTTTCTGATAAATTATCTTGAAGATTATTAATTTTGCAACTGTAATGTTCATTTTAAGACCAAAAGTTTCAGAATGAACTATTGTATGAAGTAGTAGCATATGTGAAACTTTATGTGGGCGAGTGGCATTCCCTTTCAACACAATGGGCGTAGGGATGAATGCTGACCCGGTCAGTACTAGCCTACTGGGATTCCTCCTTTGGGCAGAGAGTGGGAAGGGACCTCTCCTTACCTGGTACTGTTGTAACTCCCTCTGACCAGGGAGGAGCGGGAGGGGTTGTTTGTCTGTGCAGGTACAATCCACCTGCTGCTTCTGATCTCAGATTGAGACTCTTCCCCATATAGGCAGAACCACCTAGAAATACACGAGCTCAATTTCTCTCAGTGTTCGGGTATAATTTATACATCTGCCCAGTAGATTTTAGATGCATCAAACAGCTTGTTAACATTTTATACTTAAGTTTAACTCTCTGCAGGATCTTGTGCCTATTTCAGTGGCATAAATTAGCAGTAATTTGAATTTAACTCTGTCAGATTTGAAAGTCTCCCAGTGCATCCTCAAGTGACATAGCTACTTTGTATGGCAAATGTACCTTTTAATTCCAGTCTTGGGGAACGCCTCTTTAGGCAGCTGGGAAGTTTGAATCACCTCGGACTTGGGGATGAATTGCGCTAAAGTTCCATGTGTCTGATAGTGATGTAAAACTGTTTTTCTTCATCCGTGTTACTCTGCAAAAGGAACTGTTGCTCACACCTTGTGTTATGCCTGTAAGAAGCACAGGACAATGAGGAATCAGACCCTATATATTTCTAGTGCATTGGTCTGCTTAAAAAAACTTAATTGAGGGAATTAATTCAGAAATATCACCTTTTTTTCTCAAAAATGAGTGAAACACAGCTTTTCTTATTGCTTGTTAAGTGCAGGTTCATAGTGAAGGGATGGAATAATATTTTTAATGACTTTAAAATACAGTTTAAGCACTTCCCTTGTCCTTCATTCTTTTTGTTGCTCTTTCAAGGGACTTAATGACTTCTCGATACTTTTCTTTCTATGAAAAGCTTCCTTTTAAGCTGTTCATATGCACTCTTGAAATACAGAGTGAGAATTGGAGATTTTTGCTCGAAAGTGCTTCAGGAAGTGCCATTCAAATTCCAGGTGATTAAGAGGAGAGCAAATGAATTCAAGTAGGACACCTGAAAAAAGGCTTGAAAAAATTTAAAAGGCAACGTAGAAAGTCTTGAAAAGAGTGTATGAGAGTTGGGATTCATATGCGGACAGAAACTTCTACTGACTGAAATGGCTGCTATGTAAATGAGCCATGTATACACGTGAAAGACCATTTAAGCTGACTTTCTCAAAATCTAGCATGCATGATCATTGAGGATACCAAAAAAGTAATTCCAGAAGTTTTAGATTATCTTCCTTCAGTAACCATATTGCTTCCTTGTTTTCTGGTTCTTTTAAAATAAACAGTTCAAGAGCTCCATCTTTGGGTTTAAATTATTATTGTAAAAAAAAAAAGAATTCATACTTTCTGCATTGATTAAGTAGTGCCTAAACATCCCAGAAAGTTACATTTATCTGCTCATACCTTGTCAGTTTGCAATGCTTAGCTTTTCTGGATGCATTTTTTCAGTTGTCTTCTCATAAACTTTGAATACTTTCTGTATAAGATTGTTGTTTTCAGTTCTTCTCATTAATTTGTTTTTGGTGGATTATGTTTTTACTTTGCAATTATGATACGTAAATCAACTTGACAGTTTATAGAATATTTATGGATCATATGGACAGGTAATAGTGGCAGGAGGAATTTTAAAATGGGCTGTTTTTCAGGTAGGATTTATAATTTCCTATATATTAGTGTGCTTTTATTAAAATCAAAGTATATGCTGATTTTTGTTCTTGGAGAATCTGATGATGTTCTTTTGGGAGCTTAATTTTAGTGAAAACTTAGTTTTCTTTCTGCCAGCACAGCAGAACTCTAAAAGTCTTGTCATAAATATCCCAGTGAGAAAATTTGAATCCATTTTGTTTTTCAATAAAAACTCTAATCGTTCTAGGAGGAAAATGAAGTTACTTGAAAAATTTTGCTCCTAAACCAAAGTTGTGTAAGTGGTACACAGTGAAGAAATGTTGTGAAGTAAATTAAACTGTTAATGACAGAAATACATCATATATGAGACTACTCTTATGATTGCCTCAGGGTTTTTCTTCTCAAGCAATGTTTTATTTCTTCCTACTTCTAAGTATTTTCAGTGGCGTACTCTGCTTACATTCTGAAATGACGAGTACAGGCAGTTTTTTTAACTTACCTTTACTACTATGTCCTGATAGCTGAAGAATCTGCCTTGCTTCTGTTTTCCATAACACTGTAGAGAAGTACAATTACCATTTGTATTATAGATGGGGTGAATTGATATTTTCCCGTTACTGCTTCAGTCAAAATAAACCAAAACAAAGCTGAGACTCGACCCCACTCTCATTGCCCCCAACAAACGCCTTAATCTATGACCAGTTTACCAGAGTGTTTATTGTGGCTTTTAGTTTTTGAATACAGAACCTAAGTTAGCAACAAACACTGATCTGGTGCGACACTAATTATTTAGCCCATCTTCATAAAATAATTGCTACTGATGATATGTTAGTATTTTATTGCTGTCTTTTGTATTCAAGGCTTTCCATTCTTTTGTTATTTACCACCTTCTCCAGATTTCCAAAAAGAATTAGAAATCACAAGCATAGCTTAACACCGAGTAGCCCATGTTCTTTCCAAGCAGGAGGTGGAGACAAAGAACACAAAATACTAAGAGGTCTAGTAGCCATTACCTTTCCATTGGCTTGAGTTACCTGCCTCTGGAAATTCTGTAAAAGAAACTCAGATCTGACTCGTGCTAGAATGCCCACCTTAAAGATACCTGTTTTCTTTCAGAAGCCTTGTATGTCTTGCAAAGCTTTGCAAACTTTATGAATGTGTTTTTAATTTCTATTTAAAATAGAAGCAATACAAATTAAAATAGCCATAAAATACCTTATATTTCTTTTCATGGGGAAATTAAGAACATCACAATCATGACAGAACCTAAGCTCATTACTTAATGGTCAGTATACACATTGAGTGACATCCCAACTGAAAGTATTGCAACAATGCAGTTAAATTTCGTCCCCATTTTGGACAGTCTTAATTTAAAATATGACAGTTCATTCGTAAAACATTAATATATTTAAACCTAAATCTAAACTTAAGTGCTGTTTAGAATAAGGATGCTTCTTCTGTATCAGGCCTTTGTAATTGTTGACTTTCACGAGTCTTGCGTTGTATAAGATATTAGGCACGTATTAACTTAATATCTGTTGATGAACAAGTCTATTAACAGGTGTAGATGAACCTAAAGTACGCTGCTTGCTTTTTCAAATGAATTAAATAGTTGTATTAATGTCATTGTTTTGTCTTGTAACAGTTCAGCCCTCAGAGAGTTTTTTAAGAAGTGCAGGCCCAAGACACAATAGCTTAAAAATAGTGGGATCTGTCGTATTTCCAGGTATTTTTCTTTAAACATAATGTAAGAAATTTTAGTGAAAATATTGTTTGTACCAAGAAAAGGCCCTTCTTTATCATATTCCTTGTTGTTGAATTGTTTTAAATGGTTTAAAGTGGTTTAATTAATTACAGTTCTGTACTGACATGTATACTTAATAGGCTGTCCCACAGCCTATATTTGTGTCATTGGAATTTATTTTTCATAGTTTTTTTTATTCTTACTCATAATTTTTATGAAACCAAGATAATTATTTTCTGTAATTGTTATAAAAATAACAATGTTCTGTGTACTCTTCCACCTGACTGCAGGACTCTTGCTCCAAAACGCTGCTTTCTTGCACTGTAGGTATTCTGAGTTCATCTTACTCGTTATGTACACAGAACCCGAGACTTGAAATTTATGTTATACTCTACAACAAAAATTAAGAAGATACAAGAATTAATTGCTTTCTAAGCTAAATCCATCTAACTCCAGAATATAATTCTCATTAAACAAAACAATTATTGGAAAATCTCAAAATTAAATTAAAGACCAGGGTGTTCCTCATTGCCATATATTTACTCATGTTGCTTTTTCTCTAAATGTACATTGCTGGCTTGGTTTTTGTAGTACGCTTCCTCATAGTTTTCTCCATGTACGTTTCCCAGTTATAGCTTTACTAGTAGCATATCTAGAAGTGATACTTCTGTTGTTTGGGGGAATGCTAAAAGACAACATTTTTTGACTTTTTTTGGTACAAATTCTCAGACAGCACTTTTTGTCCAAAGGTGAAACAATTTGGGGAAATAATTTGTTTTTGAAGGTTTCTTTCAGTAGTTTAACTTAAAATATTATTTAGCATTAATGTTCAGTAATGGCTTTTAGTGGTCTAAAGGTTCATCCTATTAGTGTACCTTTTCTCTCTCTTGTGATTCTGACTCATGTCTGTAAACATGGCTACTACTTGAATGGCACAGGGAAATTTCAAAGCTAGAAGGCAAGATTAAAATGTTTTGTCCCAACTCTGTTTCTAAACAATTTAGTATTAATAAAGAATGTTTCCACCTTCTCTGGGACAGACCCTTGTGGCTATACTAGACTTGTCTCCAGTGTTCTTTTGAGATGCTGGCCAACGTCTCTATTTTGAGGGGGTTTTCCACAAAAATTTGGTTAAATACAATGCTACACTATTAAAATCCTGCACTGTTAATATACCTGACATAAATAGTCTTTTTTGGATTGCTATCTAAGGTAAATATTTTCGTAATGGAGACAATATGAACAAATTGGAAAAACAGCAAAGAACTTTAATTACAAGAGTAAGACTTAATTTGAAAAGAAAAAGAAGGTTCTACCTGGCAGATACTTTTTCAGTCATTATATTCTGTCAGATTGCCTTCTGTTATATTATTCCTATGATACATGTTTACAAAACTGTCACGGAAATTTACAGTGGTGGGACAGGATTTACCGTCTTGGCAGGTTATGGTAATAATGACACCATAATTTTGTTACTTTTATTATGGATATGTAATTTAATAAAATATCGCTACAAGACAAACAAAGCGACCTTGAGGAAATAAAAAACAAAACGCGACGTGAGAAAGAAATGCAATGTATACAATTTTGCTGCAATAGACTATTACTAAAGCCAGTCAGTTAATAAATTTTGATAAAAAGTATTAAGGATTTACAATGAAAAAAGACCAATCATATTGGCAATTGCATTAACGTGTAGAGTTCATATTAATTTTCATACTTTGGGGTTTAAAAACTGAAACACCACCTGTAAATGATATTTACTTTCATTACATACTGCTGTACAATTGAAAATATATACTTTGCTGTTTTCTGCAATATAAGCTACTGTAAAAAATTATTATTAGCTGGGATGGACATGCCTCTTGATCTTAAGACTATCAAAATTCTGAAGTTATTCTTATGTATTAAATACTGTATCTAAGTCTTTTTTCTGTATAAACAACTTAATACTGTAATGCGAATATAAGTGCCTTTTCATTTTTTAATGAAAGCAAACAGTCATACTGGG
Source organism: Steatornis caripensis (assembly GCA_013398225.1). Taxonomy (NCBI): domain Eukaryota; kingdom Metazoa; phylum Chordata; class Aves; order Caprimulgiformes; family Steatornithidae; genus Steatornis; species Steatornis caripensis. The sequence continues at coordinate 65,523 of VZSC01000332.1, read as the reverse complement.
AGAGGAGAGAAAACTCTTTGGTGTTACCGCTAGTTGCCACAATGGAAGAGTTAAAACTGTGTTTCTGAGCATTAATCCTTTCCTGTAACAAATACTTAAACTGTTTTCCACTTGCAGGGAATCTGAAATAGTCAATGGTAAGATAAAATTGTGGTAATTTGCTGATTTGAGTCAGTTTTAATTATTAGTCAGATTCTCCAAATCACAGATGTAGTACCTGTAATGTTTTATACTAAGTATAGCTTTTCAGTGGCATTAGGGCAGCCTGATACAGAGCATGGTAAATTCAAGTTTAGACCTCACTAGAGCATAAATATCTAGCATCCCATGCTTCTGAAGAGGACAAATGCTCTGCAGAATGTCAGTGGGAAGGGAAATAAAACAAATTGTACACACTGAAATCCTGCATATTATGGAAGTGATTATGACTACACCAATCTTAATTTGTAGAAACAACTGAAGATCTAGAAGCACCTGTATGCTACAAATTGCATGCAAGACATGCAAACCTGCCTTACCCTGGGAAAAGACTAAGTAAATCCTTACCTTACTCAGTTTGCTTCCTATCTCATTGTCTGAAATAAACAATAAGCAGTTCACCATTTAGTGAGCTACAACACTAGACCCTTTTTAAGGAAATACGTTGTGCACTGGTAAAAGGCAATTGCTTATAGAATGGAAACAACAAGCTTTCAAGTCTGAGCACCCTGCAGCTTCACCCTCTATGTGTGTGTTGGAGACCAACTGAGACAGAACGCTGCAGAAGCCTGTGTTTGTGAGAACCTACTAAGTGACGTACTCCATTCAGGAGGATGTTATAGTGCACTGTCCTTCTTGTTTACACAATCAGATAAACCCAGAATTGAAAAGAATTCTCTTAATTTTATTTTCCAGAGAAAACAAACCTGCTTTCTATTTTGTATTTTGCTTTGATGGTAGAGAAAACAGAAACAGTCCCAAATTTAAAACTCCATTCAAGATTATTGTTAAACCACTGTCTTGAAATTTATATAGCTCACTGTTAGGATACCACTGATAAATACTTGATACTAATGATAATTTTTTTTTTTCAGTTAAAGTTTATGTCAAGCTGAATCATGACAGTCCACATATTTTATGTCTTACAAATCATCTGCAAAACTTAGAGCTGATTGATCCAGTATTCCAGTGGAATGGACCAGGTGGTGGTCTTTCTTCAGGTAAGGATTACTTTCTTACAAGTCCCCCTGCACTCTCTCCCCTTCCCCATAAAACAGCATGAGGGTTATAAGGTGGAAATGTAAATGGAGATGTAACTGAGGATAGTTTGCAAATGTTTGTATGTATGTTGTATAAATTAACTTTCACTTTTCAGAAAGAAAGAGGTGGGATACCCAAACTAAAACACATTTTCCAATCGCTGTAAGGAATGGTGCCATCTCTAAAGAGTACTAGACAGAGCAGGGCATGTTGGATGCAACAGAGGCTGATGATGATGTTCTTTGCTGCATTAAGAGATAGCTGGGAGTGTTCTGCAAGGATAGAATAATAGGATGATCATAGAATCATAGAATGGTAGGGGTTGGAAGGGACCTCTAGAGATCATCCAGTCCAACCCCCCTGCTAAAGCAGGTTAGCCTAGAGCAGGTTGCACAGGAATGCATCCAGGCGGGTTTTGAATATCTCCAGAAAAGGAGACTCCACAACCTC
>VZSC01000332.1:0-62018 GCA_013398225.1 Steatornis caripensis | reverse complement strand
GTTCAGCAGCGGGCCCACATTTTCCCTAGTCTTCCTTTTGCTCCCAATTTACCTATAGAAGCCTTTTTATGATGGGCAATGTGATCTCGCCTAACTGCCTGCTCAACGACAGACTTAACCTTCAGATATAAAGTTACTCAGGACCTTGACTACCTGAGTTTGGGGAACCCCCGTCCTTGGAGATTTTCTGTCTTTTCTACACAACCTATTAATCTTTCTTTCTTATTTTCAATCATAATTTTCCTTATTGCAACTTGTCATTGTTGCTGCTTGTCCTTTTGTTGTGCATCTCTTAAAAAGTATGGGTTATTCTTCCCTCTGTCTCCCCTTAGGTAGTGAAGGACTGCAGTTCCCTCCTTAGACTTCTCTAGGGTAAAAATCCCAGTTTCCTCTACCTCTTGTTCTATGGTCCAACTCCCTAATCATCTCAGAACCTTCTTGTTGACTTCCTGTACTTTGTTAGTATCTGTCTTGTACTGAGGAGTCACAACTGGACACAGGGTTCCAGAGTGCCCAAATGACTGCTGAGTAGGGAGAGAATAATCACTTCTTTTGACCTGCTGCATACGCTGTTGCTAATGCAGCCCAGTATGCGGTTAGCCTTCACTGTAGTGGAAGTGTGTTTCTTCTATTAATGTTCAGTTTAAAATCCACCAGGACTCCTATGTACTTTTTTGCAGGGCTGCTCTCAAGTCACCTCGTCCCCATCTGCATATGTTGCTGCTCTTACTCTCTCTCAGGTGTAGGAGATTTCTGGCAGACTGTCTCTCTTGTTGTGCAAGGTCCCACTGAATGGCAGCAATGTCATGTAGTGCATCAACCCTCCTACTAATCTGATTGCACAAGAAGGCATTTAGTCCTGTTGTGTAGGCCACTGGTAAAGATGTTAAGCAGTTCTGGTGCTTCTATCAGCCTCGAGGAAAGCTCTTCATAACTGGCTGCTAGGTAGACCAGTCTTCAAAATAATGATGCAGACAGTTTTTCATCCATCTTGTATTCCACTTGACTAGTCCATATGTCCATAGCTGGGCTACAAGGATGTGATGGGACCATACTGAAATCCTTGCTAAAGGCTTTCAGTGTACATTTACGTCTTTCCCTGTTCCTCAGAGGCAGTGATTTAATTCCAGAAGACACTCAGGCTGGTCAGCCATGATTTGCCAATGGCAAACTGATGCTACCTGTTCTCAATCATTGTCTTGGCATTCATGTGTCTGGAAATGACTTCCAGCAGTTCTGTTGTCTTTGCAGGGCCTGAGGTGGGGATGGCTGACCTGTGATTCTCTGGGTCTTCTTCCTTGTCTGTTTTTGCAATGGATGTATTTTTTTGGTCTTTCTGGTCATTAGGGACCTCATCACTGTCGAAACAGACAACAGTCATGACAATAGTCAGCTCCCTCAGCATCCTCAGATACATCTCATTCTGGTCTAAAAACTTATGTATGTCCAGGTTACTTAAGTAAGTCCCTAACATCACACTTCTCTCTCCCTGTAGTATCTCTGCTAAACTCTGGTAGAGTCTGGGGCTGTGTCATTTTACATGAAACTGTTAATCTCCCTTGTGATGGATATATTCTGGTTAGTTGAGTGTCCTGCATTGTAGCTGATACATTTTGATGCCCAGTCTGTGATGCATGACAGACACAGTATCAGGTATATTGTCATGTGTTTAAGTACCGAGCTTAATCTGATCAGACAGAAGGCAACCTCCTGATCCACAATTAACAAAAATTTCCTGTTTCACTCCTCTGTCTTCTGTTTACTCAAACTGCAGTTTCAACAGCATGGATCAGAGAACCATGGAGACCTCGGACTTCTTCCACTTGACAGGTTTAAATCTCTTTGGGCAGATTGCTTCAGCAAGTTGCTATGTCAACCTTGGTTCACTAGCAAAAAAGCTATGGTGGCAGAGATTCTTGGCTCTGTGGCAACTTCAAGTGTACTAGAATCAGCAGCAGGCGGGCAAAAAAACATTCCAGAAGAAAACTTGTGTTTTCCTGACATAATTTTCTAAAGGGATGAGAGAGGTTTTAGAAAAATTATTTTTAAAAAGCAGTAATGAGAGGGCTTCAGCTTCAGCCACCACAGTTTTGAGTAAATACCGCAAAGATACCTCTTAGTCTTGTAGGGCTGTTGTCACGTTCTTTTTTTTTTTTTTTGACTCAGAGAAAAGAAAGTATAAACAGACAAAAAGCTATTTAAAGTTTCTAGCTCATGAATGTGTGCTGTGTAAAAGAATTTAATCATTTGGCCTTCTTTTGGAACAGATGTAATCCTCTCTAAGTGGTAAAAGTCATCTGGGTTTTAGTGTGACTACTTAGTCTTCTAGTATTTGTCATAGCGAATCTCCATAAGGGTAGGAAATCAGGATTCATAAACCTTGCTTGGTAATGCTATTTCGTACTTCTTCAGTGTGGTTGCAGGAAAGAAAAGAATCCTTTCAGTGGAAATGTAGAATTGTGAAGGGAGTTTTGGAAAAGACTAAAAAATACTGCTTCTTAGAATGCTTCGAAATAAATGGAACTATTTAAGTATTAAATCCGTAGCAAGAGAGCCTATCTTTCATTGTACTATCTGTCATAGTTAGAAAAAATTAGATTGTCTTTCAGGCACACCAACCCTTGACATACACCTTAAGAAGGGTGTTTTGTGCCCCCAAAGTTTGTCTAGCTATATACACCAAACATCATGACTGCAGTAAAAGCTCTCAAAGAGCAGTAAACACTTTTCATCTGTAGCCATTAATAAACAGTTCTGTTTTTTGAACAAGCAGCTTTGCTCACAGATAGTTCCAGTCCACTTATATGCAGTTGAAAGAGTAATGAAAAATGAAATACTGCACAAAATGTAATTTAAGATCATTGCACCTTTAAAATTAGCAAGCTATTTTTCTTCACTTAGCATAGTGACTCTTTTGTACTAAGATCTGGAAATTGTACTTTGAAGTTTTTAAACAGCTGTTGGGCTGCTTGAGAATAAGAGTTTTTCAAAATACACTTTAAGTGGAGGAAAAAAATTCAAAATAATTGATACTTATGTTCTGGATCTTAAAGTTTTACTGCATAAACCAACATTTTGATGGTGTACTGAACAGTTAAATAGAATAAAAAAGAGAAAGCATTTTGATCTTTATTTCCAAATGCAGACATTGGAATAGGCCTATTCTAGTTTGGTGAAAATGAACCTAGGAATTCTACTGCTTTTCATACACATTGCCACCTAATATATGCATAGGAGGAGTATTTGTGGTGGAAGGTTGTGACTACCCTTTCATAGGACTGAAAAAATGTGTACTATAGTTTTGTAAATCAAAGCAGCTGACAAATTACATACTGCTCTCAAGATCTCAACTACAAGCTGAACTCCAGATATTCTAAAACCTGCTATTGGTATAGCAAACAGTTCTTCTGTGGAGAGGGAAGGAAAGAGAATCAGAAGAAATACAAAGCTGCTTTTAGCAGATGTGTATATCTGTATAGTCATGCTATCCTTACAACTGATACTTGACTTACACGTGTTTCCTGAGAGACTGTCAGAGTCCTCTCTGGACTATGAAACATGAGTATATTTCATTCCAAAGAAACTTTTTAGGTGAACTCAAGTTTATTATATACCATGTTAGCTTTTGTTTCTGTACATGTATAATTCATCATAACTTACCTATTTGGACATCTTTAGATACTGCATATTTAAAGTTGAACATGCTCAGTAGTTTAATGTGAAGATTAGAATTTATGATCTGGATTGATAGCTGTTTCTAAATGTCTGAAAAATTTGTTTCTGAAAATCATTGGCTTGATTCTGCTGTCATTTACTTATTTTCTTAACATATATTTTCAAAATACAGAAGTTCTCTACTGTAAAACTGATCTGAATAAGAGACGTGGTGGGAGAATGGGGAGTAACTATTTTTTGCACTGAAAGAACTGGAAGAAGAATCAATCTGTTTGTTTTAAGTTTAGTAAACAGAGAAACTAAAATATAGGAACTCTTAGTTTTAAATATAATTATAAAGGGATTTAGTCTCTGTAACATAATTCTCACAGGAATAGCTCTGTTTTGCATCCTTCTAATTCCTGAGGATCCTGGAAAATGGTCTAGATTCCTCTCTTAGCATGAATTTCTATTATGTTTTAAATCATGCCAGTTTTCACTGACTCCAGGGAACCTCTGAACTTGACCACATTGCTTTTTTGTCCATCATGCATGTGAAATGCCTCCTGTGTAATAGAGACATATTAAATCATATAATGTAATTCACATTACAAAATGTGATGTGAAATCCTGCTCAACTGTCTTACTGAACTTGCTGCAGAGGAATAATGTGGAAAAATTTAGATTTAATAAAAAGGTGGATATCTTAATCACTTTTAAAATTTCATTTTAAAGCTAACAGTCTGTGAACCCAAATTCATCTGAGTAGATAGTATTCATCCAGACAATCCCATGGAGCAACACATTTTAAGTGTTGTTTCTTTTGTAACACTAGGAAAAAAAACCCCATGACACGCTCTTGATTTCATGATCCAAAAGGAGATTCAATACACACAGACATACCATTAAAATAAATAATGGTTACTATGTAAACATTTTGATCTTTTTCTGGTATTTGAAGCATTCATTGTTCAAGGTAGCATAAAATTCTGTAATAAACTCAGCGACTCAATCCATCAGAAGACCACTTTACTTTTCCATTTCTGCTGATGTACATTCAAAAAATATTTGTGACTAGATCTCTTCACTGGGTTTCCAAGCTTTGTCTTTTGCAGACTTCTTGTCATCTTTGTAGTTAGGTAATGCATTTTATAGGTATAGCAAAGCTGTCTGTGATACATCTTAAAGACTCTCCAGCTATAGTCAACTAATGGTGTTGCTGCTTTTGGACCACACAAGGCAGTTGCATATGCCAAAGATCAGAACCATAGTTCTTGAATCCATGCTGTTTTTCTGACAATATTAAGCTGATAGCTATTTCAGCATATAGTAGCAAATGACATCCTAGTTTACAGACTTAGCATCCTGAGTTGTTCTTCATCAAATTAAAAACTTGATCATCATCCAAAAAATGAAAGACAGTGTGTCATTAAAGTGAGGGCGTAAACTGATACCGAATCCCAAACCATTCTTCCCAAACAATTTGCACTTTGTCTTTTTAATAGTACTCTTCTTTACCAGCACTTGATTTCTTTTTTAAACACAGTGATTATGTGACAAAATTAATTAAAATGGTTTCTTGAGGAACAGAGTTGTCCTATGTCCTCCTGCCAAGTATGTAAAAAGATGCACTTCAATCAGGCTATTTTTTTCCTAGTAACTTTCTTAAAATCACATACTAGGAAAATTAGCGTGCATCTACAGTAACATGTTAGTTTGAATAGGAGTGTAGCTTTCAAGTGAATTGCTTGACTGTACCCACTTACCACATTTTGCTTGGATCATGGTCTGATCTTTGTGTGCACAAACTGGATTCCTTTTGGATGAAGCTAACTGGAAAGGTTTGCTTCAAGAAATAATATGTGCTCAATCTGTAAAGCTTGATTAGGACTGGTCTGAAGTAAAAGCCCTAAGGTGTGTGTAGTATAGATCTCATGTCCTTAGCATTGATTTTTTCAGTCTAAAAATATGCTGCTTGCACACCACATTAGTTGTCTAAGCTTCCATCGTCTACATAAAAGGTCTAAATTATTTAAGATGTTAAAAAGATTTTTTTTAGCACTTGAAAATGGAAACAAAAATCTGTTCTCAAAATATTTTATCAAAGTGAGTATTTCACCTTGAAGTCTATTATAATAAACTCTTAATCTAGTGGTTCCCAATATTTTCTTTGACAGCTGCCAGCACGATGGTTTGCGTATTACTGTTTGAGAAACCCATATCTATATTGTTACTGCCTGAGGACCTTTCAAGTCAGGAAAAGATTAATCAACTGTCATCATGTAACCCAAATACAGGCTACATGGGACAACTGTGTGGCTCATTATCAGTTCCCAAATCTGACCTTAAGCAGTGCTTTCCTTTCTCTTGAAAAACCTGGTTAAAGAGCCACGCTCATGATTTGTCCTTTGAAGTGGGATCCTAGTTCCTCTCTGCCTTGAACTAAGGAGTTGTGTTAAGACTCTGGCCGTGGTAACAATGCATGTCTTTCCATAAAAAGGATTATTTTACAATATTAAACATACATGATTCTCATTTTGGCATACACATACAATTTTTTTGGAAGGTCTGTTATACAATACTTGCTTAACTTGAACTTCCTGTCTTGCCTACTTTGACGTTTACTGCATGTTAAACACTAGCAGCTAATTCACGAGGCAGTTCCTGAAGACTGAAAGGTCAGTAGTCAGTTTGACTATATAAAGGTATATAAAGAGATTATTTGCCCACTTTGTCTTTTTTTCTGGGAATTTTTTGCTCTTGGAAGTGGTTATCAGAGAGAACAATAGATGTTTATGATCAAACAAAAACATGTTTCTACGACTGCTTTGTCAACCAGTACTTAAAAACACAGCAGCAATAAGACATATTCGTGTAATGCTGAACTGAGTGATACCCACTCAGTGTCAGTTTCTGAGTCCTGTGCATTCAGCTGAATCTATAATATTATTTTGTTCAGAGCTTAACAGTAAATAACCATTTAGGCCTTTACTTTCTGCATTTTCTCATGATGACAACTAAATTTGTTTGATTTTTGTGTTTAATAGAAAGTAGAAGTGTGCAAATATCACCGACAGGAACTTTAAGATTGAGACACTTCAACCTTAGTGGTGTTTATACTTGTTCCATTGCTTATAAGCTAACAGCAATGCAACCAGCTAAAAACCTTGTAATAAAATATCTTATTTATGGTAAGTTACCAATCCAGGTAAGTGTGTTGTTGCCTTGAAAAAGTTTTATTTTTTAAAATGTATGTTGCTATTTTTAAACAAGTAGGCTTATTTATAATTTAATTTGCAGAGATAAAGACATTCTGTTTTTCTGGGAAATTGTTTTTAATATTAGTTACTACCAGGCAGTTCATTTAATCTTATTTACAGTGCCTTAAATGAAGCTCAGCGGCTGACTGAGAAACTTAGGAACACAGTTCTTTTACCAAAAAGAAACATAAAATGTAATGAAATGTAACAAATTGAATAGGCAGTAATCCTTAATAACATTAAAATAGTATAATTTTAAGCTGAATTATTCCTTATGGGTTTAATTTTAGCACAGCCATATGGATTTATTTCACATGTTAATGCCTTAATTACTACATGATCATGTTTTATAAGCATGTATTATTTAACGATGTAATATTTGTAGCTTATTCTTTCCTATTCTGATTACACTTCCTTCTGTCAGCAGGTAAAAAGTCTGATAAAGTGTAAATTGTAAAGACAACGTCATTTACTCAATACTAGCTCTCTTTTTCTTTAAAGGATACTTTAGTCTTGTGGAGATGCAGGCAAGAGCTCCTATTGTCTTCAGCAGGAACTATGTCTGATCTTGAACTTAAAATATATACCAGTGATCATTCAGAAACATGGTAGAGTACAATAGCCTAAATTAACCTCTGATATGAATTAATTTTACTTTGGCACAGTAGCCTTCATACAGAATAACCATGACTTTTAGCAGCTAGCTTGCTTGACAGAACTTGAACGGAAAAAGTTCTTTGAAACAATTTTGATGGAAAAGGTTACAGTTTTCAGTAATGCAGACTTACATCCTTCAGTAAGGATCCAGTCTAAATATTAGCATATACCATTCAAGTTTTGTACCTATATACAAAAAAATCTGCAATATGCAGCAGCAAGGGAAAGGAAACGGGGGAGGCAAAAGAAAGGAAGAGGATCTAATGAGCAGTCTTAATTGGGTACCATATTTTGGATGTTCTGCTTCTTCTTTCAGCTGGTTCAGTTTCTATTCCTTTGTTCTTTCTTCCCTGCCACCCCCTTCTCCTTTCTGTGATTATACCCACACCATGACCCCTGGTCTTCATTCCTTTACGCCTGTTTTCTATTTATCATTGCGCTCTGTTGATCTTCACCTTTGGGTAAGTAGAGTGGTTATCATGAAAGAACTAGAAACACGCATTTTATGGTACATCGAATTATTTGTAAAAGATGCCCAAGTGTGCATTTAGCTTCACAGTAAAGGTGAGATAGTTGATACAGCCATAAAAGTAAATTTCATACCTATATGGAAGCTTTTTCAGTTACTTCTGCTCACAGAGAAGGAATTCCTGTTTGTGTTACTAGTTGCATCTTCTATTTATATCTGGGAAAGAGGATTCAATTTTTAAGCCCTTTAAAATACTTTCGTGATAGTTGACTAAAAATATAATAATATACTACTATAACTGGCCATAATGTGTGAGATGAAATATTGTGTCACATACTAAGGGTGTTCTGTATGCTTAACCTTAGCTTTTATAATCCTGATCCCTTTACTGTAATCTCCTGTTGGTTTGAAAATTAAAAAATTACAATAATAAAGAGTAAGACTTACCTATGGATATAAATAAGAATGTAGACTTGTAAAAATTTCTTAAGTGTTTCCAACTGGCACAGCATACACTATTTTATCATTAAAAATTATCTGGGTATGCAGAATAGGTTTTAGAAAAGGATTTAAATTGGCAATTTTGTTTTCAAATACACAAATTACTTTTCTTCTTTTTGCTATATATATGTTCCTCATCAGCCTTCACATTTTTTCCTGCAGCTTATTCTGATCCTAAAAATTACTATGAGTTCACAGCCCGGTATCATGCAGCTCCCTGCAACAGTTCTCGTAATACTTCTTTTGAGAAGGCATTGCTTCAGATACTAAGCAAACTTGTTGCTGAACTTTCTTGTGAGGTTACATTAATTAAGTCAGAATGCCATCATGTAAAAATGCAGAGAGGAGGCCTACAGAATGAAATCTTCTTTACATTTTCAGGTAAAAATCTGCCTTGCTTTTAAAGAATGGTTAGAATTTTTATAGTTAATGGAATGTATTTACTGCTTATATGCAGAAAATATTGTAAGGGTTTAATAATAAAGGTTCTTGATTGTAAAAATGCTTCAAAGTATTGCATGTGTAGTTCACGTCAATATCAAAAAGATAGTTGATCTACTCAAAAGTGCGTATTTTACATTATTTCAGAAGAGCTTTAGAACTTTTTGTAGCTCTGGATAGATCAGTATGTTTTTAATTTCATATCATAAAACATTATCATGTCCCTTGTTACACACTACCATAGGAAGATGATACAGTGTATTTTGTAACTTCCCAGATTACCTTCGTATAGCCACCTACAAGTGTATAAATCACTCCATGAATGTGCTTTCATCTTTATAAATAGCTTCCAAATGACAGACTGAGACTGAATGTCTAATTTTCAAGAACTAAAGTTAAATGAGATGAACCTCAGTACTTTTCCTTCTTTAAGTGGCAACAATAAAAGAGGGAGATGTCATAATTTTCCATTTTGTTAAAACAAAAGGGGCCTAAAGGAGACCTGGGTAAAACTGGGTTGCCAAAAATACTGAGTTGGGTTGACTTAAAGCAAATCGTTAGATGGCTTGGGAAGATGTCACCAAATTATGGGATATTTAAGGACTCTTACTGAGTGTGATTATGTATTGTAATAATTACAAAACTTCATGTCTGATATTTGGGTGTGTTTATACATAAATGAGTTTATGTTTATACATAAAAGAAGACCTCACAGTGTCTTAGTTACTTACCATTCTTTGGTAAAGTTTAGTTATTAAAAATACATTTTCACTTTAACATGAATTTGTTTTCATAAAATGTTTCCATTGCCAGCTTTTCACTAAAGGCATTAACTGTGAAAGTCAGAAATCTCACTGTCACATCAACCCAAAGGAGATATTTTTTCTTGAGACTTGTTCCCACAATATCCCTTCTGAACACAAACAATATGAAAAGAAAGTCTCAACTCCTTTATGCCGTGAGTGAAGGAACCTGTAAAACAGTCCCAATATATGTTCAGTTCACTTGAAGTACTTTCTGTTATTAAAAGAGATGATCTAAAACCTGAAGAGATGCTATTTATAATCATTGTACTTAAGAACATTTGCAATGTTTTCTTGAACTTACAGTTTCTAATTATTTCAGCTCTAAAAAGGCCATTGTTTTCATATATTGTATTAGATTAGTCACTATGTATGAAGACATGCAATTTGAAAAGATCCCTTTCTGAACAAACTATACCAATTATGCTTCATTTTCCACTTTCCAATTTTGATTTTCTTGAAAATTAAATATAATTGCTTATAAAACCAATGAAACTATTAGTCTGTTGTATTTCCCTGAAAATTGTATTTGTAGTGAATAGCACTGATGTATCTGAAGAGTCTCATTACTGATAGTGTAGTTAGTTAAGGTTAATTCTCAGGTTATTGAAACTACATAAATGAGATTTAGCTAATGTGCAGGCTTTATAGAATATTTGAGCATTAGGAGGAGAAAATCTCCAGTTAGAGATTTAGGTGGATGTAAACTTTGATACAGCCCAGTGGTAAACTGCATGTTCTTCAGTAGTTTGAAGTCTTAGAAAGTACTTTTTAATTTCTAAGTAGCATTTGGTGTTTCAGAATTACTTCCATGACAGAGGTAGGTAAAGCTTATAATATAAGGAGTTAAATTTACATGTTAACAGATAATTTTATTCTTAATATGGCAGCTTACTCTCATGTCAGTTCTGGAGAGCAGTCCAGCAGCTTAGTTAACTATTTCCCAGGCCTTCACCATAACATGCTAGTACTAGTCAGTTGATAAGGAACATGGACCCATGCAAATGGATTACTGAAACGTAACTATGCTTTTTCTTCAGTCCATACTTGAAGTCTTCCTTCGGTTTTGTGTCAGAGGCATTCCTATGAGAATGAAAAGGGTTGAGTGAGTGAGGCACAGGAACTATGTGTTTGTGCAGGGGGGGAGCAGGAAAAATCTTTAAAAGCACCAGATATTGCCCTGATTGTTCTTGAGAGAAGAGTTGAGTCCATTGCAGAAACAGTCAGAATCTTGAACTGTTAGGGTTCCTGGATGACTGTTTTAAAACTTGAGTCTTCATAAAACCACAATGGCAGGCAGGTAATTAGAGACGGAGTAGCTTATTTCTTTTGAAATGATTCAGGTATTTATAAATCTGGGTAGAGTCCAGAATTATGCATTTCCTTGCCATTAGAATTTACAAATAAATGATAGTTCCCATAAAATATTTAAATACACTGAAAATTAGACATAGACATGCAATATCTATAAGAGGACAAGCTCTGTGATTTCTTTCAAACATTGCAAGTTAGACATTTGAATACGGTAAAACGTCCTAAATACTTGCATCAGAACTGACTAGAATCATTATTTCATTGACTTGGTTCTTCTGTAAACAGATTGTGTTTTGTTACAGTTGCTTCCTTAGACAGAGAAAACCACAACAGACTATGTCAGCAAAGTGCTTGTGATGCATCTCATAGACTAAACAAGGTACGGTACATGGAAGAATAAAAAGGCAACAACCTATTAAGCTACTCTCACAATAAAGTATAATAACATAAAAAATGAAGCATACATTGGTAAATTAATAAATAGATGTAGAAGTTTTAGTGGATATAAAATTTGTATCAGTTAAATTTGCTAATATTCTACTGCTCTTATGGATAAGGCAGATCACACTATCAGTCTATATTAAAGACAGCATATTAAGAGTATGGAAAGTAGCAAGACAATCAGGAAACTTTGAACATGTGCTATCTTATAAATATCAAACATGCTGTTTTGCAATGACAGTGCCTTTCCATCACATCAAAGTGATTCTATTATTTATCTGGCAGAATTTCAGCTGCTGGAATGTGTTTGGCTTTTACAGTAGAGAACCAGAAGCCAGAGTCTTGCTTACTAGGTTAACTGTTAATTCAGAGGTTCTTAAAAGTGAAAGGAGAAAGGGGAAGTACAGGAGGAATACCAAGAAATAGCAGGTATGCAAAACATGCTTTGGGATTCCAGTGGAGAGCTGAAGGAGTCTAAAATAACATTGCACTCATTAAGCAGCTTCCGTCCTGTCCACTGAAAAAGACCCTAACTTTGTGGGGAAAGCTCACGATCAAAGTTCAAGATTTCATACAGACAAGAGAATCACATTTAGAGAGCATGAATAAATTTGATTTTGCCAATTTGTGTGTGTACTGAACCTTGCAAGCCTATTAAAGGTATTTTTTGCTTTTTAGCTTTATATACATACATATATAAATATATATATATATTAAAATTAAAAAATTAATCCCTGTATACAAATGAAGCACTGTCTGGATATGAAGCATTGATACTTTTTATTGTTAGAGTTTGTCAGACTGCTAATGGGTCTGTTTTTTGTTACTTATTTTATATATTTGAGCCAGTTGGAAGTCATGTTTTTAATGTTAACTGCTATGACTTAAAATATTCCAGTGGAAGACACTTCATAAAAAATGGTCCAAAATTGCAGAGAAAATAAAGGATTTTAAAAAATTGTATTTTAAAATATTGCCTTTGGGAAGGGAGATGGAGTAGATGAGATGGAATAGAGCTCCCTTGTATCCTAGCATTTCTGTGATTCTGTTCCACTGGTTCTGCACTGATTGAAGGGAATGGATCTATCTAGGATTGTATTTGTGCAAATCTTTTCGAGTAAGGGAATTAGTCTTCTGTGATTATATTTGATATAACACCACCACCACCACCACCCTTATTTAACTTGGCTTCAGGAGACCTTTTGCATTTTCTTTTTATTGAATGGAAATAGCTAATAAAGATGGAAATCATTTCTGAAAAATAAGTGAACCTAAATGACAGTACCTATGTATATGGGAAAGCTGCAAGTCTATTGATATTGGGCTACAGATGTCTAATGCAGGCAAAATTCCAGTGGGTTAGCTTTTAAAGTTCTATTTGTATAACCCTGAACACTACCAAAGACACTGCATTAATTGATCAAGGTTTATCTAAATTAAAAACAACATATCCAAGAACATCAGATTGTTCTCCTCTTTCCATTCAGCTGCAGTAAAAATATTCAGTGGTACATCCTTTAAATCTTAATCCTAACTCATACTCACATTCTTTTGTCTTTTCTTGTATCTGATCTCTTTCCATCAAAGATTCTGAAAAAAATATGATTTGTTTCAATTTAGGCAAAACACCTTATAGAGAGATATTTTAAGCAACAAGTGAAAATTAACAGGGAAAGTTCTGAACCATTGCCTGAAATATACTACATTGAAGGTACTCTGCAAATGGTATGGGTTGATCGCTGCTATCCAGGGTATGGAATGAATGCTCTAATACATCCAGACTGTCCAGAGTGTTGTGGTAAGTGATGAATTCATTTATTGTACAAAGTATTAAATACTGTTACAATGGTTTTTGCTCTGATTGAACTCACTACTTTGCTACTTAAATTGTTATACCATACTGTTTTGGGCTGTGATCCTGTCAAGTCTGTCAAGGTAACCAATACCAGATCAGGTTAGTACTTGGGTAGAACTTTTGTAAGAGCTTGTTGATTTAGATTTTAAGACAGACTCACAATTTCTATGGATTGATTGAAATTAAAATCAATCAGATTAAGTTCAGACCTCTAGATAGCAGTGACTTTTTTGGAATAAGCATAGAAAATCTGTAATCTGACAAGGTAAGTTTCAAGTGTTGTTTTATGGTGAGACAAACAAGATGATTATTTTTTACTTAAATTTATAGAAGGGGGCATAATAATGCAGTGCTTTAATCTAATTACAAACTTAAATGCCGCATTCCAGATCTGAGTAAAGTAAGAATAATAGATAAAACAATCACTTTGTATAGCTTTCCAAAATAAAGTTAAATAAATTTGTAAATATTTTTGATACATTTGGAAGAATAAGCAAAGGGGGAAAATGAATTCTAGTAATTTTATTTTTGTCAATCCTCATATTAAAAAGAGTGATTAAAAAGAGTTAATGGGCACAAACTGGAACAATGGGCACAAATTGGAACACAGGAAGTTCCACCTGAACATGAGGAAGAACTTCTTTACTGTGAGGGTGACAGAGCCCTGGAACAGGCTGCCCAGGGAGGCTGTGTAGTCTCCTTCTCTGGAGATACTCAAAACCCTCCTGTGCAACCTGGTCTAGGCACACCTGCTTTAGCAGAGGGGTTGAACTGGATGATCTCCAGAGGTCCCTTCCAACCCCTACCATTCTGTGATAATACCCTCCTTACATGCTAAGGGGCAGATCTGTGTTATAAGGAGCGGCTTTGTCAGATTGCATTTTGCCCAAGAAAAGGTTATTCTTACGATTCCCAAATATTAAGTCTGAAGTCTCACAGGAATGATGACAAGACACATAGAGAATAAATCTATAGTCAAGCTTTTGACAGAGAAAGCAGACCTAGAAATGGTGAAAGAAAACACTGGATTACATATTGAACAATAGTTTACAGAATGGAATACACTTTGAAAAGAAATATGGAAGAAAATAGAGACAACTCTAAAATTGCAGGACATGTGAAACGTTTCTATAGGTGATCATTTTTTCCAATTTGTTGTCTTCCTAAGAAAGTACTTAAATTTTTTGGTCCATGTCTTCCAGCAAAAAGTGACAAGTATCTGGAAGGGATATATAAAAAAACTACCAAATTTATTAGATTTATTGTAATACAGAATATCGAGACACATGATTTTAAGGCAAGATACATGAAAATCAAGTTTAGAAATGGATGTCTTCTTTAGGATTTGTTTTGTATGGACTGAGGTTTTGGTTTGGGCTTTCTCCCAGAATATTTTACTCCATTCTAAACTAATTTGTATCCCTTTTTTCATCAAAACACAACTTTAATCTTAGCTCTGGTGGCTGTTTAATATAAGTAGCAAAAAATAATACTGTTTTCTTAGCTGCCATGCTCCTGTTCCTCTTGCACTAGACAGAAACACTACATACCCCTACATCAGCATCAGCCCGAGAAGCTGATCCCCATTCAGCTGCGATCGTAACAGACACATCTTTGGCAGATACAGGGGCAAGCTTTCACATCTGAGGTACCCAAGAATCTGAGACAGTCAGCCCTGAAACTTGACTGATTACTACTTCCCATAGCTGAGGATGTCATTCTGTCAGCATGCTCAAACATACACTTTTCCTTAGTTGACCTCTTGGTAAAATTAGTAATTTCCTTTCCCGGAATCCAAAACACCGTATCATAGGCAGTAAAACTGAAAGGGTCCTCTATCATTCTGCCTCAAGGAAAGATACGAGCTTCAGTTATTCCTGATGGATGTATCCTGCGTAATCTTTAAAACCTCAGAAGACTACATATACTCCCAAGGAAAAATAACTCAGTACTGCACATCCTCACCATTGGAAAACTTTTTTCTAAGATACTTCTGTAATTTCCCTTGATGTAGTTTATACCTGTTACTTGTTCTGTCTCAGTAAATCTGGAAATGATTCTGTTTATCTTTGAAATAGCTTTTGTATATCCTAGAAGACTTTGACCATTTTCGTTTTTCTGATATTGTCTTAATTGAACTAAATCACCTCAAGTTCAGTCTTTTTGGTCATGTTTGATAGATCTCTGTTCAGCGTGATTACTGACCACTACAAGTTTTGTAATTTGTTTTCAATGCCTCAAACTTCATGCAGCAGTTCTGAGGAGACCATGCTGACATGGGAAAATTAGTTGTGATTTGCCAAAATCCCTAGATCTGGTACTTCAAGTATTTTCCATATATCTTTGTTAGTAGGGGAGCTTTTTCCAAAACATGCACTTACTCACAGAAACATTTTGATAAACATATTTCTGTGGAAACACAGCAGAGTTCAACTTCTTGGGTTATCCAGTAGTTTCCCTTGTAGTTGCAGGAACCAGGTCCTGTAATCCAATTAAAATAGTGTTAAGGTCCATTTTAGAACTATTTGGGAGGTTTGGTCTCTTTAGCTATTCTTGTTTTGTAGTTAGAAGACCAAGCTTTCAATCTAAATTAATTCATGGAAAGTTCATGCTCATTTGCCTTGACAGGGAGGATGTCCTTTAGCTTAAGTAGCTTTTTTTTGTTTCCTATTTTATAATCAGAACAAGTCAACTACTTGTTACCTGCTTTTGTAAGAGTCTGCATTTAGCAAATCTGTATCTCACATGCCCTATTTTGAGTTTAATACTCTTGCACAAGGGTGACTAGAATTTAACAAGGTATTTTATATGAGCTCTTACCACTGCCTTTTACATCATTAGTGCTTTTCTTTTGGTCCTAAGAACCTCTCTCTGAAATAATGCAACAGTACCACACTTCCCCTTTACATTGTGACTGGTTGTGCTCAAATCCTCTTCAATCAAGCAAATATACAGGCCTTTCTCATTCTTTTATTTCTTCCAGCCTGTTGAAATCTTGCCTGTATTCACAAATTCTGCCAGTTTGGTTGTCAACATAATTCATTGGGACTTCTGATAATCTTGTTAGTGGAAATATGTAGTATGGTCTCTAAATGCAAGACCACGAGCAATCTCTTTAGCAATTTAACTCCAACTCTTATTTCCCTTTTAAGCATCATTCAGTACTCTTTTTAAAAATTCATTCTAATCGTAGTCTTCTGTAGTTTATTACATTTGTATGTGCTGCCATATCAGGTGCTTTCAAATTAATTACGTGTTTATCTTTGTTGTAAAACAACATCAAATTGTATTACTTTCCACTTACCTGCATGTGTTTCAGTGTTCATTCATGAAATCTTTACAGAGTATAGAAGTCTGATCAGCTGTTCTGTGGCTTCTTGGATTCTTTTTTCATTTTCTGAAAAATTTATAATACATTTCTCACCAGTCATAGGTTAGCACCAGTTGTAGGGTATCACTGCAGATACACTGCAAACCTCAGATGATTATCATCTGTGTTACCCTTTTATGGACCAGTTCTATTTTGGAACATGGAAACAGATGTTACTGAGACTTTCTAATTTAAGTATGTTAAACTTCGAATAGTGTGACTGTTTCTAGTCTCCGGGTCTTGATAAGGATATGACAGAATGGAAGAGGTTATGGAGTAGGCTCAAGAACATGGAGAAATAAAAAAAAATTATGTACATCCTCTGCAGGTTTCATAAACAAACCTACTCTATTTTTACTTCTCATACAGCAAAATAGCTGGATGTTCAGTTACACCTGTTCTCTTTCCTCTATTATTTTTAGAATATCTAGTTTCACGTAGTGTTATAGCAGCTGTGGTTCCTCCATGCTGTTGTGCAGTGCTCTGTGAACAATTCATCATTTATTTCACACTGCCATCACACAATTTGTGCACTAAGCATAACCCTTTCACTTACAGCATCACCTACCAATCTAAATCTTCTGTATTAGAACTTGCATTTATTTTCTTCCCCATGCTTCAGTCTCATGTTGTTTTATATCATATCTTCATTTGTTTTTCCCCCTCTGCTTTTATATTAAAATGGCATTAAATATTGACCTATTGTCTCACCTTCTACTCCCATTTTCTCATCTAAATCTCTTTCTGAATTAGTCAATTAAACGTGTTAACCTGATTATTCACTGTGTGATGTATCTATCTTTAAAGAAATCTTTTTGACAGAAAACATTGGTGGTAAAACATATCAAAATTTTGTTCACCAAGTACCAGATAAGCCTCAGGCAGAAACCTTTACTGAGTGATTTTGTTCAGGCAATGTCTTAAAGACATGGAGCTTCTGCTGATTAATAATTCCATTTAGTCTTCTGCCTGTGTAAAACAGTCTTGAATAAACAGAATTGATGAGTACAAACATCTTAGAAATTATTTTGTATTACTTTATCTTAATTTTCATGTTTTTGTGCCTTCAAAGCCCTGTTTTATGTTAAATAAAGCACATTATTCTAGGATAAGTTAATTAGATATTTTGGTAACAGCTACATGAGGTAGGTAATTGAGTCACATTCATGTCATCAAAATTTCTAGATATAATTTTTCTGCTTTATAAATCTATTTTTTTGTTTTAGGGTTTTTTTTTTACTAGATGCAGCCGTGAGTTTAATACAGTACAAAATGTCATATGTTTCTTAGGGCCTCTGAAGAGACAATTTGGTATCATACCCTGTACTAGTTTTATGAAATATTTTTTGTCCTGTATTATTATTCTGCAGAGCTTGATTTCTGTGGTATTTTTAGTAGACTAGATACTGAATAGTCAGTTCTAATTTGGTTTTCTTCAGTTCTTTCTCACAGTAACTTGGAAGTTCAAAAGGAAATACATTATTCAAGAGAATATTGAAATAGTCCTAAAAATCAGAGAGCACAAAAATACTAGTTAGCTTATAGGATACAAGAACAAATTGAGACTTTATGTGCATTTCAGTTTGCGAGGTGTCAAGTGGCAAGTATATAAAATCTGCTGTAAAGATAAAATATTTTGCTAAGAAGTTTATACTTTCAAAATGAAGGTATACCAATAGGAGTTTTCCATTAGTGAAAAAATCGAAACAGTTTACTGGTTAAAGAAACTTTCCAGCAGCTGGTTAAGTAACCTACAAGTCCCTACTTCAGATTCCTTTCTTTCTTTTTTCATGCTTTCTGCTAGATAGCAAACAGATGACGCTTCTGAGAAATAAACCTTTTATCCCACTGTAAGAGAAGTCTACCTTGCTCCAATTAAATAAACTGAAAATTCTGAAGGATTTACTAGAAGTGTACCTATAATCTTCAATAAAAAGAGTAGAATTATTCCTCTGGTACACAAGATGATTGATTTTCCAGACAGAAGCATTGGAAAATGCCTTTAGTCACATGTGTTTGTAAAGCTTTCTCTTTCCCATAAAGACATCTTGGTCTGCCTACACTAATGTACAAAAAAAGGCAAGGTTTTGATATTATCTACAGAGGACTCCTTCCCTCTTACATTTCATAAGACATCTAAAACCCTCTTCAATCAACAGCAGTGGCAAAAAATGCTAGGCAAGCTCCTAACAGCCACTGGGGATCAAGTGAATCCTGCCAGCCTCAACAAACGAAGATAAACTAAACCAAATACTGAAAATCCTGCTGAAGGTTTGTGCAGTAGTGACTAAGAAGTCATTAATAAGCCAGGCAAAACCCAATAACCAGGTAAGCGCCAACTCTGCAAAAGGAAGGAAGATCTTAATTACCTTTGCATACTGAATACTAATGCTGTTAATTAAAGATCCATCCTAAAGAAAGGGTACCATTGCCAAACTGAAGTATGATTCAGGATAGTCATAACCAAATAGCTCAAATTCGGCTTTTTTCTGCCAAGAGCATAATGCTGAGTAGGGCTTTTGTGATGACATCATTCTGCAGATGACTGTACAGATTTCATCAAATGGCATTACATGACCCATCAGGAAAAAAATGTTTCATTCAGAACACTTGTTCTGCATCGAACACTGTTTTCTGATTTGATATATTATTTTTGCTCTACTTCTTAATAATTATCAGAGCTTAGATTTCAGCTTTATTTTGTCTTGTATTACTTATACAAGCAGCTATAGCAGCTTATTTAAAACATTATTGGATATAGGTCATATTAAAATGTAATTGATTGACATATCCCCTGTAAGTAGATGGAGTGAATAGTGATGAAGAGAAAACTACGGTGTAATAAATAGGTGATGTATAAAATGTATACAGTTTTTTCATCGTCAACTAGCGGATTGCTGGAAGGTATCTGATCTTTTTTCAAATAGATAAAGATGCATGCTAAACATTTCAAATGTAATTACTTTTTTATTAATCATCTCACTTAAATTCCACAACTTTTTCCTTGGTTTTTTTTTTCCATAGTTGCATGCAGGCCAGGATCATACAATCCTAGTAATGGAATTCACTGTCGTCGGTGTGACAGCAGTTTGATATATGGAGCAACAAAGTGCTAACAGCTGAGCAATTTGCACTCTTGAAACAGCTCTTAGATGTTTTAATGTGGAAATTTAATAAATGTTTTTAAAATGTGTACAGCTCGTTTTGGTTATATCAATAGATTACACTTATTTTTAAGAAATAATGATTCATCAGCATAATGGTAAAATGTTTTAGGTCATACTGCTTAGGACTACTTCATTTTTAATGTCTTTAGAGTATCTGCTAGGTTAATACCAATAGAGACAACGATTTAAATCACAAGAAGAAAATACAGAAGTAGAGGTATTTTGCATACTTAGTCCTTTGCTAATAGACCTCTACTTCTCTCTACACAGACCGATGTAAGGAGTCTATATTGTAGTTTCCATCTACCTGTCCATTCAGTCATTGGTTAAGAGGATCATAGTAACTGCTCATGGTGTACATCCAGCACTGAAAGGTCATGAGTGTTGCAAAGCAGCCTCAAATGCAAAAACATCCTAAAAGCTTTCTTTCAAGATGAATTAAAATATTACTACTGACCGGTTGGTAACTTCTTCCCAAAGAATGTAAAATTCCACTTGAGTCAGTCATCTGTTCCACCTTTAAAGATATCACGTTGAGCATAACAGTTTTGCTCTTACCTGAAGAAAACAAACAGTAACATAAAATACCATGGCACTTTTTATGACGCTCATCTTCTTTACTTTTGTAAGACTGTTGAGAATTACTAAGTGGTAGGCTCAATGCATTCCTTGTCGTTGTCATTCATTAACAGCCTTATTTAAGTTGGTATTCAGTAAGAGAATCCTGTTTAAAATAGTATTTGTTTTGTATTTGCAGATCATACCCCATGCAAATTGCAAAGCTTTAAATAAATATCACAGAGTTTATACTCTTTTTCCCCCCCCCATCTCTTTTTCCTATCATCTAGTTCACATATGAAAATGAGCTAGATGTGAAGGCCATTTTTAGGTCTTTGTCGTATCTGGGAAAAGGGGTTTGCAAGTGTTTGTTTTTTCAAGCAGAAATATGGGCCACAGATTTAAGTATGNAGACTGTTGAGAATTACTAAGTGGTAGGCTCAATGCATTCCTTGTCGTTGTCATTCATTAACAGCCTTATTTAAGTTGGTATTCAGTAAGAGAATCCTGTTTAAAATAGTATTTGTTTTGTATTTGCAGATCATACCCCATGCAAATTGCAAAGCTTTAAATAAATATCACAGAGTTTATACTCTTTTTCCCCCCCCCATCTCTTTTTCCTATCATCTAGTTCACATATGAAAATGAGCTAGATGTGAAGGCCATTTTTAGGTCTTTGTCGTATCTGGGAAAAGGGGTTTGCAAGTGTTTGTTTTTTCAAGCAGAAATATGGGCCACAGATTTAAGTATGTATGTCTTCAGGAACTGTAGTCTGAAAAAAGGAGTAGAAAAAAATACTGTGCTACATCTAAGAAGTAATTTTTCAATATGATGTATTATCTTTAGATACTATACTATAAGCATCCCACTAATATACCATTTACATGACAGAGCCTGAAGCTCCAACTGTATTATATTTTGATGTGAAGGACACAAAAATTGAAAACAGTACATTTGAAAGTAACTAGTAAGACTGATTTGCCTTTCCAGTTTGAATGAACTAAAGTAACTTACGTAAAACATACGCAACTAAGGCATTTGAAAAAAATGCCAAACAAGCATTATTAGGATTCTGCAGAGTGACACTGTTTATTGCTCAAACACTAGTATAAATGGCATAACTAGCAGAATATATAAAATAGCTCTTTTTATCAAATGGCATTTGAAAATAAACAGCTGGGAAAGAGCATATTAAAAAATATTTGGCAGTTAAGAAATTAAACTCTTAACTGTAATCTATAGAACAACGAAAGGCTACCTATTCCTTATTTTCATGTGGTAATTAGAAATGAACGGACCACTGAGTCGTTACATTAGGCTGAAGCACTGCATGCCCATATGTTATCTCCGTAATTTCCCACTTACTACAGCACTAAATTAGTTAGCATTAGTTTGAATTACTAACGGCTAAAGAGAGAGCATAGTATGCAGTATCGTCTTTGTGAAAATACAGACTTTGTTTTTGATAAAAACCACACCATACCAACTAATATCAGCACATGGGACTTCCTAAAGTATGGACAGCAAATTGGCTTGAGAATTACCCTCTGAAGTGAATGCATCTTTTTAAGGCAATAGCAATATAGATTAAGCAGCATTTTGACATTTTTATGTCTTTATCTTCCTGTTGCACATCAGAAACAGCTCTGATCGGCAGACCATTTCATCGATTAAAGGCATTTATAGAACTGTATCTATACTTTGAGGGGGAATAATAAAGCTGATGTAGTTTTCACTGGGCTGTTATGCACACTAGAATATCGACTTTCTTCTCCATGCATAATTTATGGATTTTAGCAGAGTGTAGAAACGATGGTTTTTGGTCCTCCTGACAGGTGAAATTCACTTTAATTCACAAAGTTCACACACCCTTTAAGGCTTACTGTAAAAAGAAAAGTAAGTGGTTATAAAAGTTTGTCTTTGATTCTGCCTACTATGAACAAAAGCACTTTCCACGAATCTTTGTGAATGTTCTCTCTCATTCATGACTGCAGTCGAGTACAGATGCTTTATTATGGGTGCAATCTGTGGGAGAAATCCTGATCTCTGTTAACAGTGCTAATCTGGGCTTCTAAATTACTCTTCATTTATGCTGGCTTAACCAAGAAAAGAATTCTCATTTGTCAATGCATACATGCTGTATATATACAAATAATCATCTCTCGTTGCTAAGATATTTTAGGTTTACTCTTTTGTATGGTTGAAGCCAGAAGAAAGAAATTTGTTTGTGTATAAAACCACGGAAAAAAAGTTTTCCTTGTTTGTTTATTCCCCAAAATAATTACAGGTTAAACTCACTTTCACTTCCTGATGTTACATCTGCTATGTGTTTGCTGTTTTTCCACATTGTGTGTGAACTGATGTTTGCGTTCCTATTATCACGACTTTTCATAAATTTGCTTCTTTGCCACGAGGTAGAATCTGTGCACACAGAAACACCCAGCGTGCTCTACTTTGGCAGGCGGTCCTGCAGTTTGTTCAAAATCTGCAGCAGCGCTCTATATCCTGCTGGAACTGGAGTGCTTACTGCTTTATGTTATTTTCCCTTTTTGCCAAAGAAAGGTGAAGCAAGCTAACTTCTTGAATTCTACTAAATTGACGAGATGACTGACGAATGTAAGCGGCAAACTCAACATTTATGATTGATAGATCATACATGTTCAGCAAGACTAACTTGCTATTCCATTACTATAGTCTGCCTATTCAACAATAGCTTTAATTATGCTGCATATTTCTTAAATGCAGTGATCTTTTTAAAAGCAGGCAACTGCTAAGTGTCACAGAACTAGCATTACTGTTGGCTAACAGCCCCAAATTGAACCTACCATGTAACAAGTATTTCTGATAAGTTGAGAGTTGATTGTTTTTAAGCGTCAGCTTTTGTACTGATAATTATGCCGGTGTTTTCCTATTACTGATTAATTAATGTTCCATATCAGTGTTTCCAAACAGCCTCAACAGGTAAACAATAAAAACTTTTGACTTCTCTGTAACTGATCATTGACATACAAGTTTGGAATTTTCCTGTTGTTTTAAAAGCGTATAAACTGGATGAGGCATGTATTATATATGAGCTATTGGAAAAACACACTAGGTTGTGTTTATTTTTTCTCTGCTATGGAAGTTGTTTAATGTGACATTTCAAAAGACTGAAAAAATACATTTTCAGTGTGGTTAAGCATAAGTATTTTTGAAGAGAAAAGAGAATTCTGGGAAGGAATGGCTGTCTTCTCAAAATCAAGTAAGTTACAAACTTCCTGAAGTAGTCCTTACTTTGATCAAAAAGTGATGAAAAATTTGAATTTTTAGATAGCCAGAAAAATAGTCTGATATTCAGTTCAATGCTGTCTCCCCAGTTGTGTTTTATTTGTAATGCTGCAGGAATACAGGGCAGGTGGTGTATTTTTGCAGGCAGAAAACCCATGGTAACACAGGCTGTGAAGAAAATTCCTTGCCTGATAAGGGGAATAAATGGAGCGTTTAGGTAGATGGCATTAGATTCTTAAATAATATGTGCCTTTCAAAGCCTTCTATGTATTATGAAGCTACCATAATTTAGATATTAAAGTTACCATCAGATACTTTACACTCACGACAGTACAGTTCATATTACACCTTTTGAAAACAGAAGAGATTGTTTTCCGAAGTGAGGGAACATCTTGTCATATCTTTTTCTTCCTTATTTGTATTAAAGACTTTAATTCAATGTCATTTAAACCTGGCTTTCAGTTTCACACCTCTGGAGAACATCTAGTCCAGTACCTTGCTGAATGCAGGTTCAGTTACTGCAGGCTGTTCAGGGCCATGCCCAGTCAAGTTTTGACCATCCTCAAAGATGGAGACTCCACAACATCTCTGGGCAACATCCTCCTGTACTGAATCACTTTTACTGCATGATTTTTTTTTTCCATCTCCAACTAGAATTTCCTGTATTTCAATTTGTGCTCAAATACATTTCTCATTTACTTGTCTTATTATATTCTTTGAAAAATCTCCCTACGAAATACCCGTATGACATTGTAGCCGTTTTTCTTGTTTTGAACATTCCTATCGTAATGCTCAGCTCCTCTGTCTCATATCTCATATCTTTCTTCTTTTTCCCCTTTTCTCTTTTAAATCTCAGATTAAGTACTTAAATTAATATCAGCACTTCCATTTTTGTGATGTAAATGAGTAGTGTAAGTAGTAGTATGCATAGTGTGCCTATGGCACACTAACTGTGAAATTCTGTAATTAATTACCTGAAACCATCTAGAATATCATCTCTTCAGGCATCTACTTACACAGCTTTGAAGCCAAATTCACAAACAGTGCAGTCCTACAAAAATGGACGAGGCCAAACCAAGAATTAATTTGTCTTCACTTCAACTGGGAAATAAGCAGAAGCAAGTGAAGTAGGATTAGAAATCTCATATTCATGCCAATGCGGCTACATAAGAACATCTGAGAAGAATATTCATTATCCAAGCAACAGACTTTCAAATACAAAATTATTCATGAGCTATCAGTGTGTCTGGAAATACAGCTTTTATAGACACAACCCACCTGCAAAGCTGAAGAACTCCTCATAGGCAGCATGCATAACACTGTTTGCACTGAAGCAAAAACCAGCTGAGTACCAAGGCTTCAGTAGGGAAGCCAGGGCTCTCTGGAGTTTGGTTCACTGGAAATGATGCAGATGGCTTTTCTCTTATTTTCTACGGTTAAATATGAGCAGGTGTACTACATGACCAAATCATAACATTTTGATAAGTACCTGTGAGCACCACAGCAGTTCTGGTTTTTTGCTTAGAGATTAAATTGGTTTAAAGGTGAATGGTTTCCAGCTGTATTCCATAATGGCTTAAAATTTTAAACTTTACATCTTTTAATTTCCACATTTTCATTTTCCATGCCTATGAAGAGAAAGGAAGGTTTCTGTTTTAAGCCTCTGTGTAGGTGAAGCGACATTATGCAGCAGGCTGCAAATCTCAGCTCCCCAACTCTATTGCCGAAGGCCCACACGCTGCTTGGTGCAGTCACCTGGTGGAGTTTGGCGCTCTCGGGGTCTTTCGGTGCATTTGCCTCTGTGCTGGCGTTGCTGATGGCATCACCGTGTACTGAGTCGGGCCGGGATGGAGTTATTCTTTGTAGTAGGTGCTATAGTGCTCTGTTCTAGATTTGTGACCAAAACAATGCTGGTAACACACCAGTATTTTGGCTATTGATGAACAGTGTGTACACAGTGTCAAGGTCTTCTTTGTTTCTCAATTGCTCCCAGCGAGTAGAGTGGGTGTGCGCAAGATCTTGGGATGGGACACAACCAGGCAGGTGATCTGAACTAACACAGATACTCCATGTCATATAACATCCTGCTCAGCAGTAGAATGGAGAGGAGCCAGGATTAGGTAAGTTTAGCCATCTTTTATGCTTCGGATCTGACTGTCCACCAGTCTGCCTGTGGGAGGTGGTGAGTGATTGCCATTGCATCACTTCTTTTGTTTTTTCTTTTTTCTTCCACTTCTGTGCTTATTAAATTATTTTCACCTTGACCCATGAGTTTTCTTGTTTTTACTCTTTCTTTTCCCCTGTCCCACTGGGGTTAGGTGGTGGGAAAGTAAGTGAGTGGCGGTGTGGTCCTTAGCTACCTACCAGGGTTAACCCATAACACACTCTGTGCCAACTGTGGTTCCACAATTAGGTGAAGCTGGGGAGATTTGCCCAGGAAGAGTCACTCAGCCCATTTCCCCATCTCAGGTATAACCAAAGAGCTCTCATGTGGTGATACCACAGGCCAAAGCTGGATGTGGCCAGTGATCTCAGCGTAAAGAAGGTTCAAAGCTCATTATGACTTCTACCTCACTACATTAAAAAAAAAAAAAACAAACCAAAAACCAAAAAAAGGATCTCAAAAGATTTGAAGTTTATTTCTCAAAAAGATAGATAATTATATCTCAAAATATAATCTCTTTAAGAAACCACTCACAGAGTTGGGTGTCAAGATGAATTTGCCCAGGAAATTCCATATGAAATGGGAAAGGATCAGCCTATTACTACAGTAAAGATGACATTAATCTGTTGGTACCAGGACTCATAGGTGGAAAGATATTTTGGAAAAAAAGTGCAATAGAAAATATTTATAAAAGCTACATTAGAAGCACACACGAAAATATCCTTTAAATTTGCGCTCACTACTTCAATTAAGACAGAACGTCCCAAAAGAACAGAAATTCAAGCCGTGGGAAACAGTATCAAGAACGTCCAGTGAAGGAGAAGCAAAGGGTGACGAGTCCGAGGTGAGATTTCCAAGAACTTAAACGTTATGGCCATACACGGAAAGGCACAAATTCTAAGTCTCATAATTTCACTGAAAACACGTACGTCTCTTAAAGAGACATTAAGCAGCCTATTTGGAAAGGCAATCCCTCACCAAGTTGCAAGTCTGCTCTTACTCGTGTCACAAAGATGCTTCCTGTGTGGGTCCTTCCCCTCATCTCCAGGAGCCGTGCACGGAAGACCATTGGCACTCATGGCACTTTCTCAGAGCCGTGCAGATACTAGATTTCAGTAAGCAGAAGCCTACCTAGCCGTGAGGCATGGGTCCTACTGATTTAGGAGCTAGCTTTCTGTCATATGACTACTGAATCTTCTGAAATGGAAAGGTATACTTAAAATAATACCATTTTTAGCCAAATCATACCTCCTTTACTCCCAAGTAAGAAGCATTTCACGGGGTTAATGAGAGGTACACAATGAATGAAGGTACTCTTTTCATAAAATGGCAAAATCAAGTATTTATGTTTGTATCAAAGTGTACTTATGGTCTAGACACAAATGAGACATGAAACACTTCTTCTTCTCTACCAAGAAAAAAAAAAAGTACTCTGTGTCACCCTCCACTGCCAGCAGCAGGCTGAGTGACAACACAGGTACAGTATTTCCTGATCCCTGCTAGGAACTCCAGCTACCGGAGAACAGCATTTCCAGTACAATGTTTACGTATGTGCACATCCACTTCAGGGAAAGTTATTATTTATTTGATTTTTGTGTGATGTAAAACCATTTATATCCAATAATCTGTCTTCCCCTCTCCTGTTGTTCTTATGACTAGACAAATACCATGCATGACTTTGTCACAGGACTGTCTGTGCAAGAGACAGTTCCTTGATTTCTGATTCTGTCACTCCTCTTCCTCTCATGTACCATCACTGTGGAAAATAACACCCAGCGACAGACAGACACATGCGCAAAATACAAATGTGAGGTGATAACTTGGATCCACTGAAGTCACTGGCAAAAGTTCCATGGTCTTTAGAAGTACCACAAAATCATACTAGGTGTGGACACAAACCTGGCAACCAGGTTACACCAGGGGAGTAAGCAGCAAAGGGTAGGTAGGAATTCAAGCAACAGCCTTCTGGCTTTAAATTACTGATTCATGAAGTCTTTTCCTCCAGCAAAAGCTTAAAGGTAAGCCCATGTTTAAGTGTCTTCTTGAGACGTTGCCTTAACAGGTACTCAAAGCAGATGTAATGTAGGAGTTGATGATGAACTACACTAAAACCAAAATGAATCTAAGCAAAGGCTGTTGGTGGCTGAAGCAGGGAGATGTGATTCACCTCGCATCTAGTCGGTCAGCTTCTGTGCTAGAAGTTGTTTGATGGATTCAAAGAGCTGGTTCAAAACCTTTTTCCTCAACACAGAGTGTCACAGACTGCCAGAAAGAACCGGAAGGTTGAACCAGCACCAGCAAGGCGGCAAGAGCAGGGTCTAGGGAATGGCGCAGCTGCTAACCAGCTCTCCTACCCATGGATTAACAACATGAAGCCACATCATTGGAGGCTTATTTGGCTCCGTAGCCCTTCTCCACGTTCATTATGGGTTACATGAATGATGCTGTGTGGTTACTTACCATCATTTCCATCAGCTGGGAGATGCTTTATTGTTTACGTCACAGAAGAATTTGTCCTGCTGGAATGTGTTATGTCTGAACCGAATATTAGGAATTGATTTTGTCTGATTAAATTCTTTTAACAACAGCTACGAGAGACCGTTTTTGAATTACCCCCTGCTCCAAGTTCTCTCGGCTGTGGACCAGTAGATATACACCAGTGGAGCTAAGAGAAGGAGCTGACCCACCTCTACACTACAGCAATATTAATAAATGAGTGCATGTTCTCTGAAAGCATATTCTACTCCCATATTTTTTCAAAAGCGAGAATGTCAAAGTTTTGTCATACGCTGGCTCTTTCCTGGCCCATTAAACTGAAAATAAGCAAAAAACCCCAAAACCCCAACGAAACCAAAAAACCCCAAAGAAAACCCTCATATGGTGAAACTAGAACAGAAATGTAATGTTTTAGCCATGGTGCATGTATACAACAGGACAGGCAACGATACAATACTTTAATCTGTATTGTCTATAGAAAACATTTATTTTTAAGCTCTATAATGGTATTATAGAAATACATAGAATATTTTATAGAGAGTATTTTAGTGTACTCACTGTGAAAATAACACACTTATTAAGACAGGTATTCTTATGTCCAAACGTTTTAAATATATGCACTTCTTTGCCTTGCAGTATTATGTTACTTTGAAAAACAAAATAGCAGTATTTTATTCTTTGCTCCTCACCAGAATCTTCTCATTCAGATTTCCCTGGGTCATCTAGGGTGCTCACTGCTGTGAGATATTTTATAAAAACCACGAAAAGTACTTAGATTTGTAGATTTCCTATATTTGTTTGCATTCGTGTCTAGTGCACATAGCTTGCCGTTCAATTCTCCAAGTGCCTTCTTCGTAAGTACAGTGACATATAGTGCATTCATCAGTTTTCACCTCCCGGCCTGCTGGAATGACAATCGTTTCTGCAAAGCAGTTTGGGCCTAGAAAAAGGAAAGAGTTTATTATGCGATACCCGTAGCACACTGTATGTAATTCAGCACAGTTCGGTTTTAGCCTCGAGGACGGAAAACCTAACACAAAGCGAGTAGCGCTGAGCACGTTTAACAGATGTCAGCATTGCACACAAGGCATAAAAGCAGCCAAGAGAGCAAGCACCCTGCCCTCCCGTGCGGCTGGACGTTTTCAGTACGGACCGTTCTGCCCTCCACAGGGGAAGGTGCAATAAATCCTTTCCGTGAAACATCCGACCGTGACAGAGACCTGGGCACAAACTGATGAAGCAGATGAATACAGATTAAGCTAGAGAAAAAGCCAGCTGTTGATCATGCAACAGTGCAACTCTAAGCTACTAGAGAGCTGATTGTAAATGTTACTACTTCTCCACTGGAAATATACGTTGTATTTTGTGTAGTAACCAAAGTATCAGATTTGTTTATCTTTCATTTCCTGCTAAAATAGTCCTTTTCCAGTAGAACAGAATAGCTTCAGCCTCCCGTGAATGAAGACAGTTTCCATGTAAAAAATGAAATATTCCATCTTATGTGAGTTAGCAAGTCACAAACACCCTTTTCACAGTACGCTGAAATAACCTCATTTCCAAGGATGAGGCAGGAGAATGACCCACCAGCACGATGTTCACAAGACAAATCTGGTTCTTTCAAAAGGTGACATCCTCACGCATCTCTGCCACAGAAGGCTGCGAGTGCTGTATTACCTACAGTTCTGTTAAAAAAGAAGTCTGTTTCTGCCTTCGAAATCCACATGTGCTTGTGAAGTGGCACTAAACCCTACCAGACATCCCTGATCTACACAATGCCATGTCCTCGGAGATACCTGGCCCTCCCATTCACTAAGCACACGCAACAGCTGCTGAGGCAGAGCCTCGCCACTCAGCAGCACTTGGGTACCGCTATCCACCAGGGTAGGATGTGCAGTAGGGACCAGCATATACTGATCTGAAACTCCTGAAAGAACATGGCTGCGCAAAACACGTATCAACTGCCAACCTGCTTGCCACGCCAATAAATATATCACAGACGTGGTTCAGTCTTCTGTTGCCAGGGGCCTACTGTAAGACCCGAGTCAAAAGGTATGGCTTCTTCTTCTAAGGCAATGTATTTACTTTTTTTTAAGTGCTTCCTCTAAAAACCAAAGGTAGCTAGGTGCATGCTGCACATTTTAAAACACAAACCAGATAGTTCAGAAATCTATTTTAATAGTTATCTCTTTGGATCAGGTTACGTGTTTGTGTTCTGACACAGCAGCCTGAGAATTAGTTGCCAAATTGACAATAACGAAGGTCTTTCCTCAATGAAGAGGAACAGCGAGACCTGGAAGACTTGCAGGAATTTGCTTCACCAAACCGTACTCATTAATCCTCTGAATGTTTGAGCCAGTATTTTGTTTTAGGACTGACTGTTGACAAAGATGTCTAACGTGGCTTCTTCCCTAATTTTGGGTGGCTTCTGGCCCATTTAAGGCTTTGGATGGAGAATGGATACCAAAATACTGCATATCTCATGTAAAGCTACCTGCTTTACTAACTTCATGTTACTGTGGTACATTTGTGTTCACAGCCCCCTCAGTCTGTCCATGCAAAGTACCACTGGGTTGGGCAACACAGGAAGGAGGACTTCAGGGTGGAAGACATGCTCCTGGGTCCCACCGCACACTGGGGAGCACCTTAGCTTTCAGCTGAGATAAAGCAGCGTTATTAACTACGCTGTCCTCGGTGGAACTTTAAAAGATTTCCGCTCTAATCTATATAATTCTGATTATGTATCAGTTAAATACGGTATTCTTCTTGCACCTAATAAACTTTCATCCCAAGATCGGTTCACCTGCTCATTAGGTAAAGACAGAGTGTTTTACACGCTGGCCTGTAACAGCCCCATGATTTACAAAGCTGTATGATATAAAGTGTTCAAATATTAAAAGCGGAATCTACTTTGCATGGAGAATTTGTACGAAACCTACAAGACCACTTGAAACTTAAACACTATCTAAAAGGCACAAGAGGAACAAAAGTGATGTCAATCCCCTGTGCAGGATTTATTTCATTCTGGGAAAGTAAACGTTACAGACTATACTTGGTTATGAAAACCAACCCGGGAATAAAGTAAAAACAGTGCAGTGCATGTAATATAATTCACTAGGATTCAGAATGTAAATGCCTCCATTCACAATTATCAGCACCTTAATGCCATATGTGGCGAGTCTTTCTTACATCAGAAAGTTATTAAATGTAAAGATACAACAAGCCAGCCCTTAACTGTTAAACTATTTAATATGGGAGAAAGTCATTGCTTTGATAAATCCACAGAAGAGCAATAATGTTGAGAAAGGGACCCTACAAAAATAAATGACAGCAACACAGTATGTTATTGAGCAAGCTAGATATTTTTTTAGTATCATGCAACTTTTCTATAGAAAATTGCCTATTTTCTAGTTCTGCATTTGCACCGATCATTACTGTAACTGCAAATCCTATATAGTACTTAGACTGGCAACAGTCAACTGGCATCCTTGCCTCATCTTTTCCTTTGCAATATCACGTGTGCACAATACTGTGCTTAATGTTACAGAAAAGGTCATCAGTGAAAAGGCTGAATTGACTTTATTACTGCAACACCATGCACATAAATGTCAGTACAATATAGTGTCCAAATACGGGAAAAATAACTCCACAGCTCTCCTTTTATCATTTCTCCAAATCTTCAGACTTCTAGGGAAAAAAAAACCCCTGAGCTTCACCCCAAACCTCATTCAATGTTGAAGCTGCATGAGCTAGTCCCGGCTCTTGGCGTCCTGCGGCTCCCTTCCCACCACGCAGGCGGCGCTCATCCCTTTCCTTTTCCTCTGTCACAGAAACCAGACTTACACAGCTGGACTGGCCAGAGGCGACCAGCCTGCAGTGATGGGGAACACGTGGGGCGGAAGCAGTGGGACCCTCGGTTGGGGCTGCCCTGGCTGCACCTGCGCCTCCAGCAGCCCTTTCCCCGGCCCTGCGGATGGAGCAGCTAATGATCTGGATCTCCATCTGCCTAAAAGGATGGTAGGGAAACTGAGGAATTGGAGATTTTAAGCAGGCAGTAGGGCAAGGAGGCAGAGCGAGCACACAAATGCCGGTGTTAGACTTAAGAGTGCCATTTTCTCACTCTCCCTTAGCAGAAGGAAGCAGAAGCACATCCCCTCCAGTGGATAAGCTGCCCTGAAGGCATGGCATTTGCTGAAACTACTGCTTTATTTAAAACTGGGCAGTTTATATTGATTTTGCAAGATTTTTCAGCTGCCCATCAGAAAGGGTGAGCCATTTTTGAGTTTTCAAAATGTTTGCAAAATTACCTGACTTAACATGTGAAAAGTACTTCCAAGTAAATCAGGTCTGTTCCATCTCCAAAGCGGTGGTGGGCTTTCTCACTACATGTTGCTGTTGCAGGAGCAGTGAATCTCTTCTCCATGGTCCACAAAGCAGGCTGCCTGCTTTCTGAGCTCGTTCCTGCTTGGTAACACCACTACTCTGCCCGACGTTAGCACCCGGTACTTGTTCAGTCCAGCAGTGGCTTGTTTGAGCTTGTTTGATCTAAACCTCCCAGGCCCCATCCTCAACCTATATGTATACACTTACATTAACTGGCTGACNTCTGGGAAGACCTTATTGCAGCCTTTCAATACTTAAAGCTTATAAGAAAGATGGGGACAGACTTTTTAGCAGGGCCTGTCACGATAGGACAAGGGTTAATAGTTTTAAACTAAAAGAGGGCAGACTTAGACTAGATAGAAGGAAGAAATGTTTTGCAATGAGAGTGGTGAAACACTGGAACAAGCTTCCCAGAGAGGCTNCTCCATGATATTTGAAAAGTCATAGCAGTCAGGTGAAGTCCCTGATGACTGGAAGAAAGGAAACATTGCACCCATTTTTAAAAACGGTGGGNTCTGGGAAGACCTTATTGCAGCCTTTCAATACTTAAAGCTTATAAGAAAGATGGGGACAGACTTTTTAGCAGGGCCTGTCACGATAGGACAAGGGTTAATAGTTTTAAACTAAAAGAGGGCAGACTTAGACTAGATAGAAGGAAGAAATGTTTTGCAATGAGAGTGGTGAAACACTGGAACAAGCTTCCCAGAGAGGCTGTAGATGCCCCATCCCTGTAAACATTCAAGGTCAGGTTGGATGGGGCTCTGAACAACCTGATCTAGTTGATGATGTCCCTGCTCATTGAAGAGGTGGTTGGACTAGATGAGCTTTAAAGGCCCCTTCCAACCCAAACCATTCCATGATTCTATAATATAGCTCTAAGGGAGTCAGCGGTGCTGCTCATCTTCACAGTAGATGAAGATCTTGCCATATCATTCTTAAAACTGGCAGAAAATTAANTCAACAAGGCCAAGTGCAGGGTCCTGCACATGGGTCGGGGCAATCCCCAGTATCAATACGGGCTCTGGTACAAAGGGATTGAGAGCAGCCCTGCAGAGAATCACTTGGGAGTACTGGTGGATGAAAAGCTGGACATGAGCTGGCAATGTGTGCTTGCAGCCCAGAAGGCCAACCGTATCCTGGGCTGCATCAAGAGCAGTGTGACCAGCAGATCAAGGGAGGTGATTCTCCTCCTCTACTCCGCTCTCATAAGACCCCACCTGGAGTACTGCATTCAGCTCTGGGGTCCTCAGCACAGGAAAGACATGGACCTGCTGGAGTGGGTCTAGCGGAGGGCCACAAAAATGATCGGAGGGATGGAGCACCTCCTCTATGAAGAAAGGCTGAGGGAGTTGGGGTTGTTTAGCCTGGAGAAGAGAAGGCTCTGGGAAGACCTTATTGCAGCCTTTCAATACTTAAAGCTTATAAGAAAGATGGGGACAGACTTTTTAGCAGGGCCTGTCACGATAGGACAAGGGTTAATAGTTTTAAACTAAAAGAGGGCAGACTTAGACTAGATAGAAGGAAGAAATGTTTTGCAATGAGAGTGGTGAAACACTGGAACAAGCTTCCCAGAGAGGCTGTAGATGCCCCATCCCTGTAAACATTCAAGGTCAGGTTGGATGGGGCTCTGAACAACCTGATCTAGTTGATGATGTCCCTGCTCATTGAAGAGGTGGTTGGACTAGATGAGCTTTAAAGGCCCCTTCCAACCCAAACCATTCCATGATTCTATAATATAGCTCTAAGGGAGTCAGCGGTGCTGCTCATCTTCACAGTAGATGAAGATCTTGCCATATCATTCTTAAAACTGGCAGAAAATTAAGTATGACATACTGTACCAATTCCGAGTGCAGCTTGAAATCTACTACGACATCATTTGTTTTCCTAAAGTATAAACTTGCGCCGTCAGACTCCACTTGAGCCATACCATGCTGGTATCAGCAGAGATTTCTTNGGACATGAGCTGGCAATGTGTGCTTGCAGCCCAGAAGGCCAACCGTATCCTGGGCTGCATCAAGAGCAGTGTGACCAGCAGATCAAGGGAGGTGATTCTCCTCCTCTACTCCGCTCTCATAAGACCCCACCTGGAGTACTGCATTCAGCTCTGGGGTCCTCAGCACAGGAAAGACATGGACCTGCTGGAGTGGGTCTAGCGGAGGGCCACAAAAATGATCGGAGGGATGGAGCACCTCCTCTATGAAGAAAGGCTGAGGGAGTTGGGGTTGTTTAGCCTGGAGAAGAGAAGGCTCTGGGAAGACCTTATTGCAGCCTTTCAATACTTAAAGCTTATAAGAAAGATGGGGACAGACTTTTTAGCAGGGCCTGTCACGATAGGACAAGGGTTAATAGTTTTAAACTAAAAGAGGGCAGACTTAGACTAGATAGAAGGAAGAAATGTTTTGCAATGAGAGTGGTGAAACACTGGAACAAGCTTCCCAGAGAGGCTGTAGATGCCCCATCCCTGTAAACATTCAAGGTCAGGTTGGATGGGGCTCTGAACAACCTGATCTAGTTGATGATGTCCCTGCTCATTGAAGAGGTGGTTGGACTAGATGAGCTTTAAAGGCCCCTTCCAACCCAAACCATTCCATGATTCTATAATATAGCTCTAAGGGAGTCAGCGGTGCTGCTCATCTTCACAGTAGATGAAGATCTTGCCATATCATTCTTAAAACTGGCAGAAAATTAAGTATGACATACTGTACCAATTCCGAGTGCAGCTTGAAATCTACTACGACATCATTTGTTTTCCTAAAGTATAAACTTGCGCCGTCAGACTCCACTTGAGCCATACCATGCTGGTATCAGCAGAGATTTCTTTCTTACGGCTAAGGCACAGTTGCTGCCTTCTCAGCGATGTCTCGAAGCAGCGAATTCAGTGCGAATCCTCAGTTCTCACACTGAGCACAATATTGGCATCCAGCTCTCAGCTTCCCCGCATCCAAAACAGCGAATCCTAGCTTCCAAAAGCAACATTTATACTGGGACCTAAAGAACTAGGAAGGCATATTTGGTGGTTAATTCATAGAGTGCTTATAAGAGGATCCTTACCTCTTAAATGCTTAAAAACACTACAAAAGTTTGAAAATATTATTGGCGTAAATGCTGTATTGTAAGTTTTTTCAAAGTCCTCATGCTGGTCCTGTGAAAAGCTTCCGATGACACATATCTTATGCTTCAGTGTTGACTAATGCAACGATCTAATTAAAATGCAAATTTTCTTATCTTGGAAGAAAACAGCCCATACCAATTATCAGCAGAGAATGCCCAAGCCGCTCACCTACAGAAGCAACAGCACCTGTAACCTTGACAACCTCGCAAGAGGCTCTCTGAAGCTTCTCCTCCTCCTCCTCCTCTTCTCCTTCCACAAAACCACAGCTGTAAGCTACTGAGTTGTGCCTACTTCCTCAGCAGCCTGCCCCTGCTTTTGCATGGGCACATGTTCCGATCGGTTCAAACATGTAAGATAGAGCAATTTGGTAAATCGTTTTAATCAGCTGTTTTCATCATGTGTTAAACCAAATTACGGACACAGAAATCTGTTCAACTGCGAGTTAATGTGTTTGCCTGGAGAATAAGTCACGGCAAATTTTTGCCAATTAGAACTACAGCGACAACCTCTGTCATGTAACACTTTGATGTAAGACTGCTTTGGGCTCTGGTTTATACTAAACTCCCTAATAGCTGCCCTTTCTGTAGCTCCTCGCAGCAGTGAAACAGGTCACTTCCAAGGTACCTGACAGCAGTCCCATCTAACCCGACAGTTTTATGGCATTCATCACTGTTGTACTAGAGCACTTTCTAAATGACATAACCTCAATGCTTAGCTTTGCCCCTATTTTTAAAAAAAAAACCTTTCTTTTTCAAATTTCATGGGGAGATTTCCAACAGCTACAACACGAAAAGACAGATCCTACACTTCGTCCTGCAAGTCTTGGGAACCATGACATTATATAAGAAATAACGGTGCTGGTTGAGATCAGAGGTCCCCCTGCACCTGTAGCAGCCATAAGGAAATGCATGGGAAAGTATATGGGGACAGAGCAAGCACACGCACCCAGCTTCCAGCACTTTCTGAATCAGAGACTTTGTAAACGGCTCCTGTGTGTTGAGTTAATGGAGTTAATGGATGGAGTTAATAGACTTCTTTATGATCAACCTCTCTCTCCTGCTGAACCCATCTAAACAGCACTTGGAGGCAAGGAGGTCCACAGCTCTTGCCCACAGGGCAGAACAGTCTTCTGTTGTTGTTCGACGCTTTCCACTTGCTACCTAAACTTGGTATCACTGAACCTCATAATGGAAGAGGCAGTAACAACCACCCCCTCTTTGCCGTGCCATTCATGAGCGTATAGAATCACAGAATCACAGCATGGCAGGGGTTGGAAGGGCCCTCTGGAGATCATCCAGCCCACCCCCCCTGCTAATGCAGATGCCCCCAGAGCAGGTTGCACAGGAGAGACCTGCATCACGCTTCCCTTCCCTCCTATCGCACCTCACCTGCAGCCTGAGGAGGCCAGCTCTGCACCCCCACTGTCCCTGCTGACCTCCCCAGACCTCTCCCAATTCTGCTACCTCCTTTTTGGGCTGTGAGTACTGGACCTGCTCACCACACACAAGTTGTAGAAACACCACAGACTTGTACAGTAGCACAGCAATATTCCCTGTTTTGGTTCTCATTTCCCTCCTACTTCCTGACATTTGCCTTTCTGTTGTGACCACTGATGAAAAAGTTGAGCTGATGTTTTCATGACACTATGAACCTTATACCAGACAGAAATCTTATAGAAACAAACGTTTCATTACACTCAAGTCAAATCTGCTGCTGCCTTTCTGCGTTACAGAGAAGTTTCACCTCCCAGCAATGCTACTGGACAGTCTTCCACGAACAGCAAGAGCGTTCCTGTTGTTCAGTAATTTCAGGAACATGCCAGGGAAAGTGAAGCCTTCCCTCCCACCTTTCAGATCTTTCTTCCTTCTGACGTTTCGAGACTTCCTCCAGGATCTATTGCAGATGCCAGCGAGACTGATGGAACACCAAGCTGGAAGAAGAGATGCAGATGAGCTCCCTGCCTGCATCTCAAGCTGCTTGCTGCTGCAGATGACCTGGGATGCCACAGCACAAAACCAAGGTCTCTTCTGCACCCCATCTGGAAGTTACACCGGGGAGCTAGGACAGCCAAGGACCAAGCTATGGATAAAGCGTGGCTGTGCCTGCCTCCCAGCGCACTGGGACACAAAGTCCCTTACACTGAGGTATTTCAGATGGGTTTCGAAACGTGCTAATGCAGCATGGCGAGACAAAATAAGGCTGCTCTGCCACGTAGCACCGCAGCAGCAAGATTTTTGAGATGCAGGTGTTACCTCCCTCATCCCTCTCAAATCTAATCACTTCCTCCAGAGATGGTATCGGTACCTACTTTGTGCCCTTCCAATCTCTAATCTCTTCTAAAGAGTCTGTATCTCCCTGACTTGATTTCGTTTCCCTCTCTTGTGGATATATATACACAATAAGTCTATCTCCTACAAAATGTCAGCTGGGAAGATAAAGCAAA
The DNA here is from genome assembly GCA_013398225.1 of Steatornis caripensis. Lineage (NCBI taxonomy): Eukaryota > Metazoa > Chordata > Aves > Caprimulgiformes > Steatornithidae > Steatornis > Steatornis caripensis. Next base: position 23,666 of record VZSC01000332.1, on the reverse strand, counting down.
GAAAGCAGCTGGCAAAAGCAGTCTGTGACTAGGATTACAGCAGACTCTCATTCTCTCACAGAAATAAGTTCATCACCCCTGCCACTGTCATGACTCTGACTGCTCCCAATCCAGTACAACCTCTTACTCGCCTCAGTACCTTTGGACGCTACTGAACCAAGTCCAGAAGAGAGTTTTCAATTACAGAAGAAGGATTCAGGTAGACCCAATTTTAAGAGCAATTTGGGACCCTGAAGAACCACGTACTATTTCTGCGGTTTATCAGTGCCTTACGATGCTGGCAGCCAGAGAACCATGGCAAATATCCTAATAACGGACTTCCAGTAAATGTGTATATATATGACAGGGAGAAGAAAAATAAAGGCATTCATCCATTTTGCAATCTTACCTAGCTGCTACGGGAAGTAACAAAAAGGCAGTGGGTGCAATGTGCTACCTTTCATGAAAGCGGCGTTTCGTTCATGCTAGACAGAGCCTTGGTGCCTTTAAGAATAATCAAACGCCTCCCCCTGTTAGGGCCATGTTTTGTTAGATGCACAGGGAACTGACAGATTGGAAGAAAATCTGCCAAGGGCAAAACAATTAAAAACAACATTTTGCCACCTAATTTAGGAAGACAGGTATAGCAGCATCTGCTGTGAGTGGACAGACAGGAGAAAGCTCAATGAAGTTCTCCTGTAACTAAACGGGGTGATCATGTCCTCAGTGGCACTGCTGCGACAAAGTGGGTATGAAAGCTGCGGCAGGAGCCGTAGTCTCAGTGTGCCTGTGTACGTGCGCATGTGTGTGTGCACGTGCTTTAATGTGCAACATAAAAGAAGTTATAATCTTACTTAGAGTTGGGTTTTAATATTCTGCTTATGAGACTCACAAGCCCTGTTTATGATTAAGTTCTGTTGTTTTACTTTCTCATTTATCATGTGTGACAACACTATTGATTAACGTTTTGTTTGGCCTCAGTCCTAGGAATTGGAGGACTATCCAAAAATCCCACGGAACACAAAACAAAGCCACCACAGCCATGGGGCTGATCCTTTCCACCACTGCTTCTTCCCAACTCTGACTCTCCATCGCCTTGCACTTCCTGGTGGCGTTAGCATCCCTGGAATGACAATGCCAAACGCTGCCAAAACCAGGGCTGCACAGTTATTTGTGCGTGGATACAAATTGCTCGCAGGAAGGGAACAGTCCATAATCCTGCTTGCACCACCATCCCCTCGGATTTTCACGTGCATTCAGAGAACAGAATTTCAGATATCTGCTTTTTGTGTACCGAACAAAACGAAGCAAAGGAACATCGAACGCTACACAGTCCAATACCACATGAGCCAAAGAGAAAGCCTCGAAGCATAAAAGGGTCCAATTAAATAGGAGGCTCGAGTGCCATAAAAATAAACTATATCAAACAACTTCCTTTATCAGAGAAAATATAGAAAGACTTGAATACACTACTTAAAATGATTTTCACAAATCCTATGACTTGTAAAGGGATATTGTGTTCCACCCAGAAATGGCACCAATTAGACACGAGCTGAACATCCTGTGTATCTTACAGAAAATTATATAAACACTTAGAAGGCAGCAAGCCGTGCATCAATTTTGCACTCAGCTTTCTTGCAGCTCAGCCACCACCCAGATGATCAGGAAATTAAAGACACTGGGCTTGAACGCATCAGGAAAACTTATGTCGGACGCCTCGGACAACAGAAACGCTCAGGGGCTGGTGCTGCTCACCTGCAGCCCAGCTCACTGCTGGCCCTGCCTGCTGGGACCAGGTTTTTGCTGATGTTACACTTGCAGAAATGCTCGCCCCAGCTCTCTGCTCCCCACTGAACCGCCCAGATCGGACAGTGAACCAGCCTGGGCTAAAGCCAGCCTGGAGCATGGTTTCAGCCCGGGAGGCGCCCTGCAGCGCAGCATCCTGCGGAGATGCTCCTCGTGGAGCGGAGCCCAGCTGCTGCACGGGATCGGAGTTAACGCAGCAGAAGCATCCGTTATTCGCTTGGAAACTACTTCTGAAGCCCAGAGAGGGCGGTCACGTCTAAGAAAACAAATGGATGCGTTGCTAAATTTCCCCTTGGTTACAGAAACTGCAGAGGCATTGCCAGGCACCGTGGGGACAGATGGACTGACAACGGTGGTGGGACGTTGTGTGGGCTGCAGCGGGGTGAGCTGCTACCCGCCCCAGCACTCGTAGCACGGGGGCTTAAAAGCTCTGCTGCTGAGGTTAACGGCGCTACACCTTTCCTTTCTAAAGCTGTTTATTCATCCCAGTGACCCTGCCGGGCTCGGCGGGGCTACTGGGGGCCTGGTGAAAGATCTGCCCAGCACTAAGTCATCTTCTTCGCACTGGGAAACATCCGCTTACTCTTCAGACTAAGCAAGCCGTGTGAAATGCCTTTGTTGAAAGATGCTCAACAAGTTATCCTAAAAACTATTATGCAAAATAGACTCCCAACTTCCGAAAGTATGCGCTACAAGCCGGTCACTTAACACATCAGAGACCTGCTGCAAACAGTGGAACTAAAAGCACATTTTAATTAGCCAAAACACTGCAGCACTGCAGGGCTGTTAGTTAGGTCACTGGTAACTCAGGCAGTAATGCACAGCATTGTATGTATCCTGAAACACACACTGAATGCAAGATGCTACTGAAGGAAGAGATTTTGAGAATTATGGAAAAATCCCTACAGACTCCAACTAAATTGAAAGCTAAATTGGTACCAAAGTACAGCATAATGCTGCTTTGGCAATGAAGTGGAATCTAAATCAATATATTTTCCCAATCACTATAAAACACTAGGTAACAAGAATATGGTACCCAAGGCCGGCCAGTGGCTACTTACTGCTACAATGGATTATTCAATCAAACCAACAAAACATTATCAGTCACGCATCAGCTCTTTTTTCACTCCGTTTTAGAATAAATACACTGAATACAGTTAAGTCAGGGGTTAACTTTCTTACTGAGAACAATTTCTACCAAAATACTGACTGTAGCATCATTCAATTCCAGAAAAACTGTCACAGCAGACAGTGACAACTCTCCCAATTAAATAGTCCCCTTGCAAAATTAGGTGCTTTATAAGGGCTTGGTTTGGCCTTTTTGTTGTTATTTTGGGTTTTGTCATCATAACCAATGCTTTGGGTTTTTTGGTTTTAGTTTGGACCTTAGGGGCTTGCCTACACAGACAGATTTCTAGCCCCTCATCCAAATTTGCTGGAGCTGCTTTGCTCTGGCTGAAGTTGTACAGATGCATCTAACGTTTCTCTCTCTAGGTGACCTGCTGCTGAAGCGATACACACTAACCTAGAAAAAGGCATCTCCACCGTCAGAGCAGTGGGGTCTCAGACACCCATGTAACCCTCCCATACAGACAAACCTTGAGCAACGTTGCCAGCTGCAGAAAAAGGGAACAGAAGTTGAGACTCTTAGAGAGAATAAAGTTTGTGCAATAGTAGAAATAAGTGGTCCGTCCCATCTGAACTGCTCAGCTTCATACCCAGAGACTTTGGTCCTGTGGCAGTTTCTGGACTGTACCTGTGATGTTGTGCTCATTTTATCCATTTTCTTTGAGTTACATGCAAAAAGGTAAGAACCCAGCAGAGACTGATCCCAGCCCAATTGTTATTTAAAACATAAAAAACCAGTTCCACAAACGACTTTCTTTAATATGTACTGAAGACTGACCACCTTCTGTCCCCCTTCTGCCTTTCTTATTTAGAATGTTTCAAAAAATCTGCCTCCTGAAAATAGATAAATAGTACCCTTTGTTACATGGATAGAGGTGACAGGGATCTATGGCAAAAAAAAGAATTATAATTGTTGGGATGTCACACATCACTTGAAAATATAATGAATTCCAACAACATCCTTTGCCGCACATTGTTAGCATCATTGACTGAAACAAAAAGCTGTGCTTGACCAGGTGTAGTGCACGGGAATCAGAAAGGAAACTGAAGAAACTGTTTACTCACCAGTCCTAATAAATTACTACTATCTTCAGGTATGAAAATTTACAAAATACACAGTTGTAATTGCTGGTTGTTTTAACATGATACTACTATTAGGTGATGTTAAGTTTTCCTAAGAAAAAATCATTTGTCACTTTAAGATGCACCTAACTTACTCCGCAACTGAGAAAAATCACAGAATTTTTATGAGCAAAAGAGAGGTTATGCTTTGCCCTCCATGCTGCTGAATAAATAATTCTACCTTTTCTTCCCCTTTAATGATTTTCCCCTGGTGGCTGTGAAACACAGCACTGAGACAGCTTGCTTCGGAAAGGCTGTATTTTGCACCCGTTCAGGAAGCCAAAGAAAAAATACCAGAAAAACCTTTCTGTGAGAGCACACCCTTCCTGCCCCTGGCATTCTGAGCAGCTCTGCACCCATGGCCGGACAGGATGTCGCCCAGGGAAAGTCTGGTGTTGGTCCCTACTCCAGCACACTCGTCCCAGACGGCCACAGTCCTGGGGATACGTCACTCCGCACCCAACTTTGCCACCTAAAACCGAGGGATCTGGTCTAAGCCAGCCATCTGCGGCCCCCACGTACGAAGAGGCACCTCCAGGGGAAAGTCGTGGCACCTCCTTCAGACAGGCGCTGCCACAATGGTTCACAAGCCTGGTCTGCAGGTTGTCCCCTTCACCAGCATGCAGATGCCCTCCTCACGTTTCAGTCCAATTTTTGACATGGGCTCGTACTGCTTTCTTACCTTATTGAGGTCTTGCACAGAACACAGACTGAGACCCTAAAATGGCATAGCAATTTGGACTATAGAAATACTCAGCATTGGAAGGGGTGCACCAAATAATAGTTATTATTCTGTTGATCAGAAACTGTCAACAAATCAGAGCTGCAAATTCAAGACCCCATTCCTGAGGAGACCTCACACGCTCAACTTAGGACCATGTCTAAGGACAGCTGTTTACAAATGCAACCAGGTTGTAAGGAACTCTACATATGTTAAGTTGCAACATGGAAACCCATCACTGACTATCAGAAGTTCATCCCCTCTCATTTCTGTTTGCATCACCCTTACACAACTCACAAATCAACAACTGGCTAGCAGAGATGCTTTGGGGTGGGAAGAGTGGCAAACCAAAAGATGGAAGAGTGATTCATTGCAAAGGCAAAAGAGTAGGAAGCCACTGGTGTTGAAAGAGATCAAATTAATGGGATTGCAAGCAGGAAGGAGAAAAGCAGGAAAGCAGGTGGGGCGACTGGCAAAATGATTTTAAGGGATCATGTCTTTGTGGAGATGGAAAGACAAGTGATTTGAAGTGAGAGACATGTATTACGAAAGATATGGGAACCAGTTTTGTAAAATGCAAAGATTGTCTCTGTGAGTTATACAAATCCTTTCACCTCAGAGAAGTGCGGCAGCACAGAAATTGCATGTCACTCACAGGGGCAGACATAAAGGGATGTGCGCTACCCAAAAGAAATGTTCCAAACAATATTGCTCAACTTCTTCATTTCTGGTGTCTGAATTCAGCACTTTTTCTCTCATGCGCTGCAAAGTTAAGCCCACCATTTGATACTGCAGCGCTCTTCTCCTCTTCTTTCCATTACACAGGCATGTGAAATTGGGAAGAGCACGGCAAAGGAGTCAACCCTCTTAGAGCAGTCATATTTGCATGTACATGAATATATGTGTATTGGGTTTGCCTGGCAAGGTTTTGGTAGCAGGGAGGCTACAGGGATGGCTTCTGTGAGAAGCTGCCAGAAGCTTCCCCCATGTCCGACAGAGCCAATGCCAGCTGGCTCCAAGAAGGACCTGCTGCTGGCCAAGGCCGAGCCCATCAACGATGGTGGTAGTAGTGCCTCTGGGATAATGTAGTTAAGAACAGGGAAAAAAACCCCTGCTGAGTAGCAGCCATCAGAAGAGAGAAGTGAGAAGATGTGAGTGCAACAACTCTGCAGACACCAAGGTCAATGAAGAAGGAGGTCGAGGAGGTGCTGGAGCAGAGATTCCCCTGCAGCCTGTGGTGAAGACCATGGTGAGGCAGGCTGTCCCCCTGCAGCCCATGGAGGTCCACGGTGGAGCAGATCTCCACCTGCAGCCCATGGAGGACCCCACACCGGAGCAGGTGGATGCCCGAAGGAGGCTGTGACCAAGTGGGAAGGCCGTGCTGGAGCAGGCTCCTGGCAGGAACTGTGGCCCTGTGGAGAGAGGAGCCCACACTGGAGCAGGTTTGCTGTCAGGGCTTGTGACCCCATGGGGGACCCACGCTGGAGCAGTCTGTGCCTGAAGGGCTGCACCCCATGGGAGGGACCCATGCTGGAGCAGTTCGTGAGGGGCTGTCTGCTGTGGGAGGGACCCTGCGCCGGAGCAGGGGAAGCGTGTGAGGAGCCCTTCTCCTGCAGGGGAAAGAACAGCAGATGAACTGACTGCAACTCCCACTCTCTGTCCCCCTGCACCACTCAGGGAGATGAGGTAGAGAAATAGGGAGTGAAGGTGAGCCTGCAAAGAAGGTAGGGGTGGGGTAAGATGTTTTTAAGATTTGGTGTTATTTCTCATTACCCTACTCTGATTTGATTGGTAATAGATTAAATTAATCTCCCCGAGTCGAGTCTGTTTTGCCTGTGACGGTAACTGGTGAGTGATCTCTCCCTGCCCTTATCCCGACCCAGGAGCCTTTCGTTGTATTTTCTCTCCCTGCCCAGCTGAGGAGGGCAGTGACAGAGCGGCTTTGGTGGGCACCTGGCGTCCAGCCAGGGCCAACCCACCACAATATGTCAGCTGTGTCAGGGTCTAGTGAAAAAAATGTAAGATGAGGATGACAAGCTGAATGTTTCCTTCATTATTCCCACCACAACTTTTTAAGAGGTATCAATGGATCTAGTTTGCTTATAGAGCCATCAACCGTAATGTCAGAGGGTGGGCTGTTTTGGCGAGCAAGATGCTACAGTTCGCCCCAGTCAGAGAGCAGGACACAGACACACCTTCAAAAGAAATCGGGGCTCATTTAGAGCATGCTGGTTTTAGCAAACGCAAGCTCACAATCTAAGCAGCCAAAATTCATATAATGGAGGTTGCAAAGATGTCTGCTCTTCCAAGAAGGAAGAGACAAGATACTCCCAGTCAGAGGCTGAACTGTTTAAATGAGGATGCAGGCACTACCAACAGTACTGAAGCTCCTGTTTGTAGGAGGAGCCACCAAGCTCCAGCAAAGGTACTCTGGGAAAAGTAAGAAACCAGATCATGCCTTTTATTAAATTAACAGTCCAGAAAACTGTGTCCTGGCAAAACCCAAACTGTTTTCCAGGCAACGGCCCCCAACACGGCCAAGCTGGCGTTGGGAGGCTGGGTGGCTTCCTAGATCTCTCTTCTTTTTTTGCCTGACACACCAGACCTCTGGAACAGTTACTGAGGCATGAAAGCTAGTCTTTGTATTTACAGCAATAGAGTTATTGTAAACCTATTCTTAAATATTTCCACATACTATGTTTTTCTTCTTGTAAAATTATCTCCAAAGGCAAGTATTATGGAAATAAAAATTCTAGAGGAAAAACAGCTGGTGCTTTTATGTTTATCTGAAAGCTATGTTTGTTTTCTCCTAGGCGAAACCAGGGCCTTAGGAAATTGTAAATGATTCCCAAGACACTTTGAACTGATTTTCATAAAACTCAGATTAGTGCAGTAGAAAAAGCGTAGTAAATAAAACGAAAGCAGCAAAACTAAAAATTACATTTTACTCTTCTAATGAAGTTGTTACTCCAAAATGTCCTACAAACAACAATTTAGTGCTTGATTTATGAGTACAGCGTTAGCTACTCCATTTGTCTTTGGGGCATTCTTCTACTCCATGGTAATAAAAATGATCACTGCTCACCTGCAGCATACACCACATAAGCACACGGAAGACCTGGGAAACTGGTGTGAAATGTAAGTTACTAGTTTATAGACACCCCCTTGTCCTGTACCCTTCGAAGACAAAACTAAATTAAAAGGAGAGGCTCTTAATTACAGGGTGGATCCAAGTGTTGTAAAATGCGTAGGATTCAGAGACGTGGAAAGGGAATGTTTCTTAGAGAAGAATCAATGTCCTAGCGAAGGGGGAATATCAGCGCAAGAGGAAGAAATGACCAGCTCCTCCGACTCATTCCCTTCTGTAAGGTGTGGCTCATTCCTGTCTTGCCCAGGGGCTTAACTTGCAAATACTCCCTTTGTACTTGATACCAGAAGCTTTGGTAGCACACTATGTACTTGTAAAGTCTACAACCATTAATGGATTAGTAATTTCTTTTGTCATTCTTTATTCCAAGTATGTGTGTAATTTACGCATGTGGCACTGAAATCCGCGTATTTATCTCCATAAAAAATGAGTTCTGTAAGGAATCTTTGTGGAATGAAAGCTTTGGATATGTTTTTGGGAGAGGATGGAGAAGTGGTCAGGAGGGGAGAAGTTTTAAGGGGAGTCTCATTTCCGCTAGAGAATGCACAAAAACTGGAGCACAGAAGATCCAGTCCACAAACAGCAAACAGCTTAAGTCATACGATATCTACACTGATTTCCTTCCCTTTTTACTTGTACCTTCTCTTGCTTATTGCATTGTAAACTCTTCTGCTGCTTCTTGCAATTTTTTTGCATAAGACCTTGCAAGTTAGAGCCCCAATCCTCATTTGGAAATTAATTACAATAATTATGAAAAACATTATTCTTTCTATAGGACCAGTTAGGGCTTTGCCTGACAGTCCAAATACTAAGTGTTAGTTATTTGACCTCACTACTTAATTATGAAGTAACAAATCTCACTGAATAGTGAGGAAAAGTTAAAAATTAAGTGAGTTCTCTTACAGGTGTGGTAGAGATGAAGGAAACAAAGAATAACCGCAGCCAGAAAAGCTTTCAGGGCTCTAACATTAATAACATAAACACACCTACACACGGCAACACTCAAAAGTTAACAAGGTGGTTCTGCAGTGACTGAGTTGCATACGTATCTGTATCCACCAAACGCTACGAAGCCACTGGTTGTAGTGTTTTGGGAGCTGGCAAATATTTCAGCTTCCCCACAGACTCCGTGACTCTATAAACCTTGCTCACGTCCCCCCCTCCATCTTCTTCCCAAAAGGAAGAGCGGCAGCCTTTCCAGTCTCTTCTCGTCAGCCCCATCCCCTCCAGTGTGTAGCTGCTCATCTCTTCACCTTCTCTACGTTCGCTGCAGCGTTCCACAGGTGCAGGGTCCCGAACCGCGCACAGTGCTCTCACACTGGTGTATCTGTGGAGGAAAGTGGTACCCTCTAGGCTGTTCTCGTTATCCTTCTTGCTTATGGCCAGTATTTCTTATTATGGCCAATACTTAATTTGCTTTGTTGCCCGTCACTGCATATCAAGCCGGTGATTTCAGAGACCTATCAGCGACTACTCCTGAGCCACAACTGCCACTTCCCGGTCCAGCATAGAGGACCCTAATCTAGATTATTCTTCCCTATGGGCATCACCGAACACTGAGTCTTGTCTGTCATCTTTTTACCCGCTCCATTTTGTGAGCTACCTTTGGAGATGTTCGCCACCGGCACAGCATCCAGCTATCCAAAAGGGCTTTGTACCATCCAGAACTGCAACACAAAAACGCCTTGCTCCCCTCCCCCCACCGCCTCCCTTGCTTTTTGCTTTATTGGACTTTCTTTCCATGAATGTGTCCAACCATTTTTCAAATCCATGCAAACTCTTGAGAGCCAGGGGAAACCATGGCAATGACTTCCAGAGTTGTACTCTGCCTTGTACAAAAAAACAGCTACGTCCCTTTGCTTGCTTTGAGCCCTCACCTAATAATTTCATTGAGCTAGACTAGTTCTTTTAATGTGAGAGACAGCAGAGGTGTTATTCAGAGGATGAAGAGCTGAAGTTCTCGATAATAAGGATTTTCTCCTTTATGATTCCTTCCAGCCAAGGATTTCAAACCATATCTCGGGATTTACAAGCTGTAAGACTAGCCAGAGGTCTGTGAATTTATATATTGAGAATCTGTTCACTTTCTTAAGCACAAGAACAGCAATGACTTTTAATAATTTTTTTCCCCTTATATTTTGAAAAAGGGAAAATCAGCTAAATCCTTTAGATGAAAGTGTCAGTTTTTCTTAAAAATGCCGTACGGAAACACTAACTAATTTCTAACAACCATTAGATATATTCTCGCATGTGGTGCATGCGGAAATAATGTTTCCAGTATTATTATTATTTTACAGGCTAACAAGGGATCATTTTATATCTAAATTGCAATCACAAAAAAAAAAAGACTAATTTTTTAAAGGAAGTCGTGACCATTAGGCTGTGAGTAAGACCACTTAAATGCTTTAAAATAGACCAAAGAACTTTGGAATGGAAACTTTTATATAGAATTTGTATCATTTCGGGCAGATTACATCAAGGAATAAAATACATCAAGGAGTCTCTTCCTTCAAGCATGAGTGTCAGCTGATTTCTACTGTATTAGGAACATTGCTCCAGGTAAAAACATCCCAGCAGCAAGGCAAAATAATCCAGTTGCAAAGATAAGATTCTCTGAGGGAATCATATGCAAACAGAAGCAACTGCTCTTCAAAATCCCTGCAATAAAAAATACAGTTAAATGCATCTTCATCTTTGGCTAGTGCTGCAAACACCAGAACTGTCAAGGGACTAAGTCAAAATATCATGGGTGAATAATCAGATTGATAAATTTAGATTTCAGATTTTAAGCCTTCTTGGCATGTTGTGTTTTTTTCCCTGGGCACAAAGTCTTAGCAAATAAAACAACTCTACACCTGTAATTATGAGACTCATATTTTACCTAATTATGGCATATTTATTCACATTAAATACAACTACGTGACAAGTAACGATTGAACGCAGATACTGACAAGTCGGAAAGGAGCAAACTCTTAAAATAGGATAAAATGTCAGATATAATGGAAGGCAGCAAGAAAAACTTTGCTTCGTATTCCTTTGGCACTTCCACTCCTTGGCCTTCACTTCTTTTCAAAGCAGAGCTTTTCAAAGCCACACTCAGTCACTTATTTTTTCCAGTAGCTAATCTATTGCAAGTTCTTCCTGCACATTGACATTGCTTTTAAAAGACCCTTTCTAACACAGGTTTCTGGTTAAAAGCCAGATTCCGCTTCCAGGCTGTTAAAAAGTTAGAAAAAACATCAAACGGAGAGAGCTAGCCTGCCTAGCCCTATTTGACCAGATTTGACTCCCATTACAGACAGACTTCCCACAGCTTCGTTTCTTATTTGTTTGCTTTCTATAAAAGAAAGATTTTCAGAAAAGCTTCCACCCCTGTCACATTTATTTTTTCCCCTGAAGATGCTCCTCTGCTCCGTATGTAGTTTTCAAACGTCAGCTCCGTAAAAAGACTGCAGGAAGACTGCGCAGGGCATTCAGCCATATAGACTGAGGAGAACAGACCATTGTGGCCACACGGCAATAGAGGACGAACGGAGACTGTAAGTGAAATTGTGGAAAAATAGGAGAGAGTGAGGAAGTTAAACAAACAAGTAAGCAAGGTTCCCAAACAGAAATGTGCATGCCTGCACATTCAGGAATCCAGGCCCAAGGCATTAGAAAGATTTCATGTAATATTGTCACAGTTCGTACCCACAGGTTATGAGTTACAGATGTCAATAACTATAAACATTGAGCATTATCACTCCTAGAAGAAGACACTGTCTGGAAAACGTGCTGTTAATTTCAGAGAGTGCAGTCACTTAGAAGAGACTTAACTGAAAAGTAAAATTACTAAAAAGAAAATTGGTTCTCTCCTAGCTCAAACCAGGACAAATACAAACCACACTGAGAGCACGCCTTCCTCTTCCAGCTATCAGCGCACGAGCACCTCACATCTAAACGAGTTTTCTCATATCTACGTACCAAGCCTATCTGTGTTGCGGTCCCCAGCAGCACCCCAGGCAAGTTATTTTCCTTACTACCAAAGGCCCCCACCTTCCACATACACACAAGAAATAACGTCTTGTATGCAATTTTCCCACCTTTTCATACCTGCATTTTGCAAAATAAAATTACTGTAATTGAAAAGCTCCAAGTTTATCTATCCAAACTTCCATTTATCTTTCAGTCTTCGCCTCCAGTCTTTCTGTCTGTTCCTACTCCAGGCAGATTTTCCTTACTTACTTTCTTTCTCTCTCCTCCTAACCCCTTCTGATCTCTGAGACAGATGCAGGACCCCATCCGCTGTGCAATAACATGACGTCATGCTGCCTGCTCAAGCACAGACAGTATACTTGACCAGAAAGATGCATCGTATCACAGTCTCGCAGACANACTTAACTGAAAAGTAAAATTACTAAAAAGAAAATTGGTTCTCTCCTAGCTCAAACCAGGACAAATACAAACCACACTGAGAGCACGCCTTCCTCTTCCAGCTATCAGCGCACGAGCACCTCACATCTAAACGAGTTTTCTCATATCTACGTACCAAGCCTATCTGTGTTGCGGTCCCCAGCAGCACCCCAGGCAAGTTATTTTCCTTACTACCAAAGGCCCCCACCTTCCACATACACACAAGAAATAACGTCTTGTATGCAATTTTCCCACCTTTTCATACCTGCATTTTGCAAAATAAAATTACTGTAATTGAAAAGCTCCAAGTTTATCTATCCAAACTTCCATTTATCTTTCAGTCTTCGCCTCCAGTCTTTCTGTCTGTTCCTACTCCAGGCAGATTTTCCTTACTTACTTTCTTTCTCTCTCCTCCTAACCCCTTCTGATCTCTGAGACAGATGCAGGACCCCATCCGCTGTGCAATAACATGACGTCATGCTGCCTGCTCAAGCACAGACAGTATACTTGACCAGAAAGATGCATCGTATCACAGTCTCGCAGACAGGCACTGCAAGTATGCCTAGGTGCACACTGATTTCAGGAATACGGCGTCCTGGTGAGGGATTTGCTTTCTCATCGTGGCTGCTGCTTTTTTTCATTACAGGAGTGCATGTTGCATGAATTTACTTGCACATCTCCTGAACTCCTGTAGAACAGTGATAAAAAAGCTAGCCCTGATGACTTGCCCGTCCCTAACATATCCAGGTAAGTTTACGGTAGACTCAAAAATACTGCTACCACTTTGGTGCTTTCCCACAGCAACATGTAAGCATGCATCTTACAGAGGGGATTTTTTTTTGGTCTTTTTTCTGCCAGCACAAACCAAAGAGTCGTATTAACATTCTAATATAAATCTGGAAATAACTATGGTATATGTTGCCTATTGTTTTTTCAGGAAAGCTTTGGCTTCTTGAAATTTCCATGTTTCTAATTTTGGCGAGACATTGGCTTCATTCGATAGCACTAGGGTAATGCAGAGTTTCTTCATATAATTTCTTTTTGATCATTATCGTTTTCTTCTAAAGACTTACCCGATATATAGCATATTGAATACCTAAAAAAAGTTTTCTTTTTCTTTTTCTCCATCAAATGTGCTGTGTCGCTTCACAGTCGCTGATGTCGCCCCCCGCTTTGACTTTTTGCCCTGTGGTTATTACAGTTGTTGAGAGTGAGCTGCTAATTAAGGCACTAAAAGTATGGTGACCGTCCACATATTTGCTCATGTTTTTGCTGTCTTTGGATAGACTTTTCTAAACCATCTAAAGCCTTAGGATTCCCCACAGGTTTGTTAAAACCACACACGCAACTTCCAAACAAAAAAATTGATGTCACCTTGCTGAAAACTGCTGTATTCAGCACCTGTGCACACACTCATATAAACTAATATACTAACTCCACAGAAGTTCAGCCAGCTGAGGAGGACTCAAATCCCCTCTCCCAGAAAGCATTACAGTGAGGAAACACAGTGAATAACTACAGGCATTTGGGCATTGCTAATCTACGATTTTAGTATATTACAAATGTATTTATTTGGATGTTCCCTAATTCATGCTTGCAGAGAAATGGTACTTGCACAGATCATAGACCAGTAGACTGTAAAGCATTTTGCAGAGCAGTTTTGCATTAATTGCAGCCTGTGAAGTTTTAACGAGGAGACAAACAGATACCTTCAATCTTTTAATAGAAATACTTCAAGTTTCTTCTGGCATAGATTTGATGCACGTAAGAAAGGAGACTGTAGGATCTGTCAGAGCACAGAGAATGCTGGGGGATGAACTCCAGTAAGAACCAAGTTTACTCATCTAAAATTGGATTCTTCTGTAGGCAGGACCTTTCTTAAACAGAACTGCAGGACAGAACTGGGGCTTGCTCCTTCCTTCCAGTATAACCAGGGGATGGGAAGGTTAACTCTTCTGATAATGGCATTAACTCCCTTTGCCTATATCCCAAACTGCCACGTACCGCAAAGGTATTACAGAACTGTTGCAGACCTATCTAAGCGTGTGATAAGGATTGCTCCTGGGTGCAGGAATACGTCAGAACACAGTTAGTAGCAAGTTCTTACGGCTGAGGAGAACCTGTCCTGGATATTTTATCTATTTTTGGTTTGTAAAAGCTTTACTGAGCTGTTGAAGGATTCAGAAAGTTCTTTAATCAAAAAAAAGACCAAGTTTTCAGGCTACTTCCATTTCAGAGATTTAAAGAAGTAAGGTTTGTGCAGTCAAACTTTTGCTTTTACTGTAAAAAGCAAGGATGTGCAAGCAGAGGAGCTAGGTACGTGAGTAGAATGGATTCTCTTCCCTCCCCATGGGCTTTTAGGGCCCATAAATGGGGCCAGGGACATTAATTTACGCCTCAAGTCTCCAAAACGGGAACAACTGCTGTGGGCAGACTCCGCCATAGAGGTGAACCAGGTGCACACAGGAACGCGGGGCTCTGCAGCTTCCCGCAGCGAGCAGCTAAGAGGACTGTGAGGCAGTAGCACCAGGACAGATTTCTTTTGTAAGGGCTTGAGGTGAGACTTCACTATCAGTTCCTTCTCGGAGTAAATAGTCAGTATCAACTGTTGCTGCAGATCTGCAGCCCAGAGGAGCAGTCATCTCACCATTTTTTCTCACAAAATCTGAACTCTGTAGGGGGTTTTATTAAGTCTATTAAATACTCCACCATGAGTTTATATCTGAGAGGGGAAGCAGAGTCACTGGCTCACAAAAGGGCAAAAAAAGAAAGCGAAAAAGCGAAAATTTTGCTCATCACAGAGTCTAAAACAATTTCGCCCAAGCATTAATTCTTTATGAAATGCTTCATCTTTCATTTGCTATAAAACATTTTCATTGTCAGAGTAATATTTCCATTTTCTTTTTGCCAAAAAACTCAAAAAATGAATGAATGGCGCCACAGAAATACCCTGTCTTTCAGACCACGTTAAGCCAACATGAGCACAAAATGGGTTGGTTACATATTCAAAGTCATGGACTCTCCTGAGCTCTACAGGATATCTGACACAAGGAAGCCTAGGGCTGCTATGAAAATACACAACAACTTTCTGTACCATATTTAATGGCACAAATCATCGTAACACTGTTCTGTCAGTGTGTACACACTATTCTTGTTGCAATGTCACCAGCAGGACTTTGTAACATTTAAATAACTTCAGACTATGACTGCGAGTACAAGACCAGAAGCAGTATTTTAAAATATAAACTTCAGACACGATCTGATACATTAAGGAAATTTGCTACTTGGGACAATTAAAAATACATTGAAAATATACTGGAAAATTATTCTTCTTCTACAGCGAACACAAGATAAAAAATATTTCATGTTTGTTCCCGTCTAAGCAGCCCTCCTTTCAAAAGAGATTTTTGAAATAAGTTTTTCAAATTTAACCTTTTTTTTTGTATTGAAAATTAAGGTCTTTCTGCCTCCTCATGCTTCTTTTTCACTTTTTCCTCTCTGCTTTTTTTGAACAAGGGAGGTTCGCTGTGGGAAAGGAAAAAAGTAGGAAACCGTTTTAGTNAGACCAGAAGCAGTATTTTAAAATATAAACTTCAGACACGATCTGATACATTAAGGAAATTTGCTACTTGGGACAATTAAAAATACATTGAAAATATACTGGAAAATTATTCTTCTTCTACAGCGAACACAAGATAAAAAATATTTCATGTTTGTTCCCGTCTAAGCAGCCCTCCTTTCAAAAGAGATTTTTGAAATAAGTTTTTCAAATTTAACCTTTTTTTTTGTATTGAAAATTAAGGTCTTTCTGCCTCCTCATGCTTCTTTTTCACTTTTTCCTCTCTGCTTTTTTTGAACAAGGGAGGTTCGCTGTGGGAAAGGAAAAAAGTAGGAAGCCGTTTTAGTAGGAAAACTTTTAAATCTCAAAAAACATGGTATTTGCAGTAGAACTGGTATTATATCAGAAAGATTCATACAAAAAATATCCTATGGACATACACTTCTTTCCTACTTAACACTGATGAATTTAAAAAGCATCTTCCATGGACCTAGGAGTCCAGTCACTTTTACATGAGCCTGTAAGTATAAGCCTACGAAGATCATTTCATCTGATACTGAAATACAGGTGCCCTCAGGGCAGAGCAACGCAGGCACAATGACATCAGCAAAACTATACCAATACTTCAGGAACAAAAACCACACAAGATGGAATTTGGCAAACAAATGAGGACGAACCCACCCGATGTTACCATGCCTGCACACCTTCCCAAGAAAGAGCCCACGGCCATCCAAATGCTTCCTAAATCGCCCGCTTGGGAGCTTGTTCAATGAGAGCAATCCCAGTTCTGCTGGCTTGCAGGACCTTCTGAAGTTCTTACGTGGAATAGCTTTATACTGTAAAATGACAAAGGGCCATGACAAAGGTGATGTTGACAGGAGTGACAGTAATTTCATGTTTGTGTTTAACCACAAGAGGCTGACAGGTTAGAAAAACATCATGCTATGTCCAACCTGAATTCTCGGGTGCTCTGAACTTCCAGAGCTCCCTCAAAGGGCATGTTATTTTCCATGTAGGATTTTGCTTAGCTGCTTTAAGAGTATCAAGGATGAAGCCTTCTGCTCTGGGAGCCATTTCAGGTAGCTGTAGCTTATGGGACTGCTGTGCAGTACGCTGTGTCCCAAGGACCTCATTCCCTGCTTATCCAGAACAGGCTTACACCTGGGGTGTGCCATGGACCCCATCATCATGCACAGGGGCATCCATCCCTCCCAATGAACCCCGAACACTGGGATTCTCCTGACAAGACCACGTGGCGCAGGAAGCTTGTCCTCCTGCTGACCACGGCACAGTATGTGCAATGCTGAGGATTCAGAAGACCAAACAAGATGTCAGGCTTTGGGTGCATCCAAACATTCAGTCAAATAGGACACAGGCCAAACGGAGGAAAGGGGTTTTTTAACGAGGGTGGGAAGAAGGGGAGAACAGGGCACTCTGAATAATCTAGCTTCCCAAACTCTCACCATGTTATATATGGCTATGATAATTCAAAAACTGATCAGTTGCAAATAGGAACATATACTACTGCTTGATATAGTAATTTCTATATGTATTTGAAATTTGCATTTGCAATGAACATATCACGTCAATAAAATTCTACCTAGGCCTTGCATCGGTGAGATTATATGGGAGTCACATTCAAATATGCCACTCAGAAGAGACAACATCACGCCCACCCCCCAATCTACTGATCAATAAAAAGATTATTCTTGGATAATACACATAACTTCTATATTTCTTTCCGTGTCAAGGTGGCATGCATGCTCAAGTTATTAAGAAATTTAAAATTACTTAACTGTGCAATACGAAATGAAAACCTAAGTACATAGGCACACATATATATGGACAGAGGACCAGCATGAAAAGTAACTGAAAAGAACAGTTGCTTAACTGGAAATTATACAGAATAGTAACATTCAATGGTCTATCAGAGAACCTAATCATGATACAATGTACTACTGTATAATAAAACTTGTTCTGCCGTAATTCACTGTCAAGCAAGAAAAAACAGATGAGGGGAGAGAAACGGATTTCCATTCACATAATTCTAAACATAAGGCAGTTCTAAAATGTCATTTTTTCAAGGTCACAAGGAAACTCTGTAGGAAGGCAGAGGTTTGTATGAACCTGTAGCAGTGTTCATAGATGTGAAAAATGAGCCAGATCCTTGGCTGTTATACACCAGATTATTTTCAATGACTTTCAAGTATAAGCTTGAATGACTTGCATTAATTGAGCCCTGCAGAGAAGGTGGACCAATGCTATTTTGCTATATAGTTGTTAACTACATGATTACAAATGAGGGCAAGAATTAACGTATCTTCTTTTCGAAGACAAGCTTAAAACCTGCAGCATACAACCAGCATCTTTGCAAACAGAAAACAGATAAAGCTGTGTCCAGCCTGAGGGAGATAAACCTGCCAGGTGCAAAGACGTCTACTGGTACAGGGGGTGTGTATTTCTGAACAGTCACAGACACACAGCAGGGCACAGCGGGAAATGCCTGATGAGGAGATACTCTTTTTGTGTTATGAGGTAATTTTGGGAGAAAATCAGATCAGGCTTCAAAATGGATCGGGAGAAACACAGTGGCCAGGTCTGTGGTTAAAAACACTTCTGAAAACACTTCTGGAACATCTTCTCAAAAGGACTCAAACATTTTCTGCAAAAGAACATGCATACATTTCCTATTTCCTGCAAAAACATATACATTTAAAAAAAACCCTCTCCCCTCTCTCCATCAGAGCTTTACACTGCCAGCAGAAATTACATTAATTAGCACTATCTTCTACAAAGACGGACAGGAGTTTAGGTAAACAGCAGTAATCACTCAGCACCTCATCTCTGAACATGCTGGACTAGACTTACATTTGTTTCTCAGCTCCTGCTCCCTCAGTAGGTGATGCAAACAGGCACAGATGCCAAATTGTTCTAGCAGCTGACTATAAACAAAAAAAGTATTTTGAAAATATGTTTGTTAGAAGGATTAAAAGAGAAAGATTGTTTGAAGCATCAGAAGACAAACAGTAGCAGGTCAGAAAGAGCGTCACATCCCTTAAGCTGCACGAGTCCAGGTACGGGCCAGGGACACTTAAAACTTGAGAAAAGTTTTACCCAGCTAGAGGTGTAATTAAACATGGCTGGAGAGCACACTTAAAAAGCACCTCAAGGACTGCTCTTGGCCATATGAGCTTTGTCCGTCTTGCTCAAAACATGAAGCTTGTCCTAGCGCTTTCAGGAAAACACAGCCAGCAATCAGTCTGCTCCGCACGCCCAGCAGGCACGCGCGGGTCTCCTCCTCCACGTGCCAGCTTGTAACTTCCCGAATCTCCGCTCTGTGCTGGATCATGCTCTCACAACACCAATACACACAGTGGTTCACTGCAGTGTAAAGAAACTTGTACTGAAAGCCAATGTCCCTTGGCCTCACGCTACTCTACTGATACCTGGGTACTTGGTCCTGCTACCACTGCACAGGCTGATGAGAAACCAGAAAAGGAATGAATCTGCCTGTGTCTAACCAAAGACCCCTGCAAGAAAATCCCACTTCTCAAATCACCTCTACATCACAAACAAATGACTTTGCTCGTGCTTCATCCCACACACAAAGGACCCAAGTCAGTCTTAATACCAGTGCTACATGCATACACATGTGGCATTCTGCTCGGACTGTGCAATGACGTAACATGTCTAGTATATCAGAAACATAGAACATAGAACACAAATTAACCAAAGGTTAATCATGTTGTTAATACACAGGCTGAAAATCTGCAAAGCACTGACAGATCGAAATGCCTTTTTGGTGTGACAATTGATTAGTGTACTTGCAGACAAAGAAGATTGGGAAATCTAAACATTCAGACAAATGCTTGTTGGGGAATGTACTCCTTTTCATGTGTGCGAACACACATGGTGCTTTCACTGTTCTCTGGCAGAAACTTCAGGAATTCACAGGTCACCCCCACATCCCTAAAAGCACAATGACTGTGATCAATTAACACTGCTACAAACCCTTCCTTGCGAAAACAAAACCTGATTCACTCTCTACTCATTTGGCATACAGGAGAAGGAAAGTATGAGCTGGAGACAGCTCCTGCAATGCAAGCTTCTCCTGCCAGGACCGGCAAGTTATGGATGGATAGCTAATACTAAAAGGAAAACTGGAAATTCAGTGGATCTCAAAGTAGCCGCGGGCTTTTGAAAGTAGTTTGCACTCTTTCTTGCCAAATCAGTCACAGAATCCACTAACCAGCCTGAGAAGAGGAACACCAAACTCCACTGGAAGGGTGTTCAGGCCACCATGGTTCACTTTAAAGCGGTTATTACAAGAGAGCTCAGCTCTGTCAGCATTCATCTGTCCACGGTGCAAGCTGAATCTTGGTCCCGGTAGCAGACAGCCTTGGTTCATCTGGCATGAACGCTCAGAGCAAAGGAAAGCAGCAAAAGATTGACAAAGTCCTTGCTCTTCAAAATGAAATTTAAAGTTATAGGATTAATCATGACTCGTTGGGGTTTTTTGTTTGTTTGTTTTGTTTTTTAGAAAACACTATGCTATCCAGAAAACACCAAACAAGAACTCAGTCTTCCTTACAGAATAAAATAAATCAGTGCACAAGCACAGGCTTCTTTTTCCACGTCGCCATCACAGCCCTCTCCCACTCACACCATGCCAGGTACCTCTGTTTCGACAGTGTTGTACTGGAGCAAAAACGACTGCACATGAGAGAACAAGAGGAGGACAACTTAGATTAACCTGTTCTTCGTTCTCTAGCCCCTTCACTTGAACCCTTGCCTAAAAGAGCAACTGCAGCTGTTTTAAGGAGCAGCAAGTCCACTTGGTTCAAGATAGTATCTTACAGATCTGACTGAAGCTCAGGACTTTTTCGGGCTGTCAGGAAGCTAGGAGCAGCAGTGGAGTCTGCTCCCTGCAGTGGACAGAGTCGCTCGCTCCTCAAGACTCAAAAAACCAGATGGAACTACTTCAGAGTATTATTACTCTTGGGCATGTACTTACAGATAATTACTACAGAGGAGATGATAATATCTGTAATATCATCTGTCCAGAATCACTACCATCCCCAAAAGACTATTAGCAGAGTCTGTGGTCATCTTACACTAATTACAATAATACACATTTTAATTCCCTCATCCCCTTCTAAGGAAGTAATCAGAAACTTCAATGATCAAATTAAAGAAAATAGAGAATGGAGCAACTCTGACAGCGTCCCATATAGGACAAGACCAGTTTGTGGTTCCTTGCCTCTGAAAAACTGAAGACTGTTCACTGACGTTCAAATCATCTTAACCACAACCTTCACGAAGGATTTGAACGCAATAATGCCATTCAAAGAAAACTGCAAGGAAAGAAACAATTACTCACGGGCTTCCAACTTTAATTAATGCTTCCTGTTGTAACAAGAATAGAGTATGATTAAAGTGTGCCCAGTCAATGGAATTTTACATGACATGCTTATTTCTTACAGTAGCTTTACAAGTTGTAAAACTGAAATCATTAATTTAAATGCTTAAAATATCGACATGATATGTTTACTACCAAATCTTAAAAATAATTGGGTCATTATCATTAAAGCTCCTTAACTGACTCCAACTTGAAAGTGCTTGCAGTGGTGGAGATATGATGTATAAAATGCACGTTTTTCATCCCATTTTAATGCTGTGTGATCTAAACAACTGAGACATCAAAGACTGTCTAACAGAAGATTTTTCAGTTTAATGATATCCAGTTTTCAACTGCACTTTCCCCTTTGTCCCACGCCCTTCAATCTTTCTGTTTATTTTAAATGACGTTTAACCTGCAGCAAAGACAGATGTGCAATCCTAAACCTATGGCTGGGAGCACGATTCCTGCAGAGGCAGTCCCCCACTCAGAGCAGCCAGCACCGTCTCGCTCAGGGGTCACTTTATTTCCCTTTCACATAACTGTCAGATCCAAAGCAGAGGCAAATGAGTCAACATATCCTCTAATCATCAGTAATCCAAAGACGACTTCCGGAGAAAATGAACGACAACTCTGGTGCGCCAACTCTCCGCTCCTGCTTTTGTCGTGATTTCTACCGGAGCTTAACAATGTTGTCACCGACCGGTCTGATGGCACACACCTGACTACCACACGGCCGCATACTAATTTATATTCTTTAAACTGCAAGGTGGTTTATAGATGATTCCCTTCTACCCCGCACCATGTGAGGGTGGCTTTCTGGTGCCACAGCCGCTCCCCAGCGAGTGCTGCCGGCCAGCTCGGCTCCCCTCAGCACTGCAGCAGCTCACGCCTCCAGCTCCAGCCATGTGTGTAGACACTCTCTACGGTCCCATTAGGTTTCTCTTGGGTGTTGGTTTCTCCATTGCCGGTTGTTTCATCCTACACGAGCTGCTGGGAAGAAGGTTCACCCTGTTTTGCAAGCTGGGACGCCCGGAAGCCACAAGAGGAGGTAGCAGCAATCCACACATGAAGAGCTGAAAGGAAGGGAGTTCCTGTCCCCAAAACCCACCACATCTTCCTGGGCGAGCAGAAGCTTGAAAAGTGCAAGAATTTGTAAGACAAAGATAGGAAACGGAGAGGCCTGAACGCGTTGGAGAAGACTGAGCAGCACTGCAGGGAACCTGAAGCCTCGCTCGAAGGAAGGGTGCAGGGGCCTCTCCTCAGTTAAACCTTTCCGAGCCATCCATGTCATCTCAGCTTGGGAGATCCAGAAAGACATTGCTACCTCCCATGGTGTGACACACTCCAGGTCAGCTGTTGACAGGCAGGACAACAGCTCGGTAGAGACTTAAACTCACAGGTGGCAGAGGTGAAAAAGAGACCGTCCAAGTAGTTCAATACCTTGAACACCTTCAGCACTAAGAGATACTGAGCTACGGAACACCTTCACACACAAGATGGCGTGTGCGCAAAGTCAAGTGTCATCCCTCCTCCTCCTCCCATTCTCCTTATGCTTGCACAATTCTTTATTTAATGTGTGAGTTGTTCAGAGCAGGGGCCATCTGCTTTCTCACCTCACAGCTGTCTTTTCATTATCAATAAACACAAAATAACACAACTCTTCTATAAAATGAGCGCAATATATACAATAATGTGGGTAATTATGTAATTTTTTTCTATGGTGAAATCCAACTGTTGACGTTTACTATGGGTAGCGACGAAGGACATTGTCCTAGGTCAGTATCCTGCTGCAGGGCTGTCGGACTGTCTTGGCTGTTTTCTTCTTTGGGTTTTGTTCTTTGTTTTGGTTTTTCTTTTTCTTTTTTTTTTTCTAGAGATAAGTTTAGAAAACAGTCTTTCCTAATTTCGATCTGTTAGGACTGTATGATCATGAACCATACAACACAGCCAAATCAGTCTTGGTAACTCAAAGCTCTATCATTGTATCTACATGTCTATACACAGGACAAGGAACTCCTTCCTTGCAGTTGTGCTAAATAAAATCTGTAAGACTGTTACAATGGCAATCTGAATTCTCCCGTACTGCACTACTGCACGTAGCAGAAGCCCACAGGAAACATTTATGAGCGTGCACACAACTCAACACCTGCACTGTCTATTCTGAAAACAATATAAATAGGCAATGACCCAAATCTAACCTGGCTACAGTCCAAACCAATGAGTCAGAAGGCTGGCAATTAAAATTATACTAAACAAGAAAGCAACCTGAGAGACACTTCATTTGGATGTAAATCCTTATCTAAGAATACCTCTCGTACTTTTTTTTTTTCCAAATAAACCAGGGAGCAAAGCAATATTGATGGCACTAATACAAGCCTGAGTACACATATTCATAGAATCATAGAATCAT